>LT669790.1:13038335-13621839 GCA_900128785.1 Arabis alpina
ATCCTCATTTTGGTCAACCGGCTGTGGAAGCGTTTACTCGAGGAGGTGCTCTTGGTCCGGGAAATATAGCTTATTCTGGTGTTTATCAGTGGTGGTATATTACGTACTAATGAAGATCTTTATACTGGAGCTCTTTTTCTATTATTTCTTTCTGCCCTATCCTTAATAGGGGGTTGGTTATACCTTCAACCAAAATGGAAACCAAGAGTTTCGTGGTTCAAAAATGTTGAATCTCGTCTGAATCATCATTTGTCATGACTATTCTGGGTAAGCTCCTTGGCTTGGACAGGTCATTTAGTCCATGTCGCTATTCCTGCATCCACGAGGGGAATATGTTCAATGGAATAATTTCTTAAATGTATTACCGCATCCCCAAGGGTTAGGCCCACCTTTTACGGGTTAGTGGAATCTTTATGCTCAAAACCCCGATTCAAGCAGTCATTTATTTGGTACCTCCCAAGGATCAGGAACTGCCATTCTAACCCTTCTTGGGGGATTCCATCCACAAACGCAAAGTTTATGGCTAACCGACATGGCACATCATCATCTAGCTATCGCAATTGTTTTCCTCATTGCGGGTCATATGTATAGAACTAACTTTGGAATCGGACACAGTATAAAAGATCTTTTAGAAGCACATATTCCTCTGGGAGGACGCTTGAGGCGTGAGCATAAGGGTCTTTATGATACAATCAATCATTCGATTCATTTTCCATTAGCCTTGCTCTAGCCTCCTTAGGGGTTATTACTTCCTTGGTAGCTCAACACATGTACTCTTTACCTGCTTATGCCTTCATAGCGCAAGATTTTACGACTCAAGCTGCGTTATATACCCATCACGAGTACATTGCAGGATTCATCATGACCGGAGCTTTTGCTCATGGAGCTATATTTTTTATTAGAGATTACAATCCAAAACAGAATGAGGACAACGTATTGGCAAGAATGTTAGACCATAAAGAAGCTATCATATTCCATTTAAGTTGGGCCAACCTCTTTCTACGGTTCCATACTTTGGGCCTTTATGTTCATAATGACATCATGCTTGCTTTTGGTACTCCCGAAAAACAAATCTTGATCGAACCCATATTTGCCCAATGGATACAATCTGCTCATGGGAAAACTTCATATGGATTTGATGTACTTTTATCTTCGACAAATGGCCCAGCATTTAATGCGGGTCGAAGCATATGGCTGCCCAGCTGGTTAAATGCTATTAATGAGAATAGTAATTCATTATTCTTAACAACAGGCCCTGGAGATTTCTTGGTTCACCATGCGATTGCTTTAGGTTTACATACAACTACATTGATCTTAGTAAAAGGTGCTTTAGATGCACGTGGTTCCAAGTTAATGCCAGATAAAAAGGATTTCGGGTATAGTTTTCCTTGCGATGGTCCGGAACGAGGTGATACTTGTGATATTTCGGCTTGGGACGCAGTTTTTTGGATGTTAAATACTATTGGATGGGTTACTTTTTATAGGCATTGGAAACACATCACATTATGGCAGGGTAACGTTTCCCAGTTTAATGAATCTTCTACTTACTTGATGGGATGGTTAAGAGATTATCTATGGTTAAACTCTTCACAACTTATCAATGGATATAACCCGTTTGGTATGAATAGTTTATCAGTCTGGGCATGGATGTTCTTATTTGGGCATCTTGTTTGGGCTACTAGATTTATGTTCTTAATTTCCTGGCGTGGTTATTGGCAGAAATTGATTGAAACTTTAGCATGGGCTCATGAACGTACACCTTTGGCAAATTTGATTCCATGGAAAGATAAACCAGTAGCTCTTTCAATTTTGCAAGCAAGATTGGTTGGATTAGCTCATTTTTTGTAGGTTATAATTCACTTATGTGGCTTTCTTGATTGCCTCCACATCGGGCAAATTCGGTTAATTATTTAGGTATTCTATCTGCATTAATATATATATATATATATATTTAATAAAAAAAATAGGTATACACTCTTATATTTATTTCTACATCTAGGAACCGATTTGTATCATTATCATTGATAATAAGAGGAACTGAAGCATTATAGCAAAGAAAAGTTTGAATTATAGGGAGAAGAAGAGGCAAAAATTGGAACAAAAATATCATTTGATTCGTCGATCCTCAACAAAGGAAATAAGTCAGATTCCGTCGCTAAGTGAGAAATGGAAAATTCATGGAAAATTACAATCCCCACAGCGTAATAGTGCACCTACACATCTTCATCGATGCTGCTTTTCGACCGGAAGACCGAGAGCTAACTATCGAGACTTAGGACTATCTGGACACATCCTTCGGGAAATGGTTCATGCATGTTTGTTGCCAGGGGCAACAAGATCAAGCTGGTAAGGATTTAAGTATCCCTTCATTTTTGTCTTTTTTTCTATGATTGACAAGGCCCCTTTACCATTATGTCTAAATAGGCTATTCTATTTGTACATATATGGGATAGGGGCGCATTCAATTCTTCTTTATTTATTAGTGTTTAGTCCAATTTTTTTTGTTTCATCACGGGGTAGAGCAGTTTGGTAGCTCGCAAGGCTCAAAACCTTGAGGTCACAGGTTCAAATCCTGTCTCCGCAACATTTTTTTCAACAAATGTAGGTTTGATTCTATTATTTAGTCATTAATTAATACTTGTCGTTTGGGACGCGAGGAAAAAATTGCTATATTTTCCGGTCAACTATACCGAATCTTTTATCTTTTTGAATCCATTTATATTTGGGCGGATACCAGGGATCGAACCCACGTCTTCTCCTTGGCAAGGAGAAATTTTACCATTTGACTATATCCGCATTTTTTTTCCTTCTTGATAAGAAATTTATGGATAATATTTGTTCAAAGTTATACGAAATACACTCTTTGGTTTGGGGTCATGTCATCAAATTATACCACCTACTTAATTCAATTAACAATTCTATTAATATATATTATATATTAATAATATATTATATATTAATAATATATTTATTCTGTATATTGAATTCCATATTCAAGAATATATTATTCTCTATTTCCATAAAATATTATTTTTTATATTGATATCAGATATCAATTTTTGATTAGTTTTTCAATTTAGTTATTTACATATTTATATCTTAAGAAATTGATATTTATTAGTAGTTGATTCATATTTCACCCCAAGTTCCAGAAGTTCGACCTCCCCCCCGCCCCCCCCCCCCCCCCTCTAATTTTTTTCTTTATTTACATTTTATGGACTTATATTGAATATTGAATTTGTAATTGATGGAATGGGATGGGTCATCTCATTTTTGGATCTGCAACGAATGAATTCAAGAGATAAGAGAATTAAGTATACCCACCAAGAAGACTAATCCAATCCATAAAGATGTACCATAAAATACAACATTTTTGTTACTCGACCAACCCTCAGAAGACGCAAATACAACGGGTACACTAATCAGTAGGATTGATCAAGTAATAATTAATGCAAAAATAGCCAATTGGAAAGCAAGAGTCATGTTTTTAATCCTCCAAACTATTAACAAAAGAATATACACCATTTAATCCTATTATCCACTAAAAAAAATTAATAAATAAAGGGATTTTATCATGAATCCGTTGATTCGAGATGACTTATTTCCAACTTCTTCTTACCACTTTTTTTCTATTCGGACATGAAGGTAAATGTTCTTTTTAACTTCACAAATGGGTATACTGGATTGTGTATCTCATTTATTTATATAAACAAATTTATAGACCTATAAAGAAAGTCACACCCCATATCTTTTCTCTACATAGTGATCGTATTAACTCATAGGGCTATATTCTATTTGGTGAAAAAAAAAAGATAAAATAGAAATTATCTTTCGGAGAGATGGCCGGTCTTGAAAACCGGTATAGTTCATAAAAAATAACTAGCGAAGGTTTGAATCCCTCTCTCTTCTTTTGTTGGATTAATATTTTTTTTTCTTTTTTTACATCTTAGCATTATAAAAAAAAGAGAATGGCTCGGCTAGATAGTATAGTCGAGCCAGAAAAAATTCGATTGAATTGAAAGAAAAAAAAAAGACTTTTTAATATGAATCGATTGTTACTTTCCTATTTTAACTACTACTTTTAGTTAAGAGGATTTATAGAAAGAATAAGTTCAAAATCACGATCAATTCCTTTTTCAAATCCTGCTGCCGCTGCCCGAGCCCTTCTCGCGTGCCATAAATGACCCAAGAATAGGAAGAAATCTAGAACAAAATGAGAGGTACATAACCAACTTCTCGGAGAGACATAATTGGCTGCATTGATCTCAGTAGCTACGCCCCCTACAGAATTTAAGGAACCTAAGGGAGCATGAGTCATATATTCTGCAGAACATCGTTCTTGCCAAGATTGTATGTCTTTTTCAACCTACTCAAGTCCAAACCGTTAGGACCCCTTAAAGGTTCTAACCAGGGAGCACGCAGATCCCAAAAACGCATTGTTTCTCCTCCAAAAATGACTTCTCCGGTTGGGGAACGCATTACGTATTTACCTAAACTTGTAGGTCCTTGAGCAGACCCCACGTTAGCTCCAAGACGTTGGTCTCTAACTAGAAAAGTAAATGCTTGGGCTTGAGAAGCTTCTGGCCCCGTAGGTCCGTAAAACTCACTAGGGTAAGCGATATTATTAAACCAGACAAAACAACAAGCAATGAAACCACAAACAAATAAAGCAGCTAAACTATATGATAAGTAAGCCTCCCCAGACCATACAAGTGCGTGGCGAGCCCATGCAAAAGGTTTGGCTAAGATCTGCCAGATTCCACCAAAAATACAAATGGAACCTAACCGTACATGCCCTCCAATTATATATTCCAAATCGTCCACACTAACAATCCATCCTTCCCCTCCAAAGGGAGTTTTAGTAAATAACCAAATATAACACTTGGGCTAAGAGTCAAGTTTGTAATTTTTCTTACATCCCCCCCTCCTGGAGCCCAGGTATCATATACACCCCCAAAATAGAGAGCCTTGAATACTAGAAGAAAAATACCTACACCTAAAAAAATTAAGTGAATACCCAAAATGGTGGTCATTTTATTTCTATCTTTCCACACATAACCGAAAAATGGAAAAGATTCTTCAAGAATTTGAGGTCCCAGAAGTGCATGATAAATACCGCCAAAGCCCAAAACAAGCCCAAAACAGCAGAAGAAATTAAGTGAAGTACTTCAGATACAAAGTACGGGAAGGTGTCTATAACTTCTCCCCCAGGACCTACTGTAACATCCCAAACCGGAAAAGGGACTCTTGGGAAAAACTTAGACGCGGATAAGTGACGCGGACCTTAGGAATTGGTAACTAAGGCACGCTGGACATAAGGAAAGGAGGAGCGTAGAGAGAAAAGGAGGAGAAATGGGCTTTCGGCCAGTGTAGTAAGGAGGTGGAGAAAAATAAGGAAAGTGGAGAAAAATAAGGAAAGAGAATATTCTCCTTAGGGTTTTTGGTTTAGTCTCATTATTTACACACACCAAAACATTCTCTTCTCTCTAGAGCCAAAAAAAAACGCTTAGGAGAAAGAGAACAGGAGGAGCTCGAGAAGGAACTCGGCACCCCATCCTAAGGAGCACCAGTATAAGGTAAGGCGCGATCCGTACCTAATACTCCCTTTCTATTCTCTTCCTTATAGCTTTCATGCAGTAGTCTTAATAGTACGGGTTAGGGTACAGTAGTATAGTAGTAGGGGTCATGTGCTGATAGTGATCCGTACACGGCCGGAAGTGTTGGTAGCGCCAAGGGTTGGCATTGGTATGGCCTCGGGGTGCCTCGATGATAACACGACTGGGTACCAACGGTAGGCCTAGGTAGTGCCAAGGGTTGGCATCGGTCAGATACCGATGACAACACAACTAGGTACCAACGGTAGGCCTCGGTAGCGCCAAGGGTTGGCATCGGTCAGATATCGGTGACAACACGACTGGGTACCGATGATAGGCCTCGGTAGCGCCAAGGGTTGGCATCGGTCAGATACCGATGACAACACGACTGGGTACCGAGTGTCCTAGAGCCGAGTAGAGGACGCCTCGATAGGGCATCAGTGAGCCTCGAGAGGGCATAAATGCTAGGCATTGGTGGCGCCTCAACAGGGCCGGTGACTCCTTGACCAGGCACCGCGAGTAGTATGGCTGATCGATGATCAGGACGAGTGAGACTAGGATCGTCCCGCGGTGGACGCATCGGTAAGAAACCGGTACGGACACTCGACGATCCGACAGTGCCAAGAGTGGCTATCAAGTAGTATCCGCGATAGGACCATGGGGACGCATCGATAGGCCCTCGGGGAGGCCTACGATCGATCTACCACTGGCCATCGAAGATAACTGAGCAGTCCGCGATGCGATCGCTGACTGGCATCGATGAGCCCCGCGTAGGTCTCGATGTATCGGTACGATACCTTGTTCGTCCGCGATGAACGAACCGGTAATCATCAGTGAAGGCATCGATGATCGGAGAGAAAGCTAGATGGGCAGTAAGGCCTCGATAGAGATCGATACGGCCTCGGTTCGGAATCACGCCCTGTAAGCAAAAGCATGCTTGGCTTAGCGATAGTGGCAGAGCATCCGGTCAGATCATGGCGATGTGACTATGGACTCGTAGGTGAGACAGTAGACAAGCATGGCAAGGCTAACATACCTTGCTAAGTATTCGACTATCACAATGGATCTTGGCGAGGGTGCACGGTCGAAGGAGATCCCGCCATGAGACTCAGCCTTGTATCTCGAGGAAACTTGGCTCGGCATAAGCTGGACCAAGAGTGACTCGTTGCTTGGCGGACTGGAAGCTAGTCATGGCAGGATCATGCCTAGCTCCGACTCGCACCGCATGTAGTTTAGGAAGTAGATAATGCATAGGCCGGCTATACTCTGAAAAGAGGCCAGTGGGCCAAATGTGAGGATTAGCGTGGCAGACTAAAACGTCTGATACTAACCGATCATTGGACCGCAAAAATAGATCTATGGTAGAGTTACCGCTGCAAGGCCGTAATGATTCTCGATGGTTTGCTTGTTTGTTGGACTCGACAGACTACTAGAGAATGCTGTAGGCCGGACAGGTAGTGGCCGGCCAACTCGATAGTTGTACGGGCACGCCTTAGTCAACCTGGTAGAAAGTGTAGACGGTGTAGGCCAACAAGAGAAGCGCTAAGGAGGCTTAGTAAACTCGTACGGCCGCATACGACTCCAGGGTTAGAGGCGAGGCCGTGGGAACGCTGAGGCCAGTGATGGGCAAGGCCTGACCGCGAGTCTTCCACAATTAATGGATAGTTTTATGTATGTATTTTTGCAGGGACGGTCACCGTATGGCCATAGTTGTGTCATGGGTAACTATTGGGATAGCCATGCTTACCTAGGGCCGACCATACGGGGCAAAAGGTATTGCTTGAAATGCTTTGGCTATTCCTTGAGAACGTAGAGGTATAACGTACTAGGATTAACCGGAGTAGGTAGCTTGATTGTGAACCTTAGGATAGACTAGTAGAGCATGTTCAACCGGTAGGATAGTATGTTCACAATGCCACCATTTAAATATTACATAGGGGCGTATGTATGGGCATGCGTTCCGCCTTGTTTGTGTTTGGCTTGAAAGATGGCACGAAGACCCAGCGTTCTGTTGTTGTTCGTTGGAAGACCCGGTAGGAGTCAGTCGACGGGCTGACTAGAGTTGCGGTACTAGGACACGGTCAGGGCGCTGATAATCCCTAGTACCAACCGCAGGCATCTAGGAGGGAGTCGGGGCGCCGATGAACTCTAGATGCCACCCCGGATAGGTGCCAGGTGCTGCGAGGCAGCCCTGGTGTCCTGAGTAGTGTTGGTAAGCAGATGCTTACCATGAGCAGAGTACCTAACAAGGAGCCGTAGGCTGACTTAGGATTCACCGCGGTGGAATGCCTAGGGAGCCAGGAATCTGGACTAGGGTTCGCCACAGTAGAGGTTGAGGAGTGTTGTATCACCGCCAAAGGGTTGGCCGTAAGACACAGTACCTGGCAAGTAGTGCTAAGGGTGCTGTGTGGGGTTTTAAGGTTTAGAATAGCTAGGTAGTGTTAGGTGGTGAGACGGAGTAGACCGTCTTACCGAGTATTCAATACTCACTCCCTTACCAGTGCGAAGGATAGGACATCCGGTCAGGTGGACCATAGGACGGCAAGGCAGGAGGGAGCGGCGGGCAACGGAGGAAGACTTTCCCAAGGCGTAGTGAATCTAGTACCCTATGTTGTAATTTACAGAACAATGTAATCGAGAAATTTTTAGAGCAATGGAAATATCACTTTTGTCTAACACTTGTGTCTGGATTCATAGTCCGAAATGCGGGTGATACAAATTTGGTATTAGAGCTCGGCTGTCACTCCCGTTCTGACCTGGAGGATAACTTAAAAAGATCTCTTGGGACTAGGCCAAAGGAAAGCCCAGTTGCTTCGCTGCGGAACTCGACGCCTCCTATGAGACTGATAAGAACCAAGTACACCAGGTACGCGGTCCTGGGTAACACTTAAGGAAAATGGAAATATTCCGTTTATCTTTGGAACTAGAATGATTCTACCATTTTCTTATATATATAGTTATAGATAAAGCAAAGTTTTTGGGATGGACGGGCCTCTACATTTAGGCGGGCCTTGGGGAAGCCTTGCTTAAAGCTCCCAATCCCTGGAACCCTAATAAGGCTCCACCAAAAACCCTAGGAACCCACGGCTCAGGAGAAGGGAGCTGTGGGGACCGTCAGATGCTTATTAAGGAAGGAGGGGAGTAAGCATCAAGGCAGGAATATTCTCAAGATTTAGGAGAATATTTTGGGATTATCCGATTATGGGAGGTGGATTTTCAGCCATTAAGGGATAATGGAGAAAAAGGAAAGTGTACTTATCAGCAATGAAAACTGATAAATACTACTAAATCTTTTGAGATTATCCACACGAAAATGGGAAGAAAATATTCATCCATTAAGGAGAAAATGGAGGAAAAGGAAAGCGTAATTGTCAGTAATGGAAACTGATAATTATCACGTAATATTTCGTGATTATCCAAGAAGGAAAGTGAATATTTCCTACTTGGCGGAGAGGGAAATCCGGCGCTATATAAAGGGGAGAAGGAGTCTCCTCTTTTCTCATTCACTTCTCATTCTCCACTTCTCATAACAAAATACTAAAGAGCTCCATGATGCCCGCCAGAATCGTCTGAGTCGAAGGTAACAAATTGTGGATCCGGGTAAAGGAAGAACCCGCGGAGGAGGAAACAGCAAGGGGTAGTCTGTGCTCAAGCAAGGAGTCCCGGACAGCCACTCGGCACCTCTCTCAGACCGGAGATGAAGCACCGGCCGGCACCCCCATGGAGCAAGATCCACACCCCCGGATCTTCAAGATGACCCCGCAACCGGTGGGAAGAGATTAGGTAGGTCGCTGGGAAACCCTCGGGTACAGGTCAAGAGGTGGGCCGGGATTTCAATCCACCGAGACTGGCTGGAGGGGTTCAAATTCGAGCCGCGGACCCCCAAGGTGGAACCACAGTCGCCCCGGGCAACGGAGCAGGCCACGATGACCTTTCATCACGTTGATAGGGTCTTAGCGAATTGGCAGCACCAGTTCGACACCATCGCCCAGAACGACAAAACTGTGGAAGAGTACTTCGTGGAGTTCATGCTACTGAAGAAGGCTACCAAGTGCACTGAAGACTCGGACGCGGTCCAACTTCGGTTTTGGAAGGGTCTACGGACAGAGTTCCATGTGGCCTTAGGAGGAAGCACTTACCACACCGCGGCCCACTTGGTAGATGACGCCGCCAGACTTGAGAAGATGGGGAGAGACAAGGAACCGGGGACGTTCGGCGGACTGGGAGACCCTGTACCGGCTCCACCAGCGGCAACAGCTCACGCGGATCCAGATAACTCAAGACGGCGGTATGGCCATACTTCCTGAACGCATACCGAACCCATGCCGATATGTGCATCAACCCGAGTGAGGAAGTAGGCAGAAGGTCAAATGGGTGGTTAGAAGAGCCAGACAATGAGTCCGACATATGGAGCGAAGTCGAGCCCGAGTGGAAGCGCTACTGGGACAGCCCGCCATCAGCAACGACCCCCACCGGAACTCAGAGTGGCAAAAGGAGGAAGAGCTAGTTGAAGCTAGGTTAGGATAGCCGTTTGGTTTTGGGTTTTTGTTTCGATTCTAAGTTTGCTTGTTTCAATTATTCTCAACTAGCTTAAAGCATTTGTCTTTCCCTATTTTACTCAATAAAGATTTCGATAATTATTTTAGACTGAGTTTAGGATAAGCATTGAAGTGTGTAAAATACTAGAAAGAGAATACTTAGCTAGGCTCCCGTTGAGGATCGGCAAGGCCGATACTCGTCTTGGATCCGAGGACGGCTCCAATTCAAGGGGGGAAGAATTTGTAACATCCCAAACCGGAGAAGGGACTCTTGGGAAAAACTTAGACGCGGATAAGTGACGCGGACCTTAGGAATTGGTAATTAAGGCACGCTGGACATAAGGAAGGGATGAGCGTGGAGAGAAAAGGAGGAGAAATGGGTTGTCGACCAGTGTAGTAAGGAGGTGGAGAAAAATAAGGAAAGTGGAGAAAAATAAGGAAAGAGAATATTCTCCTTAGGGTTTTTGGTTTAGTATAAATAGAGAGCTAGGAAGCTCATTATTTACATACACCAAAACATTCTCTTCTCCCAGAGCCAAAGAAAAACGCTTCGGAGAAAGAGAACAGGAGGAGCTCGAGAAGGAACTCGGCACCCCACCCTAAGGAGCTGCAGTATAAGGTAAAGCGTGATCCGTACCTAATACTCCCTTTCTATTCTCTTCCTTATAGCTTTCATGCAGTAGTCTTAGTAGTACGGGTTAGGGTAGAGTAGTATAGTAGTATAGTAGTATAGTAGTAGTGGTCATGTGCGGATAGTGATCCGTACACGGCCGGTAGTGTTGGTAGCGCCAAGGGTTGGCATCAATATGGCCTCGGGGTACCTCGAGGACAACACGACTGGGTACCAACGGTAGGCCTCGGTAACGCCAAGGGTTGGCATCGGTCAGATACCGATGACAACACAACTGGGTACCAACAGTAGGCCTTGGTAGCGCCAAGGGTTGGCATCGGTCAGATACCGGTGACAACACGACTGGGTACCGATGATAGGCCTCGGTAGCGCCAAGGGTTGGCATCGGTCAGATACCGATGACAACACGATGGGTACCGAGTGCCCTAGAGCCGAGTAGAGGAAGCCTCGATAGGGCATCAGTGAGCCTCGAGAGGGCATCAATGCGAGGCATTGGTGGCGCCTCAACAGGGCCGGTGACTCCTTGACCAGGCACCGCGAGTAGTAAGGCTGATCGATGATCAGGACGAGTGAGCCTAGGATCTTCCCGCGGTGGACGCATCGGTAAGAAACCGGTACGGACACTCGACGATCCGACAGTGCCAAGAGTGGCTATCTGGTAGTATCCACGATAGGACCATGGGCACGCATCGATAGGCCCTCGGGGAGGCCTACGATCGATCTACCACTGGCCATCGAGGATAACTGAGCAGTCCGCAAGGGCAGTCCGCGATGCGATCGCTGACTGGCATCGATGAGCCCCGCGTAGGTCTCGATGTATCAGTACGATACCTTCTTCGTCCGCGATAAACGAACCGGTAATCATTGGTGAAGGCATCGATGATCGGAGAGAAAGCTAGACAGGCAGTGCCAACCACTGCACTGCGGATCGGTAAGGCCTCGATAGAGATCGATACGGCCTCGGTTCGGAATCACGCCCGATAAGCAAAAGCATGCTTGGCTTACCGATAGTAGCGGAGCATCTGGTCAGATCATGGCGATCTGACTATGGACTCGTAGGTGAGACAGTATAGAAGCATGGCAAGGCTAACACAGCTTGCTAAGTACTCGACTATCACAATGGATCTTGGCGAGGGTGCACGGTCGAAGGAGATCCTGCCGTGAGACTCAGCCTTGTATCTCGAGGAAACTTGGCTCGGCATAAGCTGGACCAAGAGTTGTGGTGGTGGAAACCTGCACAGTTGAAATAGTCAGCGGTCTAGGTCTGAAAGCTCTGAGACGATAAACACTTAGCGAAGATCTCAAGAGAGTTTGTTTATTTAGCTTTTGCAATAGTTTCTGTGTAAAATTGCCGATCCCCTTTTCGGAGGTATCCTAGGTCTATTTATACAAGTCTAAGTCGGCCTAAGTCTACGCCTAAAGAGATAAGCTCGAATCCCCTAATCTTCGGGATTCTCTCCAGCATAGTCGGCGCCGTCTTTAAGTTTTGACCTCGTCCTCGTCATGGGCCCAAATCCGAGAGCTCGCCTTCCAGGCCCAGTCTTGTAGTAGAGGTCGGCGTGACTTGTTACTCGTGGGCTCCCGACTCGTTCTCTCCAATGTGGGCCTTCTGAGCTCGGCCCATTCTCTGAAAGGATCGCAACGGTCTTTTGGAGTCTAAATGACCACTACAGACGTCGTCCTGGAAAGGTGCCGGTCCTAGTTCCAGTTACTCTGGAGAGCCTGTTCCAGAGACAGAGCTGGTCCCTGAGACAGAGCTGGTCCCTGAGACAGAGCTGGTCCCTGAGACAGAGCTGGTCCCTAAGACAGAGCTGGTCCAGATAACTGCGCGCCTACCTCTGGTACTTAGTCATTTTAGAGAGCTCGTTCCAGAAAGCAGGATAGCTCGTCCTGGTCCCAGTCACTTTGGAGAGCTCGTCCCAGAAGACAGGAGAGCTGGTCCAGATAACTGCGCGCCCACCTCTGGTACTTAGTCATTTTCTTGACGATCTCTACCGGAGTGAGATCTGACCCCAACAAGAGTGACTCGTTGTTTGGCGGACTGGAAGGTAGTCATGGCAGGATCATGCCTAGCTCCGACTCGCACCGCATGTAGTTTAGGAAGTAGATGATGCATAGGCCGGCTATACTCTGAAAAGAGAGCCAGTGGGCCAAATGTGAGGATTAGCGTGGCAGACTGAAAGGTCTGATACTAACCGATCATTGAACCGCAAAAATAGAGCTATGGTAGAGTTACCGCCGCAAGGCCGTAAGGATACTTGATGGTTCGCTTGTTTGTTGGACTCGGCAGACTACTAGAGAATGCTGTAGGCCGGACAGGTATTGGCTGGCCAACTCAATAGTTGTACGGGCACGCCTTAGTCAACCTGGTAGAAAGTCTAGACGGTGTAGACCAACAAGAGAAGTGCTAAGGAGGCTTAGTAAACTCGTACGGCCGCATACGACTCTAGGGTTAGAGGCGAGGCCGCGGGAATGCTGAGGCTAGTGATGGGCAAGGCCGAACCGCGAGTCTTCCATAATTAATGGATAGTTTTTTGTATGTATTTCTTCAGGGACGGTCACCGTATGGCCATAGATATGTCATGGGTAACGTATTGGGATAGCCATGCTTACCTGGGACCGACCATACGGGGCAAAAGGTATTGCTTGAAATGCTTCGGCTATTGCTTGAGAACGTAGAGGTATAACGGACTAGGATTAACCGGAGTAGATAGCTTGATTGTTAACCTTAGGATACACTAGTGGAGCATGTTAAACCGGTAGGATAGTAGGTTCACAATGCCACCATTTAAATATTGCATAGGGGCGTATGTATGGGCATGTGTTCCGCCTTGTTTGTGTTTGGCCTGAAAGATGGCACGAAGACCCAGCGTTCTATTGTTCGCTGGAAGACCCGGTAGGAGTCAGTCGACGGGCTGACTAGAGTTACGGTACTAGGAGACGGTCAGGGCGCTGATAATCCCTAGTACCAACCGCAGGCATCTAGGAGGGAGTCGGGGCGCCGATAAACTCTAGATGCCACCCCGGATAGGCGCCAGGTGCTGCGAGGCAGCCTTGGTGTCCTGAGTAGTGTTGGTAAGCAGATGCTTACCATGAGCAGAGTACCTAACAAGGAGCCGTAGGCTGACTTAGGACTCACCGCGGTGGAATGCCTAGGGAGCCAGGAATCTGGACTAGGGTTCGCCAGAGTTGAGGTTGAGGAGTGATGTATCACCGCCAAAGGGTTGGGCATGAGACACAGTACCTCGCAAGTAGTGTTAAGGGTGCTGTGTGGGGTTTTAAGGTTTAGAATAGCTAGGTAGTGTTAGGTGGTGAGACAGAGTAGACCGTCTTACTGAGTATTCAATACTCACCCCCTTACCAGTGCGCAGGATAGGACATCCGGTCAGGTGGACCACAGGACGGCAAGGCAGGAGGGAGCGGTAGGCAACGGAGGAAGACTTTCCCAAGGCGTAGTGAATCTAGTACCCTATGTTGTAATTTACCGAACAATGTAATCGAGAAATTTTTAGAGCAATGAAAATATCACTTTTGTCTAACACTTGGGTCTGCATTCATAGTCCTAGATGCGGGTGTTACACCTACCCCCCCCCCCCAGCCTAAAGTGGCTAGGTGGGGAAGTAAAATTAATCCTTGTTCATACATGGGCTTTTCAGGTACAAAATGAGCCACTTCAAAGAAGTTCATTGCTCCGGCCCAGAATACGATTAATCCGGCATGGGCTACATGAGCTCCCAATAGTTTACCAGATAAATTGATAACTCGGGCATTCCCGGCCCACCAAGCGAAACCGGTGGTTTCTTGGTCACGACCAGCTAAAGCTAAAGTTTCATTAAAGAGCGTTTCCACGTGGTAGAACCTCCTCAAGGAATATAAGGTTTTCATGAGGCTTATCTAGAGCCGCCATCCAAGCACGAATACCTTCGTTTAAAAGAATATTTTTAGTATTGAAAGTCTCAAATTTCGAATCTTCCGCTGCACGGGTTTCCTGGGAAACGAAGTCATAGGCACATAGGTTCAAAGCTAGGCCGACTACTCCAAGAGCACTCATCCATAAACCAGTTACCGATACAAATAACATATAGAAATGTAACCAACGTTTATTGGAAAAAGCAACCCCAAAGAATTATGACCAAAAGCGGTTAGCGGTGACCATTGAATAAGTTTCTTCAGCTTGAGTTGGGTTAAAAGCACGGAATGTATTTGCACCATCACCATCTTCAAATAAAGTATTTTCTACAGTAGCACCATGAATAGCGCATAGCAGAGCGGCGCCGAGTACACCGACGACTCCCATCATATGAAATGGGTTCAATATCCAATTATGAAACCCTTGGAAAAAAGGATGAATCGAAATATAGCCGCTACACCAAAACTAGGCGCAAAGAACCAACCAGATTGACCCAGTGGATAAATTAGGAGGACAAAAACAAAAACAGCGATTGGACCAGAGAATGCGATTGCATTATAAGGGCGCAATTGAACGGATCGAGCAAGTTCAAATTGACGTAACATAAAACATATTAATGCAAAAGCGCCGTAGAGAGCAACAAAAGCCTAGAGACCGCCTAATTGACACCAACGAGTAAAATCTCTTTGTGCTTCAAGACCCCACAGTAACAACAAAGAATGTGCTAAACTATTAGCAGGAGTCGAAATGGCAGCGGTTTAAAAATTGCAACCTTCTAAATAGGAACTAGCCAATCCATGAGTATACCATGAAGTTACAAAGGTTGCACCTGTGAACCAATCCCCTAAAGCGAAATAGGCACAAGGAAAGAGCAATAGACCAGACCAACCTACAAAAACAAAGCAGTACCTCCGTAACCAGTCATCCATAATATCAAATAAATCTTTTTCGTCTTTGGTAAATTTACCAAGGGCTATAGTCATAGTGATCGTCCTATTCATCTACTTCAACCATTTCCGAACACCTTATATTATATATCTTAATGTTATATATTATGGTATTTTCAGGGTGCTCAAAATTCTATCATTTGTTTATGATTTGATTGCTCGCGCATTGCCCCATCAAATTGAACCTTTAGAATTTCATTTAATTGGTTTCGAAGATCAAAATATTTGATTTTATTGGTCCTTACTTAGGTAAACGCATCCACTCAATTTGTTTCTTTCTTGCTACTAGTTTATTAATAAGTATAAGTAGTTGAATCTAAATCATGACTTGTCGGATGACTCATTACTCAGATAAAGAAATATTTTTTTCTATTTTCTTTGATATATACATATACATGCCTTTATGTATCTGTAAAAAAGGGGAAAGTTTTTTATTTATATTTAATTCAATAATAATAAAATAATAGGAAACTGTAAATGAGAGTTTCTTTCTCACATACACTTTCGATCACATTACATTGTGATCTCGTATGCATAACATGAAAATAGTTGATTAATTATTGTATTATAATAAAAATCTGCAATTTTATTTTCTAAATTACTCTCTAACTTTATTATTAGTTATTATTTGTATTATTAGAATGAAATTCATAAAATTAGAAATTATAAACTTACGAATGAAATTTTTACTATATATAAAGTAAAAGCCCTGTATTGGATTTGAACCGATGACTTACGCCTTACCATGGCGTTACTTTACCACTGAGTTAAAATGGCCGCATCTATTAAGCTTTTTGGTTTGCAACATAGTGACAGTACAGATTCTTGCAGACCTCGCTGTCGAAGAAACAACCGCGGCAATAGAAGGGCGCCGAGGTGTTGGATCCACCTAAGGCTTTGGAAATGACCGCTCCAATAGATTAGAAATACCCACACCAATACTCCTCTGGGGACCACAACGCCTCAGTCAGGGATCATTATTCCCGAATCTCCGACTAACCACTTCAAAGTCAATATTCAATTCGGTTGCGATGTCCGAACGGATGTCGGATCAACCGAACAAGCAGAAGTTGGCTATTAGCGTGGGAATATGATCCCTGACATGATGGTTTCTTGGGAATATAATCTTTGACATGAGTGAAACCTTGAATCGTTGTGTCTTGAGGATTCTGCGATCGATCCAAGTCCATCTCCTCGTATGAAGGAACTACTAAAGAAAGTTCCCCATTCCTCTTATGGAATAACGAATGGAAAACGATTCCACCTCCTCGGTCATTCTTTGAAGAAAGAGAGAATATTAATCATGTTTGGGAGTCTGTAGATTCTGAAAGATTCGGCGTCATATTTATAGCAGGAAAGAGAGAAAATTTTATAGCAAAGGAAAACGCCTTGGAAAAAGTTCTCATCTGCCGCTAAAGCACCCAATCGAGAAGTGTCGCGTGTCAAGTAAAAAGACTTGGTGTAAATATTTCGCGAGAATCGTGCCGGAAATCGCAATTTCCTAAGTGCATTTGGCGCGTCGAACGTCACCTCAAAGAGCGCACAGACCAGATCAAACCGCGTGTCAAGACAAGTTTTTCGAGATCAACTCGAGATCTGAGTTGGGCAAATATTTCTAAGTACGCCTGGGCCGAACTTATTAAAATAATACTCGCCAAGCTCAGGGGGGAGATTAGTTGGTTGTAAAGGGTTCGACACCCATTACCAAACCCGACTCAGATCCGACTCGATACGAAGTTTGAGGACAGCTCGGAGGATGGGACAGCAAGGACCCATTAGCAGAGTCTCGGCCCGTTAAGGAGCATTAGCTGACCTAGGCGAATACATGCAAATTAGAAGACTTACCTCGGATAAAAGGAAACACTTAGAATTAGTATAACTTCCTTTTATATTTTAGGATATTTTCCATTTATCTTTTAGTGTTATTTCGACCGACTTGGTACTTGTATAAATACTTGATGTATTTCTGCAAAACGAGGACATGGCCTTCAATAGAAAATTCTATACACATCTTTTCGCTTGATCTTTTCTTTGTGATATTACGTTTAAACCTAGTTCCTCTATTCTTTGGACCGATCTTGGATTGTTGCTCAATCTGGTATCACCATATGGGTATCTGCTAACGCATGCATGAGCGAAACCAAATCCTAACGGGATTTGCGGGTCGAACGGTCTCAACAATTGGAATAGTCCAACTAACAGTCGAAGTCGCCGAGGTAAAACGCTACGTGACATTTAACGTCGTAGATTCACCTACCGTGTATAACGCTGTCTTGGGGACGTCGTGGCTCCATCTGATGAAGGCCGTAGCGTCGATCTATCATCAGTGTTTGAAAATCCCGACCCCATCAGGGGTAGTCAAAGTGAAACTCGCAACTGCTTTATCCTATAAAGGAAAAACAGGGCTCGAGCTGCTATGGCCATACAAGCCTCGAAAGAGATAGCACGGAGCCGAAACAAGGCTCCTCATGTTGATAAGAAGAAAGTGTCGTCAGAACGACAAATTACACAAATCATCGTGGATTTCCAACATCCCATTAAATGTTGGGAATAGTTTCAGAACTAAGCGATCATTGAACTTCTAAGAAAGAACGCATCGACCTTTTTGTGGTCCATCAAGGATATGAAGTTTAGATTTGCCTTCTCCCCAAACGCGGAAAAAAGTTCAAAAATTGACCGAACGAATAGCAGCGTTAAATCGCTTCATAGGTAGATTGACAGACAAAAGTCTCCCGTTTTACCAATTACAAAGAAAGGCAAGCAAGACCTTTGAATTGTCTGAACAGTGTGAAAAAGCTTTCTCGAACCTCAAGGCATATCTCACCTCACCACCCCTGCTGGCCAAACCCGAGGTAGGAGAAATCCTATACTTATATCTCGCGGTCTCAGCATCGGCACTCAGTGGAGTTTTGGTAAGAGAGGATCGGGGCGAGCAACAACCCATCTTCTACATCAATAAAGCTCTCAATGACGCAGAAGCAAGGTACTCAACGATGGAAAAGTTGGCCTCAACACTTCTGACGTCGGGAAGGAAGCTCAGGTCGTACTTCCAATCTCATACCATCGAGGTACTAACAAATCATCCACTTCGTTCGATCCTACATAGCCCGAATCAATCGGGCCGATTAACTCGATGGGCGATCGAGCTTAGTGAATATGATATAATCTATAAAAATAGACCAACTATGAAGTCACAAGTACTAGTAGACTTCATCGCCGAGGTACCTACCGAGCCTTTTAAGGATGACTTACAAGAAAACTTGTGGTGGACACTGCACGCAAATGGGTCGTCATCCCGAAGAAGACCAGGTGTTGGAGTATGCCTCAAATCTCCGACTGGAGAAGTGATTGAACAATCATTCCGTTTTGATTTCGCGGCAACGAATAATGCTACCGAATACGAAGCCTTGATAGCTGGACTTCGACAAAACAGGTTCGAGCTTGCTGGGTTCGAGCTTGCTCGGACTCCCAGCTCGCCACCAGTTAGTTCAGCGGGTCATATGAAACTAAAGATGACAAGATGGATGCTTCCCTAAATGTAGTACGCGAAATTACCAACGAGTTCGATGGATTCGAGCTCGTAAAGATTCCTCGTAGTGAGAATTCAGCAGTAGAAGCATTGGCCGCACTGGCCTTAAGCTCGAATACAAGGCATGTTATACCCGTAGAAAGTATAACGAGTTTGAGCATAGATCTGAAACCTATGGTCTGCGAGATTGTGTATGGCGAAGTGGACGAGGAATCCGCCGAAATGGACGACGATTCCTCCCCAGCAAGACTGGCGGACAAAGATAATAGAGTACATAACCAAAGGAGAGCAGCCTGAAGATAAATGGGCAGCTCGGAGGTTGAGAACCCGAAGTACTCATTACACCATCTTTGAAGGGAAGTTTTACCGATGGAGTGCGTCTCGCTACATGATGAGATGCATTAATGGGGAGGAAATCCTTGAAATCTTGCGACATACTCATGGGAAGGACAGAGGTAATCACTCTGGAGGACGATCACTCGCCCCAAAGCTTAAAAAACTTGGTTATTACAAACCAACAATGTTTGATGACTGCCAAAAATACGCACAATATTGTGTAGCGTGTCAAAAGCATGCACCAAAAAAGCTAGCCCCACCAGAGAGTATTCCCCTACAACCGTCGCATACCCGTTCACGAGATAGGCCATGGATGCGGTCGAACCGATGGTAACGTCACGAGGAAAGAAGAATATTCTAGTAATGACGGATTACTTCACTAAGTGGGTGGAAGTCGATGCCTATCCTCAAATCACTGGACCAGATGTGGAGAGATTTATCTGGAAGAACATTATCTGCCGACATGGAGTTCCTTACGAAATCATAACGGACAACAGTCAAAACCCTACCTGTGATGTTTTCGCAAAATTTTGCGACAGATGGAACATCCGTCTGACCACAACAATTATCTATTACCCTCAAGGGAATGGACAAGCCGAATCGACTAATAAGACGCTGATAGTCGGGCTAAAGAAGCGCCTGGGCGAAAAGAAGGGAGCATGGGCATTTGAACTTCCCGTAGTACTTTGGGCTCATCGAACAACACCTCGACGATCAATAGGTGTTAATTTGTAAAGTTCTGAAGCATTAGCACCCACCGAAGCTCACATCGATAGCGCACGACGAGTCTGTTGACTCAAGACTTCGAGATGAACGAATGAAGAATTCGTGAGCATCTCGACGACCTCAAAGAAGCTCAAGACAATGCCTTGCTGAGGATACATAATTAACAACAGCTCGCCGCCAAGTACTACAATAAAAAGGTACAATATCGATTTTTCGACGTGGACGATCTCTTCCTTCGTAAAGTTTATAAAAACACAAAGGAAGACGACGCCGGAAAGCTTGGAATCAAGTGGGAAGGACCGTATCGGGTGTCAAAGGTTATAAACCCTGGTGTGTATGAACTCCTCGAGATGGATGGAACTGAAATCCAAAATTCTTGGAATGCTTGGAACCTCAAGCGATATTATTACTAAAGTAATAAGTAAAAAAAAAAACTACCCGTTAGAACGGAGCCTCTTTTGTATTGAACTACGAGTTACTTGATCCTTTCTTTTAAGAAAGGTACGTAGCCAGCTTACTTTTTCAGAAAAGTCTAAGTGCAGTTACACATAAAAAATATATATATATCTTTTAAAACAAAGATTCTGGTTCAAACCAAAAACTTATTTTAGAAAGTATTTTACTGTTCATTAAAAACTCAGTCTGATTATTTCAAAAATTTAATACACAGCCTTAGAAAAACACAACTCTTTACGATCCGTTCGTCTAGTGTCGCACATCAGAGCCTTAGCCAGGTAGCTGATCAACGCCCTTCTCGTAAGTGCCATGGTGAGATAATTCACAACCTTTTGTAAGCCGGAGCCAGGTCTGCACCTCGCTCTTAGGACAACCAAGTAAATCACATGCCGACTCTCGATCGGATACTGAAGTTTCGTCCTAAGGCAAAAGATGAGCTAAGCGAAAGCACTAGTCCTTTGCACTTTCAGACCCCAAACCGAGCATGCCTCTTACGTAGGTACAAATTCTAAGAACCAACACCGAGCTGGTAAGCAGCGAAGTCTTGGAGGAATCTTGCTTCTAATAAGCCGAGTTACATAGTTCGCAAATCACTAAAGAGTCTTCTGAAAGTAATCTTAGTGCCCAAATCCGAGCTCCGTAGCTCACAACCACTCAAGGATTCTTACGAAAACAATCCTAAGGTGTTTCAATAAGCCGATTTTCCATGAGTTCGTGATCATTCAAGTTTCTTATGAAACAATAAGGTGTTAATAATGTCGAGTTCATGCATCGCAGAAATAGAAATCAAAAATCCAAACAATTGAGAATTCACAATGAATTCTCAGCTCGGAGCTCCATGATAACATATTACAAAAGTTCCGAAGTGAGCTAAATCTTACGAAAGATTTTAAACAAAGTTGTTTATCTTTATTCCTTAAAAGGATTACAAAAAGTTCTGAAACGAGATAAATCTTACAAAAGATCTTAAACAAAGTTGTTTATCTTTATTCCTTAAAAGGATTACAAAAAGTTCTGAAGCGTGCCAAATCTGACAAAAGATCTTAAACAAAATTGTTTATCTTGTATTACAAAAAGTTCCGAAACGAGTTAAATCTTACAAAAGATCTCAAAATTTTATTTTACTGCAAACCTAAAGGCCCCTGAAGCGAGCTGAAATCTTGTGCAAGACCCTGCAACGATGCAGACGTTAACCTGTTGGTTGGCAACATAGTGACGGTAGATATCCTTGCGAACGTCACTATCGAAGTAACAACCGCGACAATAGAAGGGCGCCAAGGTGTCGGATCTACCTAAGGCTTTGGAAATGACCGCTCCGATAAATTTGAAATATCCACTCCAATACTCCTCTGGGACCACAACACCTCAATCAAGGATCGTTATTCCCGAGCCTCCGACCAACCACTTCAAAGTCAAACTTCAGTTCAGTTGCGATATCCAAACGGATATCGGATCAACCGAACAAGAAGCTGGCTATTGGCATGGGAATATGATCCATGACATGGCCGTTTCTTGGGAATATGATCTCTGACATGAGTGAAACATCGAATCGTCTTCTCTTGAGAGTTGTGCAATCGATCTGAATCGACTTCCTCGCACGAAGCAATTGCTAAAGAAAATTCGTCATTCCTCTTCTGGAATAACGAATGGAAAACTATTCCACGAATGGAAAACTATAGCAAGAAAAAAGGAAAAAAATTTAGGGCAAAAGAAAACGCCTTGGAAAAAATTCTCATCCACCGCTAAAGCACCCAATCGTGAAGTACCGCGTGTCAAGGCAAGTTGGGTGTAAATATTTTACGAAAATCGTGCAAGAAATCACAACTCCCTAAGTGCGACTAGCGCGTCGAACGTCACCTCAAAGGGTGAATGGTCCAGATCAAGCCGCGTGTCATTTTTCGAGATCAACTCCATATCTGAGTTGGGCAAATCTTCCTCAGTACGTCTCGGCCGAGCTTACTAAAGTAATACTCGCCGAGCTCGGGGGGGGGGGGGGAATAGTTCGTGGTACCGAGTCTAGCACCCATTACCGTACCCGACTCAGGTTCGACTGGATACAAAGTTTGAGAGGACAACTCGGAGGATGGGCCAGCGAGGATCTATTAGCAGCGTCTCGACCCGTTAAGGAGCATTAGCCGACCTAGGCAAATACAAGCAAATTGGAAGACTAAGCTCGGATAAAAGGAAATACTTATAATTAGTATAACTTCCTTTGATCTTTTAGGAGATTTTCCATTTATCTTTTAAGGTTATTTCGACCGACTTTGTACTTGTATAAATACTTGATGTATTCCTCCAAATAGAGGACATCGCCTTCAATAGAGAATTCTATACACATATTTTCGCTTGATATTTTCTTTGTGATATTACTTTTAAACCTAGTTCCTCTATTCTTTGGACCGATCTCGGATTGTTGCTCAATTTGGTATCATCAGGAAGTCAACTACATTGGAAGTAACTATGAAAATTGAGGTTACAACAACAACTATCGATCGCATCGAAATCTGTCCTACCGGAGTAACAACGTGGAGAACCCTCAAGATCAGTTATACCCTAAGCAAAACACCACTCAAGGAGCCCAATACCAGCTTAGGTAACAACCCTACTCGTCGGGTATGTACCAAGTGAAGCAGCCATTCCCTACCGGCAAGCCTAATGCACAATTCTCTCTATATGCTAAGCTTGAAGAGAAAAGAACCAACTACTAAAAGCTCTAACTCAAACCAAGAAGGAGATTAGCCAAAGGGTTGATAATGTCTATGTTGAGCTCAACACGAAGGTTGATTCTATTTGGACTCATCTCTCCAAGATGGATGTCTAACTTGCTCAAACAAGTGAAACTGTCAGGAAACAAGATAAGGAGAAATCAAAGAAGTTTTGCAACGTTGCCTCTGCCCTTGAGCATAAACTCGTCGTTGTTTCTAAACCATTTGATGAGGAGCCTAATTTGGTCCAAAGGACAGTAGAAGCACGCCGACCAGGAGAGTCAAGGAGAGCTTACAAGACAAGGCTTAACGGAGAGTCACTAGAGAAGATTGAAAATTCGGGCAAGTTCGTTGTCCCATGTTCTATCAATGGAATTGAAGTCTTTGATTGCCTATGTGATACTGGAGCTAATGTCAACGTCATGTCTCTTTCCATGGTAAGAGAGCTTCGATGCTCAGAGTTCAAGTCATCGAGAGTTTACATAGAGTATGCAGATTTATCATCTTCTACGCCTTATGGAATGCTTGAAAACGTCATGGTAAAAGTAGGAGATGGTGTTTTCTCTACTGACTTTCAAGTATTGGAGATGAAGACCGGAATGTTTAACCCCTTGATACTTGGTTTGCAATTCTTAGCAACTGCATGAGCCATTGTTGATTTCCCCAACCGAAGAATCTCTTTTGCGAAGATCCACAAGAACGTCTTCTACCTTGAAGTGAACACGGGGATTGTTATAACCTTGAATAAAACTAAGGTTGTGGAGCCTAGTTTAGATCCCGGAGATCCTATGGAAGATTGCGAGTTGCTAAAAGAGGAACTTCAAGTGCTAAGAGCATCTCCAATGTATTACTCTATTTTTCACTCTATAATGGAGTAACTCAAAAATGGAGTTGACTTTTACTCCAATGTGTTACTCCATTTTCTACACCAAAAAGAATATTTTAAATATATTTATTGTTTCCATTATATTTATTAATCGCAAATAATATACTTTTATTTATAAACTTTACAAATTGACCCCATTAATTTTGTTAGTTTGATAATTAAAGTCATAACATTATGTTTGTTATATTAACTTACATATAAACACATATTAACTTAAGAATGGTACTTCTAAAAAAATTATATCATAATGACATACATTAACTTAGATGTACGTAATATTTTTAATAAAAAAAACTGACACAAACATTACAATTTTAACATTATAGTATAATATGATTGTTTTGTGAAACATTTCTGTGATTTAGTAGACTCTTAAATATTTAATTAAATCTAATATCCAAAAACAAATTATCACCAAAATAATTATTTATGTCTTAAAACAAAATCTTTGGAAATTTGAAGGACCATGTTATAAATTAAAAAGTTTAACTCTAAAATGGAGTAGAAAACGAGATTACTCCATATTTGGAGTAAAAAAATGGAGTTACACCTTTTTGGAGTTGGAAAGGGAATGGGGTTGAAGAGGATTTTGCTCCATTTTGGAGTTTGGAGTGGGAAATTGAGTAGGGTTGGAGATGCTCTTAGTCTAAGGGAGTTGAGAAACCATCAAAGACAAAGCATAAGGAGGTTTACAAAGATGCAAATTCGATCTTGACCACCAAGGAGGAGGATGAACTAGAGAGAGCCGTTGATGAAGGCCTTACCGACATGTTTAACGTGATCAAGATCATTGTGCCAAAAGAAAACAAGGCAAATCTCAAGGAGACCATCGATAAGAAGCTTGAGAACACCTTGAATCTTTTCCCAAAAGCCATTGTTGTCAAGTATGACATTGGAGAAACGCTTAAGACCTCTCTAGGAGATGAGAAACCCACGGCCAAGGAAGGTAAAGGAGTCACCAATCCTTTAGTGGATTCACCAGAAGTTTAATCATCGGTAAGGAGTAGACCTAATGACTTTAAACAAGCGCTCTTGTGGGAGGCAGCACACATTTTTGTTTTGGTTTTATGTTATTATTTCTTATGAGTTATGAATTTGGATTTTGGTTTTTGAGTTTCTAATCTTTTGTTTTGGATTTTGAGGTACTGATCGGTACCGAAAAATCATGTACTGCAGGACGGGATCAACAGTACCGATCGTGTTTTACAATCGGTACCAGGAGCCATGCGTCCATCCTCGCACACCCGTTCGTCCATGACCGGTACCGATCCCCCGTACCGATGGACGTACGTGATCCGTACTGGGAGCCAAACATCCGTGTACGACCCGTACCGTAACCCACATACAAGACGCGAGTACCGATCGTGTTATATGATCGATACTGAGCGTCGGCGTACCAACCACGCCACCGATCCGTGCACCGGATCGGTACCGATGACCCTTGCACCGATGCACGTACCGCGCCGACACTGACCGACCTTATCGGTCCACGCATGCAACCGGTACCGAAGGGATCCTCGCTGCACGCACGCCGACCGCCCACACTGAGCAACAGACGCGACCGGTACGGAGACCTCACGTCCCGATACTGAGGCCACGTACTGATGCCCACACACCACGATCTTCCGACATGCACCACACCCGACCGATACCAGGTAAGTACCGACTGCTCGTACCGGTCGCCTTACTCGATCGGTACCGAGCTGGTCCAAAGAATAGAGGAACTAGGTTTAAAACGTAATATCACAGAGAAGA
Organism: Arabis alpina; assembly: GCA_900128785.1. Lineage (NCBI taxonomy): Eukaryota > Viridiplantae > Streptophyta > Magnoliopsida > Brassicales > Brassicaceae > Arabis > Arabis alpina. Next base: position 13,064,349 of record LT669790.1, read on the forward strand.
GGATCAAACGAAAAGATGTGTATAAAATTCTCTATTGGAGACTAAGTGTGGATGTCCTCGTTTTGGAGGAATACATCAAGTATTTATACAAGTACAAAGTCGGTCGAATTAACCCTAAAATATAAATGGAGAATCTCCTAAAAGATAAAACGAAGTTATACTAATTTTAAATATATCCTTTTATCTGAGTTAAGTCTTCCAATTTACTTGTATTTGCCTAGGTCGGCTAATGTTTCTAAACATTTCCCATTTGCTTGTATTTGCCTAGGTCGAGTTAAATATTTCCCATTAGCAACGTTTCGGCCCGTTTAGAAACATTAGCCGACCTAGGCAAATACAGGCAAATTGGAAGACTTAACTCGGATAAAAGGAAATACTTAGAATTAGTATAACTTCCTTTTATATTTTAGGAGATTTTCCATTTATCTTTTAGGGTTATTTCGGCCGACTTTGTACTTATATAAATACTTGATGTATTCCTCCAAAACGAGGACATCGCCTTCAATAGAGAATTCTATACACATCTTTTTATTTAATATTTTCTTTGTGATATTACGTTTAAACCTAGTTCTTCTATTCTTTGGACCGATATCGGATTGTTGCTCAATTCGATATCACCAAATTCGCGCCGACTAAGGGCACCGATTAGGTTTACCATGTAACTTTCACAAGAGAAATCTTTTAAACATGTCCGGAAAAGAAACCCTAGTTCTAGTTACTTCGAAAGTAGCTGCAACAGCAGAACCCGCGATAGGAAGAATCTTCATGATCATGAAAGATCGTGAAGAAGACATACAACAGAGCAAGCCGTACGAAGAGTCAGAAGCAGAAGCAGAAACAGTCAACCGCTACGAAAACTTAGAGGTAACTTTCTACGAACAAGATACGGTGGACTTGACCCGGCCGCACAACGATCCACTTGTGGTCAGACTATTGATAGACGATTGCGAAGTCAATCGCATATTAATAGATACCGGAAGCACGGTAAATCTGATTTACAAAGAAATCCTAGGAAGGATGGGTACCTACGAACGTATGTACGAGCGGAGTCAAACCTTAACAGGATTTGCAGGTCGAATGATCCCTATAGTTGGAATAATCCAACTAACGGTCGAAGTTGCTGAGATAAAAAATTACATCGAATTCGATGTCGTGGATTCGCCCACCGCGTATAACGCTGTCTTGGGAACGCCGTGTCTTCACCTGATGATGGTTGTAGCTTCAACCTATCATTAGTGTTTAAAAATCCCGACCCCTTCCGGGGTTCATACCGAAAGAGGTAATCAAAGCGAAACTCGAAACTGTTTCATCCTTGAAAGGAAAAACAGGACCCGAGATGCTATGGCCATGCAGGCCTCGGAAGAGATAGCAAGGAGCCAAAACAAGGCACCCTATGCTGATAAAAAGAAAATGTCGTTAGAACGGCAAATTACACAAATCATCGTGGACTTCCAACATCTCGATCAATGTGTGGGGATAGGGTCAAAACTAAGCGACCCTCTACGAGACAAACTCGTCGAACTTCTAAGGAATAACGCATCGACTTTTGCGTGGTCCATTAAAGACATGAAGGGGATTGATGTAACACCCGCATCTCGGACTATAAATCCAGACCCAAGTGTTAGTCAAATAAATGGTATCTTCATTACTCTAAAATTTCTCAATACATTGTTCGTATATTACAACGTATGGGTACTAGATTCACAATGCTTTGGGAAAGTCTTCCTCCATTTCCTGCTGCTCCCTCCTGCCTTGCCATCCTATGGTCCACCTGACCGGATGTCCTATCGTGCGTACTAGTAAGGGGGCGAGTATTGAATACTCAGTAAGACGGTCTTCTCCGTCTCACCACTTAATACTACCTAGTTATTCTAAACCCCTAAAACCCCGCACAACACCCTCAGCACTACGTGCCAAGTACTATGTCTCACAGCCAACCCTTTGGCGGTGATACAACTGCTCTACTCTTTCCGGCACGCTGGCAGTCTTAACTCAACACCAGCAAGCTCGTAACTACTGAAGATACACCAGTAAACTGGTATACCTGGCACGCTGGCAGTCACTCCTCTTAGTCGGCCCGTCGGCGGACTTTCATGATTTGGCACTCTCGGCCCTTCTAGCGAACAACTGAACGCTAGGTCTTCGTGCCATTTTTTCAGGCCAAACACAAACAAACGGGTCGTATGTATCTACATATGTTCGATGCGGTATTTAAAGCTACTGGCATTGTGAACCTACTATCCTATCCGGTTTAACATGCTCTAAAACTAGTAGACTCTCCTAAGGTTCACAATCAAATTATCTACTCCAGTTAATCCTAGTCCTTTATACCTCTACGTTCTCAAGCAATAGCAGAAGCATTTCAATCAATACCTTTGCCCCGTATGGTCGGCCCCAGGTAAGCATGGCTATCCCAATAAGTTACCCAAGACACACCTATGGCCATACGGCGACTGTCCCTGTAGAAATACACACATAAACTATCTGTTAATTGTGGAAGACTCACGATCCAGCCTTGACCATTACTGGCTAAGCGTTCACCTGGCCTTGCCTCTAACCCTAAAGTCGTATGCGACCGTACGAGTTTGTCAAGCCTCCTTAGCGCTTCTCTTGTTGGCATACACCGTCTAGACTCTATATCAGGTTGACTAAGGCATGGCCGAACAACTATCGAGTTGCCCGAACAAACCTGTCTGGTCTACGACATTCTCTAGTAGTCTGTCGAGTCCAACAAACAAGTGAACCATCGAGTATCATCACTGTCTTGCGACGGTAGATCTACCATAGCTCTATTTTGTGGTTTAATGATCGGTTAGTATCAGACCTTTTAGTTTGCCAAGCTAATCCTCACATTTGGCCACCAGCTCCCTTGGCAGGGTATAGCTGGCCTATGCATGACTCTATCGGATTCCTGAGTAAACTCATTCCTCCTGACTTTCTAAACTATATGCGGTGCGAGTCAGAGGTAGGCATGATCCTGCCATGGCTAGCGTCCAGTCCGCCAAACAACGAGTCACTCTTGAGCTAGCTTATGCTGAGCCAAGTTTCCTCGAGATACATGGCTGAGTTCCACGGCCAAAACGCCTAGGTCCGTGTACTCTCGCCAAGATGCATCGTGATAGCCAAGTTACTTAGCAAGCTGTGTTAGCCTTACCATGCTCCTCTATTGTCTCACCTACGAGTCCATAGCCAGATCGCCATGATCTGACCGGATGCTCTGCCATTGTTGATAAGCCAAGCGTGCTTTTGCTTACCGGGCGTGATTCCGAACGAAAGCTATATCTATCTTTATCGAAGCCTTACCGATCCGCGGTACAGTGGTTGGCATTGCCCGTCTAGCTTTCTCTCTGATCATTTATGCCTTCATCGATGATTACCGGTTCGTTCATCGCGGATGAACAAGGTATTGTACTGATACACCTAGGCCTACACACGCTTACCGATGCCAGTCAGCGATCATATCGCGGACTGCCCTTACGGACTGCTCAGTTATCCCCGATCGCCAGTGGTAGATTGATCATAGGCCTCCGTGAGGGCTTATCGACGCGTCCCCATGGTTCGATCGTAGATACTACCTAGTAGCCACTCTTGGCATGGTCGAATCATTGAGTGTTCGTACCGATGACCGTCTCACTGATACGTCCATCGAGGAATGATATGAGGCTCACTCGTCTTGATCATCGATCAGCCTTACTTCTCTCGGTGCCATGTCGAGGCGTCACCGGGCCTTGTTGAGGCGTCACCAACGCCTCGCACTGATGCCCCCACGAGGCATCCCTGAACTTCCTCTAGGACACCTGGTACCCAGTCGTGTTGTCACCAGTATCTGACCGATGTCAATCCTTGGTGCTACCGAGGCCTATCATCGGTACCCTATCGTACTGTCATCGAGGTACCCTGAGGCCTTACCGTTGCCAGCACTAGGCATTACCAAACCTGTCGGGCTGTGTACGGATTTCTATCCATCCAAGGTTGCTACTACTACTACTACTATTACAACTACTACTACTATCCTAACCCGTACTACTAAGACTACCGTATGAAAGTTTTATGAGAAAATAATATAAAGGGAGTATTAGGTATGGATCACGCCTTACCTTATACCACTGCTCCTTAGGGCGGGGTGCCGAGTTCCTTCTTGAGCTTCTCCTTCTCTCTTCCTCTTAAGTGTTTATCTTTGGCTCTAGAGAGAAGAGAAATGATTGGTGTGTAAATAATGAGCTCCCTTGCCCCTGGTGGACATAATTCCCGTCCCGTTCCGTACCGTCCCATTCCGTCCCATATCCGTTCCCAAATTTCCGTACCATATAGGTCCCGTATTCTCATATGGGACAAGTTTTCAATTCCCAATTGGGAACGGGATGAGATGGGACGGGAACGGGATTTCTCGTAATCCCGTTTATATAGATTTATATAAGTTAAATTATATATATTTATGTATTTATTATAGAATCATATAAAATATTATGTCATATTAATACATAGTCTCACCTTTTTAGCACCATCCATTGATATTTTCAGCATTACCATATTAATTTTATTAACCAACAACTACTTTTATTTTATTTTTTTATTCTTGTGTTGAGCTCTAGAAACAAGAATTTGAAGTACTAGAGGATTAGCTACCTACTTGGCTACTTTTAGAATTTTCATATTATTGAATTTTATGCTTTGATTTAAGATATTTATGTGGTTTACTTTAAGTTTTGGATTCATTTTGATTAGATTATGGTTTTTCTATTTTAAATTTTAATATTTATAAAATACAATGTATTTCTTGTTATCTTAAATATGAACATGCTTTTGATGATTTGAAGAAACATGTCGAATACATATTTGCAATTTTTATAATTGTTTTAACTGAATATATGAGATAAGTAATTTTATGGGAATTCCCATACCGTTTCCGTCTCATCCTGTCCTATCCCGTTACCGTCCCAAATTCTAGATGGGATATAAATAGGACATATTTTTCTATCCCAAAAATCATGTTCCCATACCGTTCCCATATTCCCGTTTGCCCACCCCTATTTATACTAACTAAAAAACCCTACGGAGAATATTCACTTTCCTATTCTTTTCCACCTTCTTACTATATGGGCTAAAAGCACATTTTACTCCTCCTCTCCTCCACGTTTTACCCTTTTCCCCTCTTTGCCCTTACTTTCGCGTTACTCCCTAAAAGGTTCTCCACCGGTTTCCTTTTTCTACTAACGACCTATCATACAACCGACCTATCCTAATACCTTAGATATCCTCGTGACCACCATTCTTCCGCTGAACCTGTGATAGTTTCCTCTTAAGTACCTCGGATTTCCTTAGCTAGGTTTTGGGATGTTACAAACTTTCCCCCCCTTGAAATGGAGCCGTCCTCGGATCCCAAGGCAGAGGTCTAAGTTCCCAGGGAAGCTGGTTGGGTTGGCGAGGAAGGGTTAGTCGGGGCGGAACAAGGCTGGTATCAAGCCAGGAAGGGTTTTGGGTAAGAAGGCATGATGAACCAAATACCGTTTTTATTAAAAATACCACCCCCATGAAAAGTTTACAAAAGGAATCGAAATTTTGCAAAGGAAAAAAAAGAAACGGGAAGTTGGAAAGGAATGAGGGTAGGGTATAGGTAGCTACTGAGGGTGGTCGATATGGCTTCTTACGGCTCATTTTCCCCGTGTTCTCCTAACACGTGAATTCAGGGGTACACATCCTGTCGCCTTAGTGGTGGCGGTAGTGCCTGTTGTCTAGCCGGGTTAGCTGGCGCTACTATTGGACAGTCCTTCGCAAAGTGGCTCGTTCGTCCACAACGGAAACAGCCTACGTCCTTTCCAGGTGGGCGTGGGCATGCTAAGGTCAAGTGGCCGATCTCTCCACAACGCACACATCTAAGCCTACAAGGTCCGGCGTTCCTTCCACACTTAGGGCAGCCCACGTTTTGACCTCCAGCCCTATCGTCCGTCTTTCTCTTCCCGCTGTCGCTTTCTCTTGTCCTAGTAACTGAGCGGTGCTGCTTACTCTCCTCCTCCACTCCTAGTTCCACCGTGGTGGCCTTTTCTACCAACTCGGTCATGGTGTGAAAGGTAAGGATCTCTAACCGGGTTCGTATCTCCACTCGCAATCCTCGAAGGAATTTCTTGATGACCAGGCCAACAGTCATGTTGTTCCCTGAGAATCTACAGCGACGATTGAATTCCGTCTCATACTATCTCACCGTGCGGGTTTTCTGACGCAGTTCCAAGAATTCTCCATCTAGTCGATCAATGGATTCCTGGGGAAAATACTTCTTGACAAACTCCTCCCTCAAGACATTCCATGTGCAATGTGGGTTACCCCACCCTTGGATTACTCCTTCCCACCATAGCTGGGCATCCTCCTTTAGGTAGTTGACCGTCAGATCTTTCTTGTCTCCAGCCGGGCATCGAGCTGACTCGAAATTCCTCTAAAGTAACATTAGCCAAGAATTTGCCTCGGTTGGCTTAGCTCCCTTCCCGAGGAACGTCCCCGTATCCATGTCCCTCATAACTCGGAGGATCTCCCAGTACGTGGGCACCCTTTCCATGGGGTGCACGTCTACCATCACGGGTACGTCCACATCGATCACCAGTGGGTTCGGGGGTGGTAGGTTTGCTAGGTTTCCTGGTCCTCTCTGCTGAATGACATTTTCGAGGAGGGTTCGTAACTCCTGGAGCCCATGTAGCAAAGCCGCATTGATCGCGGTCTAGTTGATGGATGGCGCATCGGGCTCCTTCGGCGTAGTGGGGTTAGGTGGGGGTGGGTTTGGATTGTCGGGTTCTACCGGGTGTACGGGGTCTACTGGCAGAACAGGGTTAACAGGTGGTACAGGCTGAATCGGCGGTACTGGCTGGACAGGAGGTACAGGTTGGACAGGCGGGGCGGGTTGAACGGGGGCTGTTGGCTGGACTGGTGGCACTGGGTTTGGGGGTACGTCTTCCTCGTTTGCTGGCGGGTTTCCTACTCATACGGTTACTGCGGCATTTCTTCTTCTGGTGGTCATCTGAAAAGGACACCTCTAAGGTTACTATTCCTAACTTACCAATGATGGTCGTAGGCGGTGGCAGGGAAGGTAGAGGAACCGAGGCTCTTTCCTAAGTAGTCTCAAGAGATCTTTCAAGTTCACCTAGGCGGGTGCTAATGCTTCCATTCCGTTTACTAAAAAGAAAGGGGTATGACCTATTGATCATCGAGGCGTTGTGCGATGAGCCCAAAGTCCTCCAGGGAGTTCATCTGTCCACGCTCCCTTCTTTTCGCCCAGGCGCTTCTTAAGCCTGGCTATCACCGTCTTATTAGTCAACTCAGCCTGGCCATTCCCTTGAGGGTAATAGACAATTGTTGTGGTCAGACGGATGTTCCATCTGTCGCAAAATTTTGCGAAAACATTACAAGTAAGATTCGGACCGTTGTCCGTTACAATTTCGTAAGGAACTCCATGTTGGCAGATTATGTTCTTCCAAACAAATCTCTTTAAATCAGGTCTAGTGTTTTGAGGATAGGTGGGGGTACCGGGTCAGACACCCAATACCATACCCGACTCAGATCCGACTCGATACGAAGTCTTGAGGATAGCTCGGTGGATGGGCTAGTGAGGACCCATTAGCAGCGTTTTGGCCCGTTTAGAAGCATTAGTCGACCTAGGCAAATACGGGCAAATTGGAAGACTTAGCTCGGATAAAAGGAAATACTTAGAATTAGTATAACTTCCTTTTATATTTTAGGAGATTTTTCATTTATCTTTTAGGGTTATTTCGGGCGACTTTGTACTTGTATAAATACTTGATGTATTCCTCCAAAACGAGGACATCGCCTTCGATAGAGAATTCTATACACATCTTTTTACTTAATATTTTCTTTGTGATATTACGTTTAAACCTAGTTCCTCTATTATTTGGACTGATCTCAGATTGTTGCTCAATCCGTTATCACCAAATTCGCGCCGACTAAGGGGACCGATTAGGTTTACTGCGTAACTTTCACAAGAGAAATCTTTTAAACATGTCCGGAAAACAAAACCGTAGTTCTAGTTACTTCGAAAGTAGCTGCAACAGTAGAACCCGCGATAGGAAGAATCTTCACGATCATGAAGGATCGTGAAGAAGACATACAACGGAGCAAGCCGTACGAAGAGTCAGAAGCAGAAACAGTCAACCGCTAAGAAAACTTAGAGGTAACTTTCTGCGAACAAGATACGGTGGACTTGACCCGACCGCACTACGATCCACTTGTGGTCAGACTATTGATAGACGATTGCGAAGTCAATCGCATATTAATAGATATTAGAAGCACTGTAAATCTGATTTACAAAGAAACCCTACGAAGGATGGGTACCTACGAACGTATGTACGAGCGGAGTCAAACCCTAACGGGATTTGCGGATCGAATGATCCCTACAGTTGGAATAATCCAACTAACGGTCGAAGTTACCGATATAAAACATTACGTCGAATTCGATGTCGTGGATTCGCCCACCGCATATAACACTGTCTTGGGAATGCCGTGGCTTTACCTAATGAAGGATGTAGCTTCAACCTATCATCAGTGTTTAAAAATCCTGACCCCTTCCGGGATTCATACCGAAAGAGGTAATCAAAGCGAAACTCTAAACTGTTTCATCCTTGAAAGGAAAAACAGGACCCGAGATGCTATGGCCATGCAGGCCGTAGAAGAGATAGAAGGGAGCCAAAACAAGGCACCCCATGCTGATAAGAAGAAAGTGTTGTTAGAACGACAAATCACACAAATCATCGTGGACTTCCAACATCCCGATCAATGTGTGGGAATAGGGTCAAAACTAAGCGACCCTATACGAGACAAACTCGTCGAACTTCTAAGGAATAACGCATCGACTTTTTCGTAGTCCATTAAAGACATGAAGGGGATCGATGTAACACCCGCATCTCGGACTATAAATCCAGACCCAAGTGTTAGTCAAATAAATGGTATCTTCATTACTCAAAAATTACTCAATACATTGGTCGTAAATTACAACGTATGGGTACTAGATTCACAACGCCTTGGGAAAGTCTTCCTCCATTGCATGCTGCTCCCTCCTTCCTTGCCGTCCTATGGTCCACCTGACCGGATGTCCTATCCTGCGTACTGGTAAGGGGATGAGTATTGAATACTTAGTAAGACGGTCTTCTCCGTCTTACCACCTAACACTACCTAGCTATTCTAAACTCCTACAACCCCACACATCACCCTTAGCACTATGTGTCAGGTACTATGTCTCACGGCCAACCCTTTGGCGGTGATACAACTGCTATACTCTTGCCGGCACGCTGGCAGCCTTAACTCAACACCAGCAAGCTGGTAACTACTGAAGATACACCAGTAAATTGGTATGCCTGGCACGCTGGCAGCCACTCCTCCTAGTCGGCCCGTCGGCGGACTTTCATGATCTGGCACTCTCGGCCCTTCTAGCGAACAACTGAACCCTAGGTCTTCGTGATATTTTGGGTTTTGAGTGCCATGAGATGATAAAGCACAGTGTTAGTGAGGAGCACTATGATATATGGTTGAAGATTGCAAACGAGAAGATCAAACCCGGAGAATCTAGAGCCTCACAGATTACACACCCGGCGATTCGTTATGTGTATTACCTTGTTTCGCAATGGATTTTTAGTAGGACCGACCGTCGAGTGGTCAACCAAGATGAGTTTTATATGCTTATAGTACCTTTTGTGGAGAAGCCCGAGGTAGTTAACTATGGATCACGTCTAACGGTTCGAATTAAGCATGATGCCGCTAAGGAGAATGTAGCAAAGAAGGCTTGTAGTTATTTTGGAGGGACTATCATGAAAATATTGTTGGCTTGTGGATTTGAATTTAGCCAAGAACCACCTTCATCACTTGAAGTCACACAAGACCTTACACTTTAAAGGAAGCATTTTATATGCGGTTGGTACGAGAACTCCACGAGCTTTGGCTACCTTTTCACGCCACCATACATGGATGAGAAGAAGTGTGTTTTCCTTCCCCACAAGTAGATCCCACCCTTGAGTAGTGGCGTGGATACCTTTGATCCACCACGATCCACTTGGTTTATTCGTTATTCCGGTGATCTGATTGTTGGCATTGCACTTTACTACAAAAAGAAGGTTATGTTGGCACAAAGGGAGAGACTTAGAGAGACACAAAGAGTCACTAAATCACAAACCTCCACCTCCCACATGCCACCCTTTGAGACACCAGATGAGAAGCCTCCAACCAACGGCCATAGGGACGATTTTCAAGCTAGCTCTTGAGGCTAAGGTTTCTAAACAAGGAAAGTTGATCTCTACACTAGTGAGAGACATAAAGAAGACCGTTCCACACATCTTCAAGAGATCAAGGACAAGAAGACCTACGACTAGCCATGATTCGGTGAACCTTTCACTATTGTCCGGTTTTGTTGATGTTGGAGATGAGGGTGACGATGCTCTTATTCACCACTATACACGTGACCATGGAGAGCACACACACGATGCATATGGACAACAATTGGTCGTCCATGATGATGATTCCGACAGTACAAAGACCCTTGATCTCAACTTCGATAATGAGCACATTTCACGAGAAGTTCCGAACACACCTGAGACGATTTTAGAGGCCTTTTGAGCCAGGTGTTATGACTTTGATTTTATCTTTACTTATATTTCATTTTTCACTTTTATTGAGTCGATCTCTCAATTGTGGAGTGCTTTCACTCCGGGACGGTGTGAAGTAAGTCTGGGGGGATTTTGTTGTACTAGTGAGTTTTTCTGTTTTCTTATGTTTTCATTGAGTCAAAAATTATTTTGAATGATTGACATTTTATGAATGTATGCCCAGATGTTGTGATTCAGTGACCATTATTACAGGGTTTGTTCAGGATAGACGATTCGGAAACCTTCATGACTTAAATTTCCCCAGAAGGTTTCAAAAATGCACTGTCTGAATGCATTTCTCTTCAGTGTCGTGGCGAGACTCAGGGACACTCCAAGCTTTACATATCGAGGACCAATTCAGCCCACACAGAAAAATTGCATCATTGTCGTGGCAGAGGACATTACTAGTGGAACCGGGTCTAGCAACCATTACCATACCCGACTCGATACGAAGTTTGAGAGGACAACTCGGAGGATGGGCCAGCGAGGATCCATTTGGGGCGTCTCGGCCCGTTAAGGAGCATTAGCTCGGATAAAAGAAAAACTTAGAATTAGTATAAATTCCTTTTATCTTTTAGAGAATTTTATACAAATATTTTCGCTTGATATTTTCTTCATGATATTACGTTTAAACCTAGTTCCTTTATTCTTTGGACCGATATCGGATTGTTGCTCAATCCGGTATCACCAAATTGGTGCTGACTAAGGGGACCGATTAGGTTTACTACGTAACCTTCACGAGAGAAGATCTTCGAACATATCCGGAGACGAAACCATAGTTCTAGTTACTTCGAAAATAGCTGAAACGGCGGAACCCGTAAGAAGAAGGATCCTCATTATCATGAAGGACCGTGAGGAAGACATACAACAGGGCTAGCCGTGCAAGGAAACGGAAGCAGAAACAGTCAACCGCTACGAAAACTTAGAGGTAACTTTCTGCGAATAAGATACGAAAGGTTTGACCCAGCCGCATAATGATCTGCTCGTGGTCAGCGTGCTAATAGACGATTGCGAAGTCATTCGTATATTAACAGATATCGGAAGTTCTGTAAATCTGATTTACAAAGAAACCCTACAAAGGATGGGTACCTGCGAACGCATGCATGAGCAAAACCAAACCCTAACGGGATTTGCAGGTCGAACAATCCCAACAATTGGAATAATCCAACTAAAGGTCGAAGTTGCCGAGGTGAAACGCTACGTGGAATTTGACGTGGTAGATTTACCTACGACGTATAACGCTGTCTTAGGGACACCGCGGCTTCATCTGATGAAAGCTATGGCGTCAACCTATCAGCAGTGTTTGAAAATCCCGACCCCCTCCGGGATTCACACCGAAAAGGGTAATTAAAGTGAAACTCGCAACTACTTTATCCTTGAAAAGAAAAACAGGGCTCGAGCTGCTATAGCCATACAGGCCTCGGAAGAGATAGCAGGGAGCCGAAACAAGGCTCCTCATGTTGATAAATAACGACAAATTACACAAATCAATGTGGACTTCCAATATCCCGATCAATGTGTGGGAATAGGGTCAGAACTAAGCGACCCTATACGTGATAAAGTCGTTGAACTTCTAAGGAAGATTGCATCGACCTTTGTGTGGTGCATCAAGGATATGAAGGGGATCGACCCAAAGATAATTTCTCACGAGCTGAACATAGATCCGTGTAATAGATCGGTTAAACAGAAGCGGAGAAAACTCGGTCCGGAGATGTCCAGAGCAGTAGATGATGAGGTCGAGCGACTGCTCGATGTTGGATCTATTATCGAGGTAAAATACCCAGAGTGGTTAGCCAATCCGGTAGTAGTGAAAAAGAAGAACAGGAAGTGGAGAGTTTGTGTCAATTTCACAAACATCAACAAGGCTTGTCTCAAAGACAATTTTCCACTACCTCACATCGACAGACTTGTCGAAGAAACTCCGGTAGCGAACTCTTATCGTTTATGGGTGCCTTCTCTGGTTACCATCAGATCTTAATGCATCATGATTATCGCGAGAAGACTACAGTCATAACCGATCGAGGGGTCTACTGTTATAAAGTGATGCCCTTTGGCTTAAAGAACGCCGGGGCAACTTACCAACGGTTAGTGAACAAGATGTTTGCTGATTAGCTCGGCAAATCCATCGAGGTTTACATCGACGATATGTTGGTTAAATCGGCGAACACCAAAGCTCATATCGATCAATTTGTATGGGATGAAATTAAATCATGCCAAGTGCACCTTCGCGGTAACCTCGGAAGAATTCTTGGGTATTTGGTGACAGAAAGGGGGATCAAAGCAAACCCAAACCAAATATCTACCGTGTTAGATTTACCTTCTCCCCAAACGCGGAAAGAAGTTCAAAAATTGATCGGACGGATAGTAGCTTTAAACCGCTTCATAAGTAGATTGACAGACAAAAAAGTCTCACGTTTTACCAATTGCTAAGAAAGGCAAGCAAAAACTTTGAATGGTCCGAACAGTGTGAAAAAGCTTTCTCGGACCTCAAGGCGTATCTTACCTCCCCACCCATGCTGGCCAAACCCGAGGTAGGAGAAGTCATGTACCTATATCTCGCGGTCTCTGCATCGACAGTCAATGTAGTTTTGATAAGAGAGGATCGGGGCGAACAACAACCCATTTTCTACATCAGCAAAGGTCTGAATGACGCGGAATCGAGGCACTCAACGATGGAAAAGTTGTCCTTAGCACTTCTGACGTTGGCAAGGAAGCTCATGCCATATTTCCAATCTCAAACAATCGAGGTACTAACAAATCATCCACTTCGTTCGATCCTACATAGCCCGAATCAATCCAGCCGATTAACTTGATGGGCGATCAAGCTTAGTGAATATGATATAATCTATAAAAATAGACCGACTATGAAGTCACAAGTACTAGCAGACTTCATCGTCGAGGTACCTACCGAGCCTTTTAAGGATGACTTAGAAGAAAGCTTGTGGTGGACACTACAGGCAGATGGGTCGTCATCCCGAAGAGGATCAGTGCTCAGAGTATGCCTCAAATCTCCGACTGGAGAATTGATTGAAAAATCATTTCGTCTTGATTTTGTGGCAACGAATGATGCCGCTGAATACAAAGCCTTGATAGTTGGACTTCGACTGGCGAAAGCGGTAGGGGTGAAATGGGTTCGAGCTTGCTCAGACTCCCAGCTCGTCACCAGTAAGTTCAGCGGGTCGTATGAAGCTAAAGATAACAAGATGGATGCTTACGTGAAGGTAGTACGCAAAATTACTGACGAGTTTAATGAATTCGAGCTCGTAAAGATTTCTCGTAATGAGAATTCAGCAGCAGACGAGTTGGCCGCACTGGCCTCGAGCTCGAATATAAGGCGAGTTATACCCATGGAAAGTATAACGAGTTCAACCATAGATCTGAAACCCATGGTCTGCGAGATTGTGGATGGCGAAGTAGACAAAGAATCCATCGAAATGGACGACGATTTCATTCCCCAGGAAGACTGGCGAACAAAGATTATAGAGTATATAACCAAAGGAAAGCAACCTGAAGATAAATAGACAGCTCGGAGGTTGAGAACCCGAAGCGCTCATTACACCATCTTTGAAGGGAAACTTTACCGATGGAGTGCGTCTTGCTACATGATGTGGTGCATTTATGGGGAAGAAATCCTCGAATTCCTGCAACATACTCATGGGAAGGACGGAGGTAATCACTCCGGAGGGCGATCTGTAACATCCCAAACCGGAGAGGGGATTCTTTGGGAAAAACTTAGAGGGAAAACAAGAGACGCGGACCTTAGGAATGGTAACTAAGGCGCGCAGGACGGTCAATAAAGCTAGAAATGGAAGGAGAGGAAGAGAGATGGGCCTTCAGCCCATGGAGTAAGGAGGTGGAGAAAAATAAGGAAAGTGGATATTCTCCTTAGGGTTTTCGGTGTATTATAAATAGAGGGCTAGGGAGCTCATTATTTACACACACCAAAATACTTCTCTCCTCTCTAGAGCCAAAGATACACGCTTAAGAGAGAGAGAAGAGGAGGAGCTCGAGAAGGAACTCGGCACCCCACCTAAGGAGAAGCGGTATAAGGTAAGGCGCGATCCGTACCTAATACTCCCTTTCTATTCTCTTCCTTTTAGCTTTCATACGGTAGTCTTAGTAGTACGGGTTAGGGTAGGGTAGTTAGTAGTATAGTAGTAGTAGGTCGTGCACGGATAGATATCCGTCCACGACACCGGTAGTAGTAGTAGTAGCGTCCGTGTATGGATCGAGGATCCATACGTGGACCGGCTGGTTTCGGTAATGCCTAGTGCTGGCATCGGTAGGGCCTCGGGGTGCCTCGATGACAGTACGCCAGGGTACCGAAGGTAGGCCTCGGTGTCGCCTCGAGAGGGCATCGGAGACGCCTCGACAAGGGCGCTGGTACGAGGTACCAGTGACGCCTCTAGAGGGCACGATGACGCTTCGACAGGGCCCGAGTAACCTAAGCAAGTTGTGGCAGCGGTGACGCCTCGAGAGGGCATCGGAGACGCCTCGACAAGGGCGCTGGTACGAGGTACCAGTGACGCCTCTAGAAGGCACGATGACGCCTCGACAGGGCCCGGGCAGCTTAAGGTCGTGCCTGGAGGAGGTAACATAAGGAAGTAAGGCTGATCGATGATCAGGACGATTGAGTCTCGGATCACTCCTCGGTGGACGTATCGGTGAGAAATCGGTACGGACACTCGACGATCCGGCAGTGCCAATAGTGGCTATCAGGTAGTACCACGGTCGGACCAGGGGGACGCGTCGATAGGCCCTCGGGGAGGCCTACGATTGATCTACCACTGGCCATCGGAGATAACTGAGCAGTCCGCAAGGGCAGTCCGCGATGAGATCGCTGACTGGCATCGGTAAGCCTCGTGCAGGCCTCGGTGTATCGGTACGATACCTTGTTCGTCCACGATGAACAAACCGGTAATCATCGGTGAAGGCATCGATGATCGGAGAGAAAGCTAGACGGCCAGTGTCAACCACTGTGCCGCGAATCGGTAAGGCCTCGATAGAGATCGATGCGGCTTCGGTTCGGAATCACGCCTGGTAAACAAAAGCGTGCTTTTCTTACCAACAGTGGCAGAGCATCCGGTCAGATCATGGCGATCTCGCTGTGGACTCGTAGGTGAGACAGCAGAGGAGCATGGTAAGGCTAACATAGCTTGCCAAGTGAATCGGCTATCACAATGGATCTTGGTGAGGGTGCACGGTGATGAGAGGTTCCGCCGTGAGACTCAACCTTGTATCTCGAGGAAACTTGGCTCGGCCTAAGCCGGCCCAAGAGTGACTCGTTGTTTGGCGGTCTGGAGACTGGTCGTGGCTGATCAGGCCTGGCTCCGACTCGCACCGCATGTAGTTTAGGAAAGTAGATAATGCATAGGCCGGCTATACTCTGAAAAGAGAGCCAGTGGGCCAAATGTGAGGATTAGCGTGGCAAACTGAGAGGTCTGATACTAACCGATCATTGAACTGCAAAATAGAGCTATGGTAGCATCAAAGCCGCAAGGCCGTGAGATTACTCGATGGTTCGCTTGTTTGTTGGACTCAGCACGCTATTAGAGAATGTTGTAGGCCGGACAAGCAGTGGCCGGCCAACTCGATAGTTGGACGGACGCGCCTTAGTCAACCTGGTAGAAAGTCTAGACGGTGTAGGCCAACAAGAGAAGCGCTAAGGAGGCTTAGCAAACTCGTACGGCCGCATACGACTCCAGGGTTAGAGGCAAGGCCGCGGGAACGCTGAGGCCAGTGATGGGCAAGGCCGGACCGCGAGTCTTCCACAATTAATAGATAGTCTTATGTTTGTATTTCTGCAGGGACGGTCACCGTATGGCCATAGATGTGTCATGGGTAACGTATTGGGATAGCCATGCTTACCTGGGGCCGACCATACAGGGCAAAGGTATTGCTTGAAATGCTTCGGCTATTGCTTGATAACCTAGAGGTATAAAGGATTAGGATTAAACCGGAGTAGATAATTTGGTTGTGAACCTTAGGATAGTTTAGTAGTTAAAAGCATGTTAAACCGGTAGGATAGTAGGTTCACAACGCCACCATTTAAATATTGCATTGGGCCACATCGTGTGTATGCGTTTCCCCCGGTTGTTTGTGTTTGGCCTGAAAGAGGGCACGAAGACCTAGCGTTCTAGCGGAGCGCTAGAAGGGCCGTGTGTGCCAGGTTATGTAAAGTCCGCCGACGGGCCGACTAGGATACGGGCTGCCAGGGTGCCTAGCAAAACCCTGTGCACCGGTTAAGGTTACCAGCTTGCTGGTGTAAGGTTAAGGGCGGCCAGAGTGGCCGGCTTGAGGTTTTGGATCACCGCCAAAGGGTTGGCCGTGAGACACAGTATCTGGCAAGTAGTGCTAAGGGTGCTGTGTGGGGTTATAAGGGTTAGAATAGCTAGGTAGTGTTAGGTTGTGAGACGGAGTAGACCGTCTTACTGAGTATTCAATACTCACCCCCTTACCAGTGCGCAGGATAGGACATCCGGTCAGGTGGACCATAGGACGGCAAGGCAGGAGGGAGCAGCGGGCAATGGAGGAAGACTTTCCCAAGGCGTAGTGAATCTAGTACCCTATGTTGTAAAGTACCGTACAATGTAATAGAGAAATTTTAGAGCAATGAAAATATCAATTTTGGCTAACACTTGGGTCTGGATTCATAGTCCGGGATGCGGGTGTTACACGATCACTCGCCCTAAAACTTAAAAAAACTTGGTTACTTCTGGCCGACGAAGTTAGCTGATTGCCAAAAATATGCACAAAAGTGTGTAGGGTGTCAAAAGCATGCGCCAAGAAAGCTAGCCCCACCGAAAGAGTACACCCCAGAAACCGTCGCATACCCATTCATGAGATGGGCCATGGATGCGGTCAGACCCCTGGTAACGTCACGAGGAAAGAAAAATATTCTAGTAATGACGGATTACTTCATTAAGTGGGTGGAAGCCGAGGCCTATCCTCAACTCACTGGACCAGATGTGGAGAGATTAGTTTGGAAAAACATTATCTGCCGACATGGAGTTCCTTACGAAATCGTAACGGACAACGGTCCAAACATTACTTATGATGTTTTTCGCAAAATTTTGCGATAGATGGAACATCCATCTGACCACAACAACTGTCTATTATCCCCGAGGGAATGGACAGGCCGAGTCGACTAATAAGACACTGATAGCCGGGCTAAAGAAGCGCTTGGGTGAAAATAAGGGAGCATGGGCAGATGAACTCTCCGGAGTACTTTGGGCTCATCGTACAATGCCTCGACGATCGACAGGTCAGACCCCTTTCTTTTTAGCCTATGGAATGGAAGCATTATCACCCGCCAAAGCTCACATCGATAGCCTATGGACGAAGAATTCGCGAGCATCTCGACGACCTCGAAAAAGCTCGAGACAATGCCTTGCTGAGGATACAGAATTATCAACAGCTCACCGCATAGTACTACAATAAAAAGGTACAATATCAATTTTTGATGTAGGCGATCTCGTAAAAGCACAAAGGAGGACAAAGCGGGAAAGCTTGGAATCAAGTGGGAAGGACCGTATCAGGTCTCAAAGGTTATAAAACTTGGAGCGTATGAACTCCTCGAGATGGATGGAACTGAAATCCAAAATTCTTGGAATGCTTGGAACCTCAAGCGATATTATTACTAAAGTAATGATCTAAAAAAACGTACTCCTTAGAACGAACCTCTTTTGTATTGAACTACGAGTGACTTGATCCTTTATTTTAATAAAGGTACGTAGGCAGCTTACTTTTTTCAGAAAAGTCTAAGCGCAGTTACACATATAAAAAAATATATATATCTTTTAGAACAAAGATTCTAGTTCAAACCAAAGACCTATTCATTAAAAACTCAGTTTGATCAACTCGAGAATTTAATACGCAGCCTTAGAAAAAAAACTCTATACGATCTGTTCGTCTAGTGTCACAAATCGGAACCTTGGCCACGTATCTGATCAACGCGCTTCTCATAAGTGTTGTGGTGAAATAATCGACAAACTTTTATAAGCCGGAGCCAGGTCTGCACCTCGCCCTCAGGACAACCAAGTAAATCATACGCCGACTCTCGATCGGATACTGAAGTTTCGTCCTAAGGCAAAAGTTGAGCTAAGCCAAAGCACTAGTCATTTGCACTCTCAGACCCCAAACCGAGCCTGCCTCGTACCTAGGTACATATTCTAAGAACCGACACCGAGCTGGTAAGCAGCGAAGTCTTGGAGGAATCTTGCTTCTAATAAGCCGAGCTACATAGTTCACAAATCACTAAAGAGGCTTGTGAAAGTAATCTTAGTGTCCAAAGCCGAGCTACACAGTTTGCGATCCCTTAAGGATTCTTATCAAAGCAATCCTAAGGTGCTTTGATAAGCCGATTTTTCATGAGCTCGTGATCATCCAAGTTTCTTAAGAAATGATAAGGTGTTAATAAGGTCAAGTTCATGCATCGCAAACTAGAAATCCAAAATTCGGACAATTAAGAATTCGTAGTGGATTCTGAGCTCGGTCCTTGATGATAACATATTACAAAAGTTCCGAATCGAACTAAATCTTACAAAAAGATCTTAAACAAAGTTGTTTATTACAAAAGTTCCGAAGCCAGCTAAATCTTAAAAACGGTTCTAAAAAAAAAAGTTATTTATTACAAAATATTCCGAAGCGAGCTAAATCTTACAAAAGATATTAAAAAAGTTGTTTATTACAAAAAGTTCCGAAGCGAGGTAAATCTTACAAAAGATCTTAAACAAAGTTGTTTATTCTTTTATAAAAAGCCCCGAAGCGAGCTAAAATCTAGTGCAAGATCTTGCGGCGATGCAACCATTAACCTGTTGATTGACAACATAGTGACGGAACAACCACGACAATAGAATGGTGCCAAGGTGTTACCTAAGGCTTTGGAAGTGACCACTCCAATAAATTAGAAATATCCACTCCATTACTCCTTTGGGGACAACAACACCTCAATCAGGGATCGTTATTCCCGAACCTCCGACCAACCACTTCAAAGTCAAATTTCAGTTCGGTCGTAGTATCCAAACAGATATCGGATCAACCGAACAAGCAGAAGCTGACCATTAGCGTGGGAATATGATCCTTGACATGAAGGTTTCTTGGGAATATGATCTCTGACATGAGTGAAACCTCAAATCGATGTCTCTTGAGAGTTTTGCAATCGATCCGAATCGATCTTCTCGTACGAAGGAACTGCTAAAGAAAGTTCGTCATTCCTTTTCTGGAATAACGGATGGAAAGCGATTCCACCACCTCGGTCCTTCTTTTAAGAAGGAAAGAATATTGATCATGTTTGGAAGTGTGTAGATTCTGAAGGATTTGGTGTCATATTTATAGTGAGAAAAGGGAAAAATCTAGGGCAAAAGAAAACGCCTTGGAAGAAGTTCGTATCCACCGCTAAAGTACCCAATCGTGAAGTGCCACGTGTAAAGTACGAAGACTAAGTGTAAATATTTCACAAAAATTGTTTCGGAAATCACAACTCCCTAAGTGCAATTGGCGCGTCGAACGTCACCTCAAAGGGCGAACGGACCGGATCAAGCCGCGTATCAATGCAAGTTTTTTGAGATCTGTGTTGGGCAAATCTTCCTCAGTATGTCTCGGTCGAGCTTACTAAAGTAATACTCACTGAGCTCAGGGGGGACTAGTTGGTGGTACCGGGTCTAGCACCCATTACCATACCCGACTCGATACGAAGTTTGAGAGGATAGTTTGGAGGATGGGCCAGCGAGGATCCATCAGTCGCGTTTCGGCCCGTTAAGGAGCATTAGCCGACCTAGGGAAATACAAGCAAATTGGAAAACTTAGCTCGAATAAAAGGAAATACTTAGAATTAGTATAACTTCCTTTTATCGTTTAGGAGATTTTCCATTTATCTTTTAGGGTTATTTCGACCGACTTGGTACTTGTATAAATACTTGATGTATTCCTCCAAAACGAGGGCATCACCTTCAATAGAGAATTTTATACACATCTTTTCGCTTGATTTTTTCTTCGTGATATTACGTTTAAACCTAGTTTCTCTATTCTTTGGACCGATCTCGGATTGTTGCTCAATACGATATCACCAATTACGCTGAGCGAAAGGTCGGTCAAGCATTTCCATAAACACATGTCGAGAAGGGAAATGCTTAAGCTCAAGATCAGAGTGATCAGTCTCAGATCAAGCATTAAGCTCACCTAAGCTCGAGGATCTACTCCATTGGATGAAATTTGATGAAATTTAGAGTGAAGATAGCCCTTTGAGTCAACTTTCCAATGAAGGTGGAATCGCAGAATTTGGAATTGTGTGGAGAGAGTTATACCCAGAAGACTGAAGACATGTCAAACTGCCTAGAAGATGAAGAAGGAGGAGAACCGACCCTAAAGACATGATCGGTGCCACGGCTCCCTGTGGAGTTATTTCGACTGTTTTGACGTTTTTGCTCTTTTCGAAGCCCTAGAAGACTCAGGACCCTATATATACTTGCTATTAGCCTCTTGTTATGTGTGTGCCAAAAATTAGACCTAGGTTACATTACAAAAACGCAGTCACCATTGTTCTTTCATAGATTTGTGTTTCAAGAGCTCTAAGGAGGAGATGTAGCTTTGTACTTTGATATAGAGAAGAATCTTCTAACCCTTTCAATTTTAATCAAGTTTATTCATCATGAATTCATCATCACCTTGCTGTTTTTCGTGCACCATGCTTGAGTAGTCTACTAGTTAGGATTTAGGGTTTTCAATGAATCTTATGTTTCAATAGAATCGATGACTGCTTAGGGATAAAATCTAGTCTTCGTCTTTCCTTGTTCTCAATGCTTATTGCTTTACCGCGCATCTAACAATTCGATCTTAGGTAGGTGTATCCACGGAAGTGTTCTTAATACCTTCGGATCTAGTATTCGATGAGGTAAGCGTCTTAACAATCATACCAATTAGTTAAGGAGTTTAGTGAACTCTATCAAAACTTGTTTATACCGCGTGTCCTCACCTTTTAATAATCATACGACAACTAAGTCTATTAGAGTGTACAACATAGAAGGTTGAAGCCACGACAGTGGAAAAAGCTTACATTCGTGTTCTGAGTTCTAGACGTCCCAATTATTATCCTTATCCCTAGCTTTTATTCGGTCTTTGTTGTCGTATAATTCTCTGCGAATTTCCCGAGTTCTAGCGCTTTTCTCCCATTAATATACAACTTACAATTCACGTTTCACTTGTTCACAATTGATTTAATCACAAATGACATCATATTTTGTTCTAGCTTAGTTTTATTCATTACAATTAGAAGTGTCATTAAGAAGTCCATGTGGATTTGATCCCTTTACTATATTAACTGTGATTGTTGTGCACTTGCAGAAAATTGGTTAAGAGGTTAAAACTCGACAGAGGAAATAACCCAACATCAGTTTGCCTAAGTGGTTCATCGTGCATGTGTGTATAGCCAAGTAGATGGGATGACCGTCTCACTGGGTATTTATAATAATACTCACGCATCTCGTTTGCCATGTGATGCATGTAAAGATAAAGTGTGACCGTGGAATCATGGCTATGAGGAGGAGGATGATCTAGGGTCTCGATTGTGTTTAGTATTGTTTAGACACTGTTGTTAGGTTGCTGGATTGTTTTCTGGAATTCTTGGAATTGGTTGTTGTTGAATTGGTTTAATTGATTTAATGGAATTTGTTAGTTTGATTTATGTGATTTCCGCTGGTTTGTGGTATTGATTTGTTTAGATGTTGATGATTATCATTTATGGGAATGCTAGTTTGAGTCCAAGGATTGTTTGTTAAAAAAAAAACGGGATGGGTTGTTTCAAGTTCAAGGTTCAATTGTTCACAAAACTCCATAACTAATCTATCGATTGTTAAGACGCGTAGCTCATCGAATATTAGGTTAAGAGATATAACAAGCTTTTGGAGAGTATATCAACTTAAGATCGATCACTGGTTAGCTACTATAGATTAATAAATAAAGATGAAGAACCTACTATAACAAATCCTAAGATGCAAATCAAACTCGTAGAAACAAAGAACTTTGAAGGCAATTTTTTTTAGCCAAGCTACTACTCCAACGAGTTGTTAAACAAGTTAGCAGCAAGAGAAGAGAATAAAACATGATGGATTGTTGATATAAAAGTGAAAATAGATCTCTTCTCTCACTAAAGAGAGCAAATCATCGATCTAGCCATAACGAACTCCTAAAATCAAGATATATTATTAACAACAAATAGAGAAACGAAGTAAATGTTTTAGGTATTGATTTGTGACTGCTTATCTTCTTAGAGAGGTTAAAAGCAAGTATATATAGGGTTAGAAGGGATCCTACGTCGATTAGGGTTTATTCCTAAGTAAAAAGGAAAATTGCCAAAACTACCCCATATTGGTCCCAGATACCTGTCGGGTTATTGAGCTGGTATACGGCCATAGGGTCGTGTCCTGATGTTCCCCAGTGTGTCCTGTGCCGGACATGGATCTGGGCCGGTATGGGTGATCGGTACCAGACATCTTCATCTTCTCGGTAGTTTGACAGGTCTTCAGTCTTCTGGTCGTATCTCCTTAAGTACAGCTCCAAATGCCCCGATTCCAACTCCATTGGAAAGATAAATCAAGGCCTTTCTTCAGTGTAAATCAAAGGCCTTTCCACCAATTACAGGTTTATTTGATTCTCCGTTCATTGCTAAACTTCTGGCACGTCCAACTTGTGAATGTGCTTTATTTTCAAGATATGATGACTTGGGTTGACTCTTTTTACTTCCTAGATGGTTGTGACATAGAGAATACTCATTTTGATCATTTTTGCATCTTTTTGATGATTTAACCTGTTAAGATTTTAAAACTTATATATACGAGAAAACTATTTTCTTTAGTTAATAAGAGTAATAAAAACTATAGAAAGTGCATAAACATTCGGAGCCTTAGTTTGGCCTCATATGTAAAATAAACAGGAGAAAACACGTTCTAAAACAAAATTGCTTTTTTTTGTTGTAGAAAATGAGTTTTCTTTTTAAAATAGAAAATATGTTCCCTTCTAACATCATTTACTTTTAAATCTAGATATCATTAAAGTATATCTTTACAAACTTTTTATTTTCCACATTTGGAGAAATCTATAAGACCACAAGCATATATTTCAATACACTATATGTAGTTTAATTGGATATCATTTAATTTTCTTTTCCTAATTAAACTTAAATAAATCATCAAAACATAGTGCTATATTTGTTATTTTTTCTTGTTCATGACCTTTTTCAGTATAAAAAAATCATTTAATTTCATCATTTATGAACCCAACGAAAGAGAAGCACAAGTCTAAATATCAAAAATAATTGAGACTTCTAGTCATGGTCAGTCAGTTGAAGAAAATATTATTCATGCTTAGCTTTTTAATCACAGTGATGACAGTCATGGCAAGCGACAGTTCAACTATGCGTGATGTTGAGATACATCGACTTTTGAAAACTTAACAAACCTGCTCTTAAATCCATTAAGGTTAGTTTAATTTCTAGATTGACACGAGAATTGCATTTATTTACCTTTTTGTTTCTGATTTTCGTTTCCCTTTTATTCATAAGTGTATACATTTTGTAATTTTATGTAGAGTCCAGATGGAGATATAATAGATTGTGTTCATTTGAAAAATCATCCAATATATGATCATCCTTTATTTAGAAACCACACCATTCAGGTTCTTAGACCCTTTGTAATTCATTTTAGTAAGATCCTATTATTTGGTAATCCTGGTGATTTATTTACAAATCGAAAAATAAGTTTACCTGAAGTAGTAGTTGATTTAAACCTCAAATACATTAATAGTACAAGATTATTGTTAATGGTTTGACTAATTGTGTTTGGGTTATCATTTCTTATGTTTTATGCTATTTTTGTTCTAACATTGGTGTCTCATAGATGAGACCAAGTTCTTACCCAGAAGAATTGAGCAATGTATCTTCAAACACTGAAGAAAAAACTAGTATGCTGACTCAACTATGGATAATCAACGGGAAATGTCCAGAAAATAGTATTCCCATTAGAAGAACAAGGAAAAAAGATCTTTTACAAGTAGAATCAATCGAAACATATGGGCAAAAATATATGTGCAGTACTCAACGTGGAGAAGATAATTTACCATCAAAGCATGAGGTGCATATATATAAAGATCATTTAATATGCTTTTGAAAAGCCATAATTTTTTACTTAATCATATATATCATTATGTCTATCTATGTGATTTCCAAATGTGAACATATATTACGCCATAACTAACGTAAAAGGAAAGTTTAATGGAGGGAGAGCACATATAAATGTGTGGACTCTTATGTACAAAAGAAAAAAGAGTTTAGCCTGGCACAAATATGGGTTTATGCTGGTCCCACTTCTGAACTTAACACCATTGAAGCTAGTTGGCAGGTCTTACTACTTTCTTATAGCTACATCCTTAAATATCTTAGTTAGGTGTACTCAATCACATATATATATTTATCATTTTTTCCGCTTATAGGTCTACCCAGATCTTTATGGTGATTTTTACCCACATTTCTTTATTTATTGGACTGTGAGTTTAATAAATATACTCTAACATTTTAATTTGCTTTATTTTCCTTTTTATTGTGTAAGAAAATAAGTACTTATAGATGCAACGTTTTGTGTATGTATTGTTTGGTATATGGAAAAATGGCCGATGGATACGGAAAAACAGGCTGCTACAATCTTATTTGTCCAGGCTTTGTTCTTGTCAACCAAGAATTTGCCATAGGTGCGCGTGTTAGGGATGTTTCCACCTGGAATGGTCGGCAATATGATATTCCAACCACTATTTTGGAAGGTCAATATAATCCAATTTTTGTTTTAATAATATAACTTAAACTAATGCTCTCTTATAATAGTTTAGAAACTTAAAATGAATATATTATCTTGTTGTAGGATCCCCGTTCGGGGCATTGGTGGTTAAAATTTAATGCTCATACACTTGTTGGGTATTGGCCTGCCACTTTGTTTAACCATCTACAAAATGGTGCAACCAATATTAACTGGGGAGGCGAAATAATAGAATCTCATGATGATCATCCACAACACACAAATACAAATATGGGGAGTGGACATTTCGCACAAGAAGGATACAAAAAAGCTAGTTACTTTAGAAATATTGAAATAATTAATGAAGCAGGAATTCCACAGCAACCTATTGGAATGTATGCTGAAATAACGCGAAAAGATTGTTACAATTTATATATTGGTAATCATCTTGTTTGGGGAACTTTTTTCTTTTACGGTGGTCCGGGTTGAAATCATAATTGCAAATGATTATATATGTTAAAGATATAAGTATGTTGTATGTCGTTCACCACCATGATATGTAGGGGAAATTGCTAAAAATGACCCAAAAAAAAAATTAAAATGCAAATCTAGACCTTTTAGGTGATGTTTGGCAAAAATAACCCAATAGGGTAGTGAAATTACTATAACATCCGTAATGACCAATCAAAAAACGATGCACCAAATTACTATTTTAACCATCGCGAAGTCTACAACGTTATACTGAAGTCTACTATGTGGACTTCAACTAGAAGTGTACCTAGTAGACGGCAATTGAAGTCTAGTATGTACTTTTTGTAGACTTGAGACGAAATTTACTCAATTATTTTTTACAAAATTTAAATTTAAAAAATAACAAAAAATATTTTGCTTAAACTTTGTATGGATGACCAAACTATAAACAATTATGAAGTTTCCAAAATAAAATCTCATAAAATTGAAACAAATTAAACCAACGAAGAGAAAGTGGATAGTAAATGAAATACATAATATACTAAAGAAATACATGAGATACCAAATAAGTTACTCTATAACCCATTTGTTTAGATATTGATGTAAAGTCACATGTGATGTTTATTATTGTTTGATCTTTATAAGTTATATGAGTTTATGGTTGTAATGAGTCAATCTTTGGGATTCGTATATATGATTTAGAGTTTAGAGTAAACAACTTTGTAGAAATGATAGAGTAGGGTTTGATTTTTAAAGTTAAGTTAACTATAAGGTGATGTTAAATTTGAATTTATGTATGTTATTTTGCGTATGTTTCCGAGTTAGGAGTCTGAATATGGTTAGTGGTTTGACATTTCAAGTAAGAAACATGTTTTACATTTAGGGTTGGATTTAGGGTTTATAATTTTTACTTTTAAAATGTAAAATTTGCAAAATAATTGTTAAATTATGAACATATTAAATGTTTTAATGTTTGATACAAGTTTTTATTTAGGGTTTTGAATAGTTTATTAAGAATAATCGATTTAGGATTCCAGAAAGTAGACTTTGAATGAAACTTATTCTAGTGTGTAGACTTTTGGTGAAGTCCACATACCATTTAGGGTTTCATTTAGAGTTTAGGGTTTTAGGTTTCGTAGACTTCAAACGAAGGCTACTAAACCAAATTTTTTAACCTAACCGGATGTTTGTATCCTCATATATTAAGAAAATTTTAACCTAACCGGATAATTGTATCTCCATATATAAAGAAACGTTTAACCCTAGATTCCTAAAAAATCCCTCACTCTCTCTATCAAACGGCGCTCAAAGCATGTCGCCTCTCTCCACCTTCATCGATCTCGCTGGCCTCTCTCTCGCCGCCGCGTCCACCAAGGTTAGCCACCATCACCGCTTGCTCTCCATCTAATCCGATTTCGAGATCTCACCTACTCTGCTCAGTTCTCAGGTTTATTTATTCGCTCTCAGCATCTGATTTCTCTGATTCTTAGTAGATTTCTCTTCTGTTTGTAGAACTTGTGGGAAACGCTAGAGACAGCGAAGCATACGAGGAGGAGCTTGTGGACTATGAAGAAGAAGACGAGAAGGTCCCAGTTTCGCCTTTAACAAGTGAGTTTTTTGTCTTCTCGATCTGCTTTCATGCGACACTGTGTTTATATTTGTGGTGGTTCTGAGATTTATGCTTGTTAGAAGTGAAGGTTCC
Source organism: Arabis alpina (assembly GCA_900128785.1). Classification (NCBI taxonomy): domain Eukaryota; kingdom Viridiplantae; phylum Streptophyta; class Magnoliopsida; order Brassicales; family Brassicaceae; genus Arabis; species Arabis alpina. Next base: position 13,091,930 of record LT669790.1, read on the forward strand.
ATTAGTTGTTTGCTTGTGATAGTAACAATTTGTTAATTCTCTAATGCGAAACTTTGGGTAAAGGAGCAATTTTTCGTATTGATTATTTGATTTGTTAACCTCTTTCTGATCTTGTTTATTGTTCTTCTTTGTGGCAGAGGATACTTATGAATACACAGTTATGGATTCAGAGACTTCCTGTTGAAATCAGAGCTTCTTTGAGCAATTGTTCATCCATCCGAAGGCAAGTATTATACACCGAGGTACGGTCCCTTCCAACTTCATCTCTTTCTTTGTTATGATCTCTTGTTTTCCCTCTTTTGAGAATAAAAGGGATATCACTTGTGCTTTACATCATTTACATGTCATGCACTCTCTAGAATCTATGCCTTTCTCAAGGTAAGTTGATGCTTCTGAGCTCTATTATTTTCTTTGGCCAAAGCCATGTTCTTAGATATTTGTGTAAAATGTTTAATTATGTGTCTCTTTGCAATGGATAACTTATTGTTGTTTTTATTCTTCTCATGTTTTTAGATCATTTTTAGAAGAAGAAGAAAGGAGAGGCAAGGATCGCTATTGACTTCTACTACTCTTCCTTTACGCCATATTGAGGTAGCTTCTCTTCATTATTTAAATGTTTCTTCCTTTTTTGTTGAAAATGAATGTGATCCTAAAATTACAGAAACGTTCGATTGTTAGTGCTTGAGTTATTCTTTTTATAGACAAATGAAGTGACTCTCTTTTAAATTACTTATGATGTAGCTGCTACTGAACTTCCAATTCATCTTCATCACTTACTGAAAGTGTTTTAAACAAGAGGTTAAATAATGCTCAATTATGGTTTTAATTGTATTATGCTTCTTGGTTCTTGATCTTTCAGTCTAACCAATATGTGAGAATGTGAATCAGGTAACATGCCTTTGCTACAACTCAACGAAGAGAAAGCTATTGTCTGCATCATCTAAGCTTTGATGTCGGAACCTGGGAATCATCATCCTCAGATTGGAAAGTGACTGATTGGTTCTTGTTGTGTCATGTATATGGACAATATGGCTCACTTTCTTACTGAGCTGGGGATGAGGTGTATTAAACATTTATAGGATGGTGCCGATTCTGGTTATGCATGGTGCTAAATCTCAAGAGGTTCTAGGGCAAGTGCGAGGAAGGTAAAGCTTCTCAGCCTTTGGACTTGTTATATATCGAGAGTTATGCATTGACAATGAGGGGGTGTTGATTTGGTGCGGTTTGGTTATTTCGACTTGTTCTGTATACTATATGTATTAGTCATTGACAATTTTCCCTACTTGTTTTAGGGGTTTCCAACATGAGTAGACCAATAAGAAGCGAGGAAGCTACCGAGGAGATATACTTGATTAATCTGATGAAGAGGAAGAAGAGACGATGATTTGTGGTGGTTTGGATCTGAATGTTCCTGCAACAGTACAAGATTCTTCTACTTTGGACACATGGGAGTGTTCATTAGATTATTAGGTTAGGTCTGCAATGGTATGTATATGTATTTATGTTTATATATTGGATGTTTGCTAATTCTAATAGGATAATGTTGTTCCTTAAAAATTATTGTTATTTTCAACGATAAAATTTGGGAAAGAACACGACACTCTCATTATCTTTAGATTGGATTATTATTACCATTTTTCAAAGTTGCAGTACAGTATCAAAAACGATCACATTCTCATGCTTTTAGCTACACATAGTAAAGATTATGGACTCCCTGTTTCTCTTGAAAATTCACCAAAGTGAAGAATATACATAACAGTATAAAACAGAACATAAAACACATACTTACACCGAAGTTTGACTTGATTTACACAAAACACATAGTTGTGTTAAAATTCAAATATGTTTTATCACACGATTAAGCTAATTAAGCTAAGTAGTCACCAAAAAAAGAAAAGTAATTTATCTCATAAATATTAAACCTAAACATGTCCAACTCATTTAGAATTAAACATGTAAACTCCCAGACATGTGAGCACAAAAACTTCTGAAAAAGTCATTACTAAAAAGATTTAAATGCATTTTTATTAATCTTTCGTTTGTAGACTTCGCCCATAGTCTACAAAAGTGAGGGGTATACTTTTGCAATTACGCCTATTCACGAGTAGACGTGAAATGAAGTCTACAGCGAAAGTAGACTTCAAATGAAGTTTACTTCGTTAAAATGGGGTTAGTTTTGCAATTGACTAAAACTTTGACTTTTGAAAGATACACTTCATTTGAAGTCTACTAAATTGAGGGGTTTAGTTTTGTAATTGACTCAGGGTTGACTTTAAAATGTAGACTTCATGTGAAGTCTACAATGAGACGGGGAAAACCGTCATAATTTCGTAGACTTTAAATAAAGTTTACAGCAGAAAGTAGACTTCATCTCAAGTCTATACAAAAAGTACAAGGTTACTTTTGCAATTGACCAAAGTTTGACTTTTAGGAGTTAACTTCATATGAAGTCTTCATTCTATTGTAGACTTTATTTGAAGTGTACTTCGAAAAACAGGTTATTTTTTTAGTTGACCAAAATCTTTAATTGTAGACTTTGTTTAAAGTCTACTGATACATAGACTTAAATTAAAGTCTACAAAACTATAATTTTCCTGGTCAAATGTTCAAAAATTTGGTCAAATGCAAAACTAACATTTTCGTTCAAAGTAGACTTCAAATAAAGTTTACACGTAAAAGTCAAAGTTCAGTCAAATGGAAAACTGACCTAATTTTTTTACGAAGTAGAGTTCATATGAAGTCTTCTTTGAGTAGACTTCACATGAAGTGTAATCTATAAAGTCAAAGTTCTGGTCAAATGCAAAACTAACCTCCGTTTACGAAGACTTTAAATGAAGTCTACACATGCATTTTTTTGTTTCCAAAGGAAAACATGTAAACTTTAAGTGAAGTCTACTTCCGATATTTTTAAAAATAGTCAATTGCAAATATAACCTTTTCGTTGACTTGTAGACTTCAGATGAAGTCTACATTCGCGATCCAGATCTGAAATTTGGAAAAAATGAGTAAAGTTGCCTTTTTTGCCGTCAAATCGTTTTTGAGCTTCGTCAAACACCGAAAACTTTGAATTGCACCCATAACAAAGAAGCCTAACCGTTTTATATGCAAGAACTAGAAGAAAACATAGAGATTATGAGAGAAAATTTTCTAAAACAAAATGGTAGACTTTTTTGGATGAAATTGAAGGGGAAACTGTACATCATGAGGTTATGAGCTCAAATATGAAGCTTTTATGTATGAAAAAACGGATGGCAAAGCATTTAGAGCTTGAATTTGGTTGATAATGGTGGATGAGAATGTTGAAGATGATGGCATTTTCGTAATTAGGTGGTCAGATTTACTATTTTAGTCTTTTCAAATAATTCTGATTTTCTAAAAAAAACAAAACAATTAAGAAATAATGGCATTTTCGTGAATATGTAAAGGAAGAAGGATTTACATGTCAAAAAATGGCAAATTATCAAATTGACAAAAATGGGGTCTAGATTTGCAATTGACCATGAAAAAGGGTCTAGATGTGAAAGAATTCATTATATGTATTATATTAAGACTCTTAATGCGCCAGTTATTTAATAGAATTTGAAACATCATTAAAATTGATTTTAAAAATATTGATTAACAAAACATTATATCAATTTTAATTAAATGATTATGATAATTATAGTATAAAAGTAATAAACCATATTTAATAAATCATGTATGGACTACGCCTTTTATCTTTCTCAAAAATATCAAACAGTATAACATGTAAAATCTAAATCGACGAATTTATGTTTTCTAAAAATATGAAAGAGTATAATCAGTAAACTAAATGAGAATATTTGATTTTATATCCTAAATATTATTAGAAATTTAATATTTATACCATATTTATTAATATTTTAGGAATACCAATCTTTTTATATTGAAATTATATTCTTACCCATAATTAATCATTAAAATTCAGTTTTTTTTAAAAAAAAAAGGATTTTTTTTTTAAAATAAATATTTGATTTTTAAAATAAATCAATGAATAAAAAGATTGAAGTGGAATTAAAAAAATTAAGCCACTCATATAAATAAGTCGACAATGTTAAAAATCAACCAAACTGATATGTTCAAATTTAGCCTAAGCTTACTCTCTCAAATTAAGAGATCGTATGTAGTGGGATCGAACTCAGGGAATCTCTATCACACAATGAAATTCTAACTTCGAATAGAGCTAAGCAAATTATGAGTGTATGAATGTAAAAGCGAATGAAAACAGACTTAGATTCATTGTGATTTAAATTCAATTTGACAAAAAGCTAGGTTTTCGGGAAATTCGCAGGAAGAGATAAATTGTAGATTTATAAAACTGTCAGGATTCTAATGAAGATTCGTTCTCGAACTTGAAACTCTAATGTAAAATTAAACGACTTCCGTTGAATTAATTATCTATGCATAAACCCTAAAAAACCAAATTCCTTTGTGAAATCAATCAATTTATGCAAACATTAAAGTTCAGGTTTCAATTGTTCACAAAATCTCTAAACCAAATTCCTTTGAGGATAGGTGATTTTGTTCATCTAAGATTCTAGTCAGGTTATCAATTAATGTTTCCGCTTCTAATTAATCAACCTAGGATGTCTAATTAAGGGTGATAAATCCTAAATCAGAATTAATGCAATCTAGATGAAAAACCATAAGATAATCCTATCATGAATTCAATTTTAACAATTCATCTCAATCCTTTAAAAAACCTTAAACCTAACAAGTGGATTACTCGGACATGGATGCAGAAAACATTATGACTGAATAATATTGCATTAAATTAAGAGAATAAGTAAGAGATAAGGTTCTAAAACAATCGAAAAACATCGAAAAAACTCGATAAAACGGAGTTAAATCATGGTCAAAAACCGGTAAAAACCATGCTATATCAACTCCCCCATACTTAGCTTTTGCTTGCCCTCAAACAAACTAGAGACTAAAAATAGAGTCGAGGTTTGGTAATCACGGGAACTCACATATCCTTGGGAACATAGCCTTTGCCTCCTTGACACTTTTGTTGTATATAAACAAAGTACCTTTAGTGGTCACGAATTCTCAACCATCATAGGTTGGGCCTCGAATCTTAGCCTGAAAACCCATCAATTTCACATCCTCCTAACTGTCGCACACTTGATCAAAATGACGATGGAATTCTCTCGAATGACGTCAACCAAGTAAAAGGCCAGGTGTAAAAATGGCTTTTAGTGTTTACAGGAGTTGAGAGTGTTTAGGGTTACCGGCTATTATTTGGTGGATGCAGACATTATGCATAAACACAAGAGAGAGACTGGTCATGTTGATGTCCACAGTTTCTCATTCACATTGCACTCTCACCTCCAAATCATAGTCAAAAACCAAACACCTCCATTAAGCATAAAGATTACAAGCTCCACTACTCACATCCATACACTCCATTCCTTGGGATTTTCCTAGAAGCTATAGACTTTTTGAAAATGATCATTCCCTTTCCCTTGTGAAATTTTTGGGTTTTTTTCGGATGACTATATAAGGGGGGAATGATCTACATAAGTGTTAGTCTCAAAAATTACCATCATTGTACACGAAGCCTAAAGAATGCCTAGCATTGTCGCTCACCACCATGTGCTCCAACCAACTCCTCTTCATGTGCAATTCTTGTGAATGAAAAACTGTGTCGGTCCTATTTCTCTCTGGAGTTTATACACATGCCCGCACATAAAACAAAAGGGAAAAAGAATGCATGAGGTTCGATAAATGGTTAAGGTCAAGGGGTTGGTGGTGATGTCGGATTGAGCAACACTCCGACATCGTTCCAAAGAATAGAAGAATTAGGTTTAAGCGTAAAATTACCAAGAAAACAAGTACTAAAAAAATGTGTATAGAGTTCTCTATTGAGATCGGCTTCCTTATCATAGATATAAACTATGGAAAGATTTATATGTTATTGTCGTGCCTTGTGAGAGGCTGCTTACGTACCCTTTAAAATAGGGATCAAGCCATTTGTAGTTCATGTTCATAACATTCGTTATTACTCGTTTACCGAGTTAGGTCTTTATAACATTCGTTATTACTCGTTTACCGAGTTAGGTCATCAACCTAGATAGCTAGGCGATCTAGGCAGATAAACAGCTAGGCAGCTAGGTCACTAAAGGAGACGAATTAAGCCTTCATAGGCATGTCACAAAGGTGATGAGTTATGCCTTCATAGGCAAGTCACAAAGGTGATGAGTTATACCTTTATAGGCAAGTCACATACTTGATGAGATTAGTTTTTCGAGAACATGCGTTATTGGAAATGCGACTAAGGATGCTAAAGACCTCGAATGTACGATCTGAAGCTTGTTCTGGACACTAGACAGAGAGATCTTTCCAACAGTATGTAAATCATTATCTGGTTCGTTTTGTGGACAAAGGTACGAAGTTGGCTCTTCGGAACTTCGTATCCTTCTTCTTTGGTCTCAAGAAACTGAGCATAACTTTCGAACCGTAATATCAAATTATGTTCTGGTTTCGCCTTTAGTTTTGTATGGATGTTTTCTATTTGTGTACCAAATAGAAAGACCTTTGCAGTTGATCTGCTACGTCCTTTGCGTTGTCTACTAGAACAGAACAAATCTGTCTTGAGAGGTGTTTCTAGCTCTTGAATCCAATTCTGGATCCAAAGTGGAGGTGCATTTTTGAATGAATGTGAATTTACCCTCTAGGAGAAGAAAATAAAGTATTTATACAAGATGTTAAGACGGTGGAATCAACTCTAGAGATATGGAAAATCCCGTAAAAGATAAAAGGAAAATATACTTAATTTTAAGTATTTCCTTTTATCCGAGCTAACTCTTCCTTTTTCCTCAGAATTCACCAAGGTTGGCAACTTATGTTCTTAGGCCAAATTCTTAATAGGCCCTCGCTTGGCTATTCTCATACTTCTTGATGAAGCTCCCAGTTGGTCCATGATCCGGGTCGGATCATGGTACGGGTGCTAAACCCGGTACCACCAGTTGGGTACCGACTAAAAAAGAGCAGGCCATTCAGGATCAACAAAGAGTGGTAAAAAGGAAACAGGAGTTCTGAATATTGGATCGATTACTATCGTGACATCATCATAGAGAAATAGTGAGATGGAGATCAAGTGTGGTAGTCTACTTCGTTCTGCAAACCGCGATAAGAGGGGAACTTGTACTATCATTTGGCTTTGAATTCGCTCATTCCAAGGGTTTTATCGCAACAACTAATAAGTCGCAGAGGCTAAGCATCTCTTCCTAGAAAAGGTCATCATTCCCTACAAGTTTTGACTCAAAAAAAGACTCTTTTAACTTTCAAAACAATAAACAACGTTAGCAACTACCTCCCATAGACTTAAACAACACTGTCCCCAGTGTTATTAAGCCTAAGATTAGTGAAAGAAATAAAAACAAGATACGAAATTGCGAAACGTAAAAATTATGGACCTGGTCATGTGTGGTCTCGATCGTTACCACTCAGTGGTGTCGATCGACACCCTTGCTAAAAATCAGATCGTGACTTTGCGGTTTGTTTCAATTCGAGCATTCCTGAGTTAAACTGCAATATCACTCAAACGAAACACGATCAAAAAGCACAACGCATGATATAATATAATAAGTTTCACAAGTTTTAGAAATCAAAACAAAGTTGGAAAACAAACTGACTCAAAGAAAACAAAAGATTGACTCAAAGAAAAGAGAAAAGAAAAGACTTACAAGTGGGTTGCCTCCCACCAAACGCTTGTTTTCAGTCATTAGCTTGACTGTGGATGTTGTTTAGGCTGGAGGTTGATCTCTGAAGTGCACTCCCCTAATTCGAACATAACCGATACCGATCGGTTTTTACCCGTATGCAATCGGTGATTATATGGGTATTGACCCCCAATTCCGACATAACCGATACCGATCGGTTTTTACCCGTAACCAACTAGTAGATCCGGTTGCCCAGCCCTAACTCGCATAATCCAGTGCCATTTGATGTCTCCAATCCACACCTCTGAAGAAGATACCCAAAAATTGAACCTCTATGAAACCGTGGTGATGACAATCGCTCTGATAACCCTTGAATCGCTCCCACGAAACCTTGAATGCTTCGGTTGGACCATGAACGAATGAAGAGATCCTGGCTCTCAATTCTTCTAAGCGAGCCTCATCATAGAAGTGGTTTAGGAACCTGTTCTTTGTGTCGTTCCAAGTGGTAAATGAGCGTGGCTCCAACTGCTTCAGCCAGTGAGCTACTTCTCCAGCCAAAGAGTAAGGGATAGCTTACAGAAAATGTAATCATGAGACACCCCATTCGCCTTTACGCTGGATGCAAGGTCCTCTCAAACCTCTCAAGGTGATCCATAGGGCGCTCGGACGGATGCCCATGGAACTGATGTTGAGCCACAAGTGAGTAGTAAGCAGGCTTTAATTCGAAATCATGCCTCTGAAACGCAGGAGATCTGATAGCTGCCCTATTGGCATAGTACTCCTCAGGCCGGTTGTAATCATCCAAAGTACGCTGATTTACTACAACCTCCCGAGCCTGACGATCCAACTGAGCCCGACGATCTAACTCAGCTTGCTCTCGCTCTCTTGCAGCTCCATCATTGACCTATTCTATGGCAATGATAGCATTGCCTTTAGCATCGAACTTCTGACCCAGCTCATTGTACCTATTTCCTTCTTTGTCAACAAACTGACCTCCTTCATCCGGAAACAGAAAATCCGCCATCTTTGCTTGTCTGGTAGCTTTCCTGTTGACACATGGAACACAAAAACAAAAGAAAAACGCGTAAAAATGAAAATAAAAAATTTTGACTAAATTCTAGAATCAAAATTCTAATGGTGATTTTGACTCCCCGGCAACGGTGCCAAAATTTGATTTGCTCAAATTACCCTGATTTTACTCTCTCAAATTAAGAGATCGTATGCAGTGGGATCGAACACAGAGAATCTCTATCACACAATGGAGTTTTAACTTCGAATCAAGCTAAGCAAATTATGAGTGTATGAATGTAAAAGCGAATGAAAACAGACTTAGATTCGTTGTGATTTAAATTCAATTTGACAAAAAGTTAGGCTTTCGGGAAATTCGCAGGAAGAGATAAATTGTAGATTTATAAAACTGTCAGGATTTTAATGAAGATTTGTTCTCGAACTTAAAACTCTAATATAAAATTAAATGACTTCCGTTGAATTAATTATCTATGCATAAACCCTAGAAAACCAAATTCCTTGAAATCTATCAATTTATGCAAGCATTAAAGTTCAGGTTTCAATTGTTCACAAAATCCCTAAACCAAATTCTTTTGAGAATAGGTGATTTTGCTCATCTAAGATTCTAATCAGGTTATCAAATGATGTTTCTGCTTCTAATTAATCAACATAGGATGTCTAATTCAGGGTGATCAATCCTAAATCAGAATTAATGCAATCTAGATGAAGAACCATAAGATAATCCAATCATGAATTCAATTCTAACAATTCATCTCAATTCTTTGAAAAATCCTACACCTAACAAGTAGATTACTCAGACATGGATGCAAAAAACATTATGACTGAAGAATATTACATTAAAGTAAGTGAATAAGTAAGAGATACAGAAGGGTTCGAATAAATCTGAAAGGTCTAAAAATTTGTCTCCCTAGCTCTCAAAATCTCTCCAAAACTCTAAAATCTCCAAAATTGAAAGTATGAAATCAAAACCTAAAGTAAAACTGAATATATATATAGGGGAAAAATTGTGCCGGGTCAAACTTGTGAACTTCTGGAACTTCTGGATGAAAAAGGAAATTTTCAAATCTCTTTAAAACTCGTTTCTCTCCGACTTCGTAAGTGGTGTCGATCGTTACCACCAGGTGGTGTCGATCGACACCATACGGAAATTTCAGCTCCAACCTTGTAACTTCGGTTGCTCTTTCCTTGATACTCCATAATCACCAATTTAGCTCCACCCGTACATAAACCTGCAAAGACTCTAAAACAATCGAAAAACACCAAAAATACTCGATAAAACGGGGTTAAATCATGGTCAAAAACCAGGTAAAAACCATGATATATCACAAACAAAATAGAAGTCAACAATTTAAAATAAGTAGATGAAACTAAAAATGAAATCGACAAAGATAGAAAAATAAGTCAATGGTTAAAGATGTCGTGAAAGTAAAAAATCAAGCAAACAAAATATAAGTCAACAATTTTGATAAGTCAACGAAACTGAAATCTAAATCGATGAAAATTTAAAATTATGTAAATGGTTAAATAAGTCGACAAAACCAAAAAATATAGATCGATTGTTTAAAAGAAGTCGACAAAAATAAATAATGAGTCGACTAACATAAAATAAATAAATCAACAAAGCCAAGACCCAACCAAACAAAATATAAGTCGACTGTGTAAAATAATTCAACCTATTTTTCATATATAACAAGATTAGGACCCGCATAGTATGCGGGTATTAGAATAAAATTGTTAATATGTGTAATCATAGCCTGTATAGTTATATTCTAAATGAAAATCTCATTTATTTATTTAGAAATTGCATTTTGTTGACGGTGAATAAGAAAATTAAAAATGGATTCACACCATCTATATTCGAAAAATTATTCTTTATCAAAACTATTTATACGCTAATGTTGACACATGTCAAGATTAGGACCCGCGTAATGTGGAGGTGTTAGATATTGAAATTGATAACCGTTGTAGTTATGCTTGTATAGTTATATTATAAATTAAAATCCCGTTAATATAGTCATAATTCAGAAATTAAATTTTGTTAACTGTGAGTAAGAAAATTAAAAAGTAGTTCAAATCTTCAAAAAAGAAAGAAAAAATTCATCTAAATGAATGATAAGGTTTCAAATCATATTTGAAATCTTATTGACTTTAAAACTGAACCTTTTTTATAAATAAACATCAATCTTAATTTTTTTCTATTACATTAGCTAATCCATCCGCTAGACAATTAGCTTCTCTATACACATGAGAGATCGGACTATCTAGTCTTTTGATAAAAAAAACATAGCACAAACGTACTAATATAGCTAATTCATCTCCTAGACATTTATCATTTTTAATATCCAAATTTATTTTGCTTGACTACTTTTTCTTTTTACTTTGGTCTATAAATTTTGAACTTCCCTTCTATCTCATGTTAAATTAGTAATTTTGATGAAAATATCATACTCTATTAATATATGCTTGACTGGAATACTTTATAAGTTTTGTGTCTATCCATCCTTTTTATCATTTGGCATTATAACTTGTAAATATTAATATGATATATTTATCAAAATAAATAAAAAGCAACACCAAATACCTCAGATATACACATGCAAATAAAATTATTATTTAACAAAATTTCACACGAAAAATATGAATATAATTCTACTTTGTTTACTGTTTATACATTTCCTTCTTTTTTTTTACATATAATCTTTACATTTTCAATTTTATAGTTTACAATTTTTTTAGTTTACACAAAAATAGATTTTATGAATGGTAAGAAATAAAATTAAAATATATTACGATTTTATTTTGTAAATTTTCCTTTTTGTGTTACGTTTATATAATAAGATATGTCAAGTTCTCATTGAATACATCCACTTTTATATAATAAGATACCATTGATGTCATCATTTTTTCTCATAAAAGTTGGTACTCGCTAAATATATTTTCTATTTTTTTGTTTTTAATTTTAAATAACTTATGTTTTATCATTTGTCTCTTTCTTATTTTAAATTTTAATTCCTATTGTTTTTTCTATTTTTTCTTCTCTTTTTAGTTTATATTATTGTCTCTTGTTTTTTTAATTGAAATTTCAATGTTTTTCTATTTTTGTTCTTTTTTTAGGTCATATTATTTTTATATTTTTTTATTTTGCATGTTTCAAATTAACTTGCATTATTAAATTTAGAAATTTTCCCTTTTTTAAGTTTTGGACTTTTAGAAAGTTTCCTTTTTATTCTTACTCAATTACGTGATAATGATTTTCTTAATTTTCCATTTTAATTTTTAATTTTTTAAGTAATTTTAAGTTTTAACACGTGTCACGATCTAAATTAGCATTGACACATGTCATGATCTCGTGAGTTACAATTTTGACAAGTTCTCCTTTGTATAATAAGATTATAATTTTATCCTTTAGATAATGATTAATGATAAGTTAGGTTTCGCCCTGGCGAGATCAATATATGAAAATGGGTAAGTGTTTGACTTAGCTGAAGTTGATACCATAACTGGGTGATGAAGTGACGAGGGGGACGAGGTGACAAAGTGAGTCATGCACTGACGAGGTGACAAAGGGACAAAGCCAGTCATGCACTAACAAGGTGATAAATTGATAGAATCAATCATGTACTGACGAGGTCGACGATGTGGCAAAGTGACATAGTGGTGGTACCGGGTTTAGCACCCGTACCATGATCCGACCCGGATCATGAACCAACTCGGAGCTTCATCAAGAAGTATGAAGAATGGCCCAACTAGGGACTATTAAGAAGAATTCGCACAACAACATAAGTGGCCGACCTTGGTGAATCTGATGAAAAATGAAGGCTTAGCTCGGTGATGGGGTGTAAGTTTTACCCTAATAAAAACAATATAAAACTGCGGGTGCACAGCTAATCATTCGTAGTACTTAGGCATCGAATCCACAGATATAAAGAACCGCACAATAGATTAATAAATTTCAAAATGCGCTAAATCGAATATAGGGATTTTGTTTTGGTAAACGGTGCAAATAATAATAAGGTTGTAAAATATGATTTAAAAATGTAGGGCTTTCAGAGATACACAGGGATATAGGTTCGAATTATTCATGAAAAACTATGATAGACAATTCTTTTGAACATGAACTTAGCGGTGGTTATCTATACCGTCGTATGACAACTCTTGAATAACGAGAATTAAGTTGGCTATCACAATCTTTTATTTATTCAAGCTATATGCATTAACTATCAAGTTTAATTGTTCATTTAATGAAACGTCTAGTAAACAAAGAACTCACTAAACATCTTATTCGCTATATCACAAACGAGCGGTTAGCACAATTGCAAAGATCTAGAAACAGTTCTAGGTTAATTACTCCTAAAACATGTAATAAGTGAGATCTAAGTGAAAAGAACTCATAGACAAGATCTATGAATTATCATGCTTGCAATCCTATCTATCGAACCATACAAACCCTTTGAATTTAACCTCTTAGAACCCAACAAAAAGACTACTCAAACATAGAGATGAAACAAATCATTCTTATAAAATAAGAGTAATATTAGGGTTTAGAAAAACTTCTCTAGTAGGTAACAAGAGGTGAGATTTTCTTCTCCCATACAAACCAATAAGTGAAAGAACAAGTGTTGATGGAATGTAAGTTTTACCCTAATAAAATCAATAAGACTGAAAGTGCATAATCAATCAATCGTAGTACTTAAGGATCGAATCCACAGAGATAAAGAACCACACAATAGATTTATGAATTTCAAGATACGCTAAATCGAATATGGGGGTTTTATTTTGGTAAACTAATTGCAAATAATAAAATAGGGTTGTAAATAATATGATTAAAACGTTGGGCGTTCAGGAATTCGCAAGGATATAGGTTCGAATTATTCAGGACAAGCTATGATGACACTTCTTTTGAACATCAACTTAGTGGTCGTTATCTATATCGTCGTATAATAACTCTAGAGTAGCAAGATTTAAATCGGCTATCGCAATCCTTAATTTATTCAAGTTACATGCATTAATTATCAAGCTCAATTGTTCATTCAATGAAACGGCTAGTAAACATTAAACTCACATAACATCTTTGTTCGCTAGATTAGATCTAGGATCAGTTTAGGTTAATTACTCCTAAAACATGCAATATATGAAATCTAAGTGAAAAGAAATCCTAGAGTAAATCTAGGAGTTAACATGCTTGCAATCCTATTTGTCGAACCATACTACTCAAGCATAATTGAGATGAAACAAATCATTCTTATAAAAATAGAGATTAGGGTTTACAAAAGCTTCTCTAGTGGGTAAGAGGTGAGATCTTCTTCTCCCTTATAAACCAATATGCTAAAGAACAAGTGTTTAGAAAAGTAAAAGTGGTTATGCCTTTGGAGAGCTTTGTAACCGAAAGTTGAGAGATGTGATGAGAGCTTTAGAATTTGAAAGCTTCTTGAGGTGTGTGTTGAAGAACGTGACCTCTTTCCTCCTTTTATAGGTGTATAAGTCGGCTAGGGTAGATTCCTTTGAAGATTTGGATAATATTTGATAAATCGGAATATTTCCTTTTTTTCTCGAGAGGGATGTTCGATCGTTCACCACCTTTGTTCGATCGAACACCGTGTTAATTGATTCCTCCGTGGTTTCCATAGAGTTGGTGTTCGATCGTTCACCTCCTATGTTCGATCGAACACCTCTTGATAAAGCTGCACCGACTTCGTTTTCAGATAGGCTCGAACAAATTCCAGTATTTTGTGATTATATTGAGATCTAACCGTTCGATTTGGATCTATGATAAAAAAGATCTAATTTTGGATAGTAAAAATCTGGATCCGAACTCATTAAATAGTTTTTTTATAACATGCGTTACTGGAAACGCGACTCGGGAAGCTACAGATCTCATATACACAATCTGAAGCCTGTTCTGGAAACTAGACATAGAGATCTTTCTAACGGTATTTAAATCATTACTTGGTTCTTTGTGGTTTGTCTTGGGCGAAGGTACGAGTTGGTTCTTCGGAACTTCGTATCCTTCTTCTTTGGTCTTAGGAAACTGAGCGTAACTTCCGAACCGTAATAGCCAATTGCGTTCTGGCTTCGCATATAGTTTCTTATGACTGTTTTCTTCTTGTTTACCAATTTGGACTCTCAGAGTTGATTTAGTACGTTGTTTGCGTCGTCCACTAAAATAGGATGTCCCTTCAAGTGTTGATGACGGTTTGAGAGAAGTTTCTAGTCTTGAATCCAATTCTGGTTCTGGATCCGCCTTCTAGGATAACTAGGTGAGTACCCGCGCATACGCGGATTTTATTTCTTTCTAGTTTTCAGCATTGTATAATTTATGTGGAAAAGATAGAGACATGAGCATCTCTAATCGAAAATTCCATTTTTCACACCAAAATGAACTCCATTTTCTACTCCAAATGGAATAATTATAAAATAGAGTTGTGTTTTATTCCATCTTTACTCCATTTTAGAATAAAAAATGAAGTGGTGAGTAAAAAAATGGAGTGGTAAATAGGGTTACTCCATATTTAGAGAAAAAATGGGTTTATACCATTTTGAGTTGGAAATGGAAAAGGGTTCGAGCAAATAAGAACGAGATGTGAAAGACTGGGTTTCGGCTTAAATTAGGTTGTGGATTATTTCACCACGGTACTATTGAGAAGCACCTTGATCAGATACATGGCCAGGACACCGATGTGAGACACTAGACGAACATGTCGAATATAGTTTTTTTATGTAGGGTCGTTCGTTAAACCCCCGAACTGATCAGACTGAGTTTTTAACAAACAGTAGAATACTTTTCAAAGTATAAGCTTCATTGTTTTGTATTTAATTCTGAGCTTTCCGACATTGTCCTCTTTTTTGTTTTTATAAACTTTTCAGAGGACAAGGTCGCCCACTTCGAAGAAACGGTTTTGTACCTTCTAATTGTAGTACTTAGTCGCGAGCTGTTGATAATTTTGTATCCTCCGCAGAGCGTTGTCTCGGCTTTCTTCTAGATCATCGAGATGTTCGCGTATTCTCTGACTGTTCATCTCGGCGTCTCGAGTCATCAAGACTCGTTGTAAGCTATAGGTATGAGCTTCGGCAGGTGCCAATTCTTCTAATCCGTGAGCCTCTAAAAAGGGGTATGCCCTGTAGTTCGATGAGACCAAACGACCCCGGGAGGCTTGTCAACCCAAGCTTCTTTCTTTTTTCCTAACCGTTTCTTCATCCCGGCTTTCGCGGAACCAACTTATCTTTGGAATATACTCAAATAGTTTCCAGTATTTGGTGATTATCTCAAGATCTAACCATTGGATTTGGGTGAATGAATATTTGTTGTTAAGTTAAGATCCTCCTCTATTTTGTAATAAAATTTTGGCTCGATCTATCGGTGGGATCATCTCCATATGGGCCATAACATTTGGTAGAGGAAATCTGACTTTACGGAAAAATGCTTGAATTGCTTCATTTAGGCTTAAAATGCTTCATTTTCCTAGTTAAGGTTGAAACCAATGAAAAACACTAAAAGAGCATTTTTATTTCTAACACTTGAATCGTTACTAATATGTATGAATAAAATAAATAATAAAAAAATAGCAAAATATAGCGTATATCAGTAAAACAAGATCTGCATGTCGTTGTTACTGAGAAATCATGATGATTCTCATGTTAGAATCCATATTATAGGAAAGAATAGTAGTCAGAATGGTTGTGTTTGATTATGCGTTTGTTAGTATGTATTGCTTTCTTGTTGTATAGTCGATTTGTTTATGGGCTTGGTCCCGGGGATGTAAAATACAAACCTCGTTAAAAAATCTGAGTCTCGTTTACTTTGTGCACTTAATTGTTATAATTCTCATTGAACGAACATATCGCATGGTCAAACCGCACTTTCAGTTCACGCTTCCTTTACGGTGATAGTTCGACTAGGGGGTGATTGTTTGTGACTTTTAGGACTTTAACTTCAAAAAAAACAAATTAGGCTGTGACTTTTTTTAATTTTCCAGGACTGTGACTTTTAAAAAAAAAAAAGTCATTAATTGTTGACTTTAAAAATTAACGTGGATTTGTAACAAATAACTGAAATTTAGACTGTGAGATATTTTAGGAGCTTTGAGAAATTTTAGGACAGCAAAAGTGTGATTGGTTTAAAATGGCTGTAAAAAATATTTTAAAGCCTACCGCTTTTAAAGTCTCTCTCCCAATGACTCCCTAGGTTTTTTAATGTTTTTCAAATGTTATTGTTTAAATCTCTTCTCAGAAAAGATTCGTCTTTTGACAAGCGCCCGTTGTATTTCTATTTCAAAAGCTATGCCACATGGAATGAATCAAAAATACCGTGTGGTAAAAAAAAAAAAAACAGTATACCATTATGATATTCTTAACTACTAAATCATGTCACCTCACCAATAAGAGAGTAACATATGGCAAGTTAAATTCTTTTTTACGAATTAATATTAACAAAACATATTATTTTAATAAAATAACCACGAAAGAAAAGGAAGCATAAATTTTGTTTAAAAAATAACGAAAATCCATTACTAGAAGTCTAGAACCAATCGACGGTTTCTGGAAACAACCACAAACCACGATCCTTTCTTCTCCGCTCACGATCTCTCTCTCTCTCTCTCTCTCTACATTACTCCCATCTCTGTTAAATTCGATAAACAATCATCAGACAAGCTGTCTGTTCTCCTTCTTCTTCAATTTCAAATCCCTAATTCAAAATTGGGGTCGTTTATATAGATACTAGAATCGAAATCCAAAGACGTTTAGAGAAGAAGAATTTATCTTCCCGCGATCTGCTTAACTAAAAAAGGTTATCTTCTACTTCAGAAACCGTTCTACTACTTCTTCAGTTTTATTTTCTCTCATCCGTTTCTGACCATGCGTTGCTTATGACCGAATTGATCTCTTTACTTATTCTGTAATTTCGATTTTGAATTGATTAAGTTGAGTTACCGGAATTTGCTTGACGGTGTGCTGGAGATATGTGGAGCACCACCGGAAAAGTTTAGAACCATATGTTCCAATATCGACAAGCAATCATTTGAGCAAGTAAAGAAAGAGATGGTGATAACCTTTATAGATTTTATTATTGTGAAATCAGTTGTTTTGATCATATGATTTGTTGTGTTTACATTTGAGGCGGAAAAGAAGGGTTTGTGTTCAGAGACGAGCAGGCAAATCGGCATTTTTGTTAAGAAACATGACAACCTATTGAATTGTTGTCAAAACTCAGAAGCATTGTGTTTGACCTCCTTGAAATATTGGATTGCATTACCAAAATAGTCTTTCAAGCCCTCTGCAAAGGAGTTGAGGTAAGTTTTTACAATCACTCAACATTCTATAAGGTATTAAGATGAACAGACTAAGAAACAAAGTTTTCATCTTTCTTAAAGGTTGGATCAAATGGTGTTGGTGTGGAGATATGATAACCTTATTGGAATGTTCGGGAAAAACACCAAATTCCAGTAGTTGGTCTGAGTCTTTTGGACCAGACTTGAACAACTTCAAAAGGAGCAAAAACAACTACAAAAAGGTATAGCTTTCATTATCATCTTATTATTGATCACTTAATTATCTTTCCATTGTTACAAATTGATTTTTAATTTTTTATTTGCTATTGTAGAATCTTTATGTTACATCTTGTGGGTGCTTGGCAAGAGTCTTTTAAGGCTTTAAAAATTTAAAAGATTTAAAATATTTAAAAGACTGTTTTTTACCAAGCATTATTTAAAGGTTTTATTAATGTTAAAGTTTTAAAAGCTGGTCTTTTATTTTTTCCTCTTGTTTTTCTCTTTTTTCCTAAAGCCACCGAAAGCAAGCTTTAACTATTACAAAATGATTTATCTATTATTTTCTCTTTTCCCAAAATTATCAAAAAACTCTTTGTAGACTTATATATAATTTATAACTAAAATATTTTCATTGATTAATTACTATCTTTTTTTTTCTATTCTTTTGAGATCCATTTTTATATAAATGAATAAAATATCAAAAGTTTACAAAAGTGAATGAAAATAACAACTTTTTGCAAAATGAATAAAAATAATAAAATTTTGTCAAATGAATAAAAATATCAAGGTTTTGCAACATAAATAAACATGAGTACACATCAAAGATGATGGAGAAATCGGTATGGACTCAGAATGGTGGGATGATCGTATAAAGGTATATTACACTTCAGTATTTTTAATTAATATATTATTTATGTTATGACATATTTAATATGGAGTATTTTTTTTGCAGGAAATTCCAGTTGTTATTCACATAAGAAAAAACCCACTAGAAGACCTCGATTTGCTTGAAAAAATCTTCGGAGACACTATTATTGGAACTGATGACAGATGGGGCAGTTGATAATAGTCATGATGGGTATGTGCCGGTGCGATATTATTCATTATGTCAACGTTGTTGAAGCTGATTTGAGTTTGAAGCATTTAAAACATCGTTTAGATTATTTGAAACGTCAATAATGCATTTATAAGAAAGATTCATAAGCTCTAGAATTCCATCCAAATGTTTTTCAATTTGTTCCACTACTTGATGAAGCTTTTGGTTTTTAAACCAAACCATGAAATAATATAATAAATGAAATTTTTTTATTTTAGATATTTTTTTCTTGGTTTATGATATCATTTATATTTTTTACAAAAAAAATATTTATAAGTATTTATTAATAAGTGAAAAAATAAAATAACAGTCAAAGATTCTACATATTATATTACCTAACAGTCTTTTATTAACAGCCAAAATCTCTACAGCCTAAAGTTACAACATTAACAGCCAAAAGCCTACAGCAAAAGTCTAAATTTAAGTCATTACCAAGCGCCCCCCTTGATTTTTAAAAAAAAATTGTTTTAGTTGGATTTGTAAGATTGTTTGCAGGTGGGTGATAAATAATGAATTACTTTCTTCATTGTTAATTTGCTAGAGAAAAAGCTTACGGTTTTGGAGTTTCCAAAGTCACTAATGGCTTTGCTGGATATAAGAAGCCATAAACTACTCAATAGAGCAAGTTTGAGAATTAGAAGAAGTACATCAAAGAGCAAGACATGAAAGTGAAACAGAAAAGTTTCAAACTAATAGTTGTACACAACAAACTAATTTAGATCAATGTAAATTTATGTTAAAAATTTAACTTTCGTTTTTCATCTGCGTTATGGTAAACAAACGATAAATTTTTTTATGTATACTTCAAAAATGATTTATGATAATTAAGTCCAGATTATTTTATACATGTAATTAGCATTAAAATTTTGTATTTCTAGGCCTTTTTGGTTTTAAATGAACAACTATTTATTTTTTAAACCCAAAGTTAAACACACAAAACTTGAAGGCGTTAGATTTAAAACATAAAACTAATAATGAAATGATCGCCTTGAAATTGGAGGAACACTGTTCAAGTTTCTAATTACGACTTCTTTTTTCTGTCATGAACGCATTTACATTTACTGATTACAAGAATACATGGGTATCATTGAATTAATAAGGAATGAAAATGCTAATATACAAAAAAAAACTGTTTTTCGTAGACGAGCATTCCTCGCAAGTGCTAATCCCCTCAGTTATAAAAAAAAATAAGTCATTTTGTTAACTATGTTTAAAATAAAATAAATTTCTTACATAACTATTTCGGTAGATTTTACTGCAATTTTTATAAATAGGGATTGATTTGTTCTAAAAACAATTAGAGACGTCGCTGACTCAAAAATATAAATAAGAAAAAAATTCATATGTCTACATTTTTTCGTTTTCAAGTTAATGGAAGAATTATGGATCGAACCCATACATTTCTTTATCGCGACTGAAATTCCTTAGGCATCTCTTTGGAGCATAATGGAATATATTTAAACCATATACTGTTAATTTTAGTTAAGTAAATATTATTATTCCACTTATATTCTAATGTTTGGTAAATTATTATAATTAGGTTTAATATATGAAATATAAATATACGACGTAAAAAGTAGCTGATAAGTGTAAAACTTTAATTTTAATTACACTGTTTAAACATCTCTACAAAGCAAAACAAAACTGTTATTTCAGTTATTATGCATTGCGAACAGATGTAATATACTTCACCTGTATTTGAAAGATTGATGTTTAAAAAATTTCACACATATTAAGACATAATAACTATTTGTATTTATTTATAATTTATTTATTTATTTCTACTTATTTTTTTGTTTTCCAATAAAAAAGGTATGCATGATGAATCAACTTTACGGGATAAAACAAATATTTGCCATTAATTTAAGTGATAAAGCGAAAAAAATATTAATTGAAATGTAAAAAATCAATCTTTCAAAATCAAGGAATAAATCTAAAAGATCATGTTTTCAAATACAGAGGGAGTATTTAAACTACATAACTAATATATTAAAATAGAGTAGGATCCGCGTGAATACGTGGATAAACATACTAAAAATAATTCATAAAAATATTTTAGTTTTAATTAGTAACCCGTTGGACTACCAAAATGTTTTAATATACTATAAAAACAGTCTTAAAACATTATCTTAATTCTCACATTTTACCATATCAAATAAATCAAAATTTCGACGATACTCCCCTCATAGATATGATCTCCAAATTTTTGAAGCTAAGAATGATGCACAAAACAATTGTATTTTCTGTATAAAATATATCAACTTTTTTAACATGAATCTATGCAAATTATAACAGATCTAAACAATTCAATAAGATACTTACTTTTTTATCAAGTAACATAACTTCTACCCATGAGAATATTGTTTGCTTTAAGATTTTCTAAGTCCATATTTTCGAAGAACATGTACGAGCATACGCCGATAAATACGATTTCAAGCTAATGTAAAATACCTATGATCAATTTGTTGAACATTCGAACTCATTACTTGTTTGATTAAGAGAACTGGGTACATATTAAAATTGAAAATGGTTTTGATTTTATTATATAGATTTTGGTTTGTCATTTAAAAATATGGTATTATGTTTTTTCTTCAAGTAACCTCTGATAAAATTTTGTTATTTGAACATACTGGCAATTATATTTATTTATTTTGACATAATTTTTTTTCCAATGGGTCAACTTGCCAATAGCCATCAAAAAAAATCTTGAAAAAATAACAAAAAACCCTAGAATAAATGGATATAGCTTAGCCAGGGTTTCTTTTTTGGGGTCAAATCTATTAGATTTTAAGATATATTTGGCCTAATTTTCCTTTTCTAATTGTAATTTTTCATATAAAAACAAATTGTTATAAAATCCTATTTGGCTTATTGTATTGAGCATAATGGCAACTATACTTTTTTATCGACACTTAATTTTCTTTTCAAGTTGCATTGTCTATCTCTTTTTATAATTGTTATAAATCTTTTTTTCTTTATTTTTTGTTGTGACTATACTTTTTTCCTAATTAATTTTTTTTGATACATTTTTTTTATTGACATTATTTTTTGATTTATTATTATTTTTTAAATTATACTATAATTTAATTAAAAAATTAAATGTGACAAAAAAAATTAAAAAGTAAATAATAATTTTTTTATTAATTTCTTTTTCATAGTTGCATTGCTTATCTTCTTTTTTATTGTATACTTTTTTCCTTAATTAAATTTTTCCCAACTTTACATTTTTTTTTTCTTTCTTACCGATATTTTCTTTTGATTTATTATTACGTTTAAAATTATACTATAATTTAATTTTAAAAGTAAAATAATATAAATAAAAAATATTACTTGATACATGTCACGATCTGAACTAACAATAAGACATGTCAAAATCTCGTGAGTTATAATTTGGTACGCATTCAACTTTATATAATAAGATGATGAGCGATAATTTCAAGAAAAATTGTAATGTGGATTTTTTTATTGTCAATCACCATCGTTTAGGTGTATGTATTTAATTTAGGTTTATTGGTTTCATATACTTAACGTTGAGTTTAATACGTATTTTCTAATTATGTAATCAATTAGACAACTTTGTTAAATAAAGTTAGGACTTTATAGATGATTTTCTATCAATAACGAAAACACTGGTTTATGTGAGACATTACTATAGCAAAAGAATACGGAAACAAAAATTAGTCTGTGGAAGCTCCATTGGTATAGTAGTTGACCAAGAGCTTTAAAGCTTCTACACCAAGAGATCTTGGCGAATCCATTGATTATATTTGCAGATAAGTGGAGACAAGCTTGCAGGAAATTTTCAGTTTGGAGCGGGATAAACCCGGCTGGCGTGGCATGGATCAAGACGAAATGCATGGCCGTTGTGGAATAGTCGTTGTAACAATTTCTTAATTTGTAATAAAAATAATAAATTAAGAAACCCATACATTTCTTTATCGGGGCCGAAATCTCTTGGACTCCCTTGCGAGCAAAATGGAATGAGATGGTCGCTGTCAAATGTTCTCTGTTGTCTGAATAGTGAATACAAACAAGAATTCAATGTCAAAGTCAACAGATTGGTTATTTGATAACGTTTAGTCTCCGAGTCAAATAGCTTTGAGCCAACGATTAAAATGTACACATGGAAGTTGGAAACAGATATGAGATGTAAAGTCAATAATATGAAATTTAAGAGATTCGACCTCCTAAAACTTAAATAAGCAAAACGCAAGCACGATTTAAACAAAAACATAGTAAGAGAGAAAACATTGGATATTGGAAACATCCATAATTTACAGCACCGCTTAATGTTTGGTCAGAGACACACATACCAACAACAACATCAACGAGTTTTCTGCAAACTATTAAAAATGAAAATCCCTTACTAGATTATTTTTTAAATTTAAGATACGATCCAAACACCTAAATATCTAAAGAACACTCCTAACCACAAACACCAAGGCTATTGTCTAAGGTTGTTTTTAGATCATCATTTCTTCAGAACAGAGCTTCTTGCATCGCCTCTGCTTCTGTCTGGATCTGTGCTGGTGCTGCTCCTTCTTCTCTCTCTTGTCCCTGTTCCACTCCTTTTGTTTCTCCTTGTGCTTCTCCTCCTGTTTCTCCTTGTGTTTCAGCATCGGTCGGTGGTGCTGCTTCCTCCGGCTGCACTTCTTCCATGGCTTGTGGCGGCTCAACCGTCTCCACCACTGTTAGCCCCTCCAGGTCTTGTATGGCTCGCACCACAGCTTCATTGTCGCTCTTAACTTCAGCTTTGAGCACATTCAGGATTTCTTTAGCTTTCTCTTGCTGCATCATTTAGAGAGACCAAAACCAAACATAAGAAAGCAGATTTGGGAATTTAATCCAATTAAAAACGAATCAGACAAGGGACATAGTAGACTGTTTATAGCCAACAAGACTTACAAAGAGGTCAAACTTCTTCTTGAGTTCTCCATAGGCAGGATCTTGTGTCGCAGTGACTGGCCCTGCTGCAAACTATGTCCACAAATGGAATAAGATAAAGTTAGATATCATTACAAACAGAACAAATTGAAGGCAGACAATGATGGTTAATTAGAGAAAGAATTCAACACAACTCAGTTCAATTCAACACGTTTCTACATAAAAGAAGATATAGGGAACAAGATTGTGACTAATTACGCATAAATCCAGATAAGATGTTACACTAATTAAGCGAAATAATAACCAGCTAAAGCCATACACCACCGACCACTTAGGTCTTAATTATCCAAAATGAAATTAAAAACAAAATCAGAATTTAAACATAGAATCAAGATAAGGATAAGCCAAAAGCGAGAGACAGCGAATATACTAATAAAATCTCTGGAAACTAGTTCCTTCTTAACACATTCGAAAACAGACAATGCTCAAAAAGTGGAAAGTGACATTGATTTCAGTTTCACAATAATTGTCACAAGTACGAAGCTTTTTCCATTCTAAAATTGACGGCGGAGCAGTCAACAAAACCATGCACAGTACTAAACCTCGGATACACTACAGTAAACAAAGACAGAAGAGAAAGAACATACCTTCCTGGGTCTGCCTACGGGTCGTCCACGACCACGCTTTGGCTTAGTAATAAGCCTGTTGATAACACCACCAATCTTAGGTGGTCTTCCACGTCCACGCTTCATCCCAGGCGCAACGGGGACAGTCTCTCCACCAGCTGGAGCAGGAGCAGGAGCAGCAGCAACGGTGGTATTACCGCTAGTCTCAACTCTCCTTGGTCTTCCTCTGCGTCTTACACCATTAGCTCCATACGGAAACACAGAGAGGATCTGAGGGACAGAATTGGGCTTCCTCTGTCTTCCAGCAGCTCTACGACCCGGTGGTCTACCTCTCCTTTTCATGATTCCAGCCATACCCGAACCCTGAACAATCGGACCAGCTCCGTTCTTCCTTGGACGTCCAGGTCCCCTCTTTGCCGACTCTGTAACCTCCCCGGTCGGTTGAGAGACAGAGACAGAGATCGGTTGGGAGACAGACAGAGCCATCTGGTATTGCTGCTCCCAGCTTTGCTGTCCGTTAGACTGGACAACGTTAGCTTGAACATCACCTGCTTGTTGCTGTTGAGGTTCGGGTTTGGGTTTAGGAGGACGACCACGACCACGTTTCAGAGGCTGAGAAGCAGAGCCAGAGCCAGAGACAGCCACCGGATCATTAGGAGCTCGGTCGTTGTTGAAAGGCATAGGAATCTCAGATCTGGGAGGTTCGAGACCAGCAGCGGCAGCAGCAGCAGCGACAGCAACACTCTCAGGTGGAGAAGAAACAGCCAACTTGTAAGATTTCTTAACCATAGTAAGAATACCATTGGCCTTCAAGGACTTGAGATGGTGAGTCAACAAAGCACCATGAGCAGCAGTTAAACCGGGATAAGTTCTCTCAATATACCTCGAAATTGCCATCTTACTCGAACCGTCCGGTTCATTCAACGCCGCAATCGCCGCACAAATCATCTGAAACAAAAAGTTAATTAAACCAACATAACCGAAATTGAGATAAAATAAAGACTTAAGATGAGAGATCTTACTTCTATGTAAGCTGACTGGTTAGGGGAAGGCTGCGACGGTGGCTGAGCTGCCTGAAACGGCGGTTGTGGCTGGGGTTGAGGTTGGTAGACATGATTGGTGTACGGATTCGGTGGAGGAACGAAATAGGGATGATTGGGAGGAGGGGCGGCGCCGGAGACGAAAGAGTTGGAGGGGGAATAGGAAGGGTAAGGAGTGAACTGAGGAGGATGGTGAGGATCATTGGATATAGATAGAGATGGTGGATCCATTGTTTCTTCAGAGAAACAGTGAAAACTCAAAAAACCAAAAAAAAAACAGAGGAAGGTGAGATTTAGATTTTTAGGGTTTTCTTATTTTCTTTTCTTTTTTCTCTTCTTTATTTTGTTTTTTGCGAATTTATAAAAGAATGAAAGAAATAGATAAAGGTTAGGTTGGAGAGCAAATGACGATAGGGTTTTTGGATAACACCGATTACTTTTAAATCTCCACCGTTGATTTTTTTTTATTCATGATTTTGACGAGGATCGATGACGTGGCGTTTGATTTTTGTTTTTCCTTTATTTTGAGTTTTGTGTTTCTTTACTTTCTTATTTTTCTGCCTTCTTACCATT
This sequence comes from Arabis alpina, assembly GCA_900128785.1. Classification (NCBI taxonomy): domain Eukaryota; kingdom Viridiplantae; phylum Streptophyta; class Magnoliopsida; order Brassicales; family Brassicaceae; genus Arabis; species Arabis alpina. The sequence continues at coordinate 13,118,126 of LT669790.1, forward strand.
TGGCTAAATTTTCGATACAAATGTAATAAAAATGGACCGCCAAAAGAATTTCTAAAAGACCGCATCGTTTTCAGTGTAAGCAATTTTCTCTGATAAAAAACCAAGAATATAATATGTTCTCAGTTCATAGCATACTGAATCACATAAAGGAAGTCTAGCAAACATTGTTGCATTTAAGACTATATATACACAGGTCAAATCAATGTGCTTACAAATGTAGTTAGTTCATTTCAGTTTAGGCTGTTTTTAGCATGTGAAAATGTATGATCATCATTTTGAGGGTGTTTAACATTTTGATTACATCTTAACACAACTATGAAATTCTAGATATATATATATATATAGTTGATTAGTGTAAAGCTTTTATTTCTTTTCTTTTTTCTTCTTTTTTTTGAATTACCAGGAGGTTCCGGGCCTAAGCCCATAATCCCCACATGCCCGAAACCACATCATGTAATATTGGTTTCGTTCCAAGCGCCACTCGAACCAGCGACCTCTAGGCTTTGCCTGAGATCTTTACCAGTTGAGCTTTTATTTCAATCATACCGTTTAAACATATGTACGAAGCAAAACAAACAACTTACAACACATTCGAGAAGAATTGTTATAAGACGAAACCGTAAAAAAAATGATGTTTACTGAATTGAAACTTTCATAATATGTTTCTGTTTTTTAGTCTTACAGATATATGATTAAGTAAAATACATTGTCTGAAATGATATGCAACTTACTTTCAAAGAACTTTGAATAACATCATATAATGTTAACTCTACGTGAGTAAAAATAGCTATTCCACTTATCTTTTTGTTCTCGCTAAATAATTATTATTAACCTTAGCATATGAAATTATAAATATACAATGTAAACCAATTTTCCCTTTTCTTAGTTTAGATTTGTCCGTTTCATACATTCAACGTTGAGTTTGGTTACAAATATTTACTCTAAAATTTTAGTTTGTGATAAAGACAAAAGAATTTCTTTCTTAGCACAAAATTCGAAATTTTAAAGATACGTTGTAAAACAAAATATAACTAATAATTATAAAACTCTTGTTTTGATTATACCGTCTAAACATATGGACGAGTGAAAACAAATATAATTAGTAAGTATTAAATATAAAACGATAAATCCCATAAAAATAAAAATTGGAGTATGTATTTAATTCGAAGTACATTTTTCATTTTAAATTAGGTTTTTTTCATGCATTCAACGTTAAGTTTAGCTACGTTTTGTCTTGGTTATCATGCATAGCGAACAAATGTAATCTTCTTAAAATATTAAATGATAAATGACAATTTCAAGAAATTTTTCAAAATGTGAAAATAAGCGTTTTTAGTTGCATGTATTAAATTTAAAGTAATTTCTCTCTTTTTGAATTTAGGTTTTTACGTTTCATGCATTCAATGTTGATTTTAATTACAAATTTTTACTCAAAAATTTTAGTTTTTGATGAAGGTACAAAAGAACTATTTCCTTCTTAGCACAAAATATGGAATTATAAAGATACGTTGTAAAACAAAATATAGCTAATGACTATAAAACTCTTGTTTTGATTATACAGTCTAAACATATGGACGAGTAAAAAAAATATAATTAGTAAGTATTAAATACAAAACGATAATTCCAAGAAGTTTTAAAAATTGGAGTATGTATTTAATTCGCAGTATATTTTTTCCATTTTTAATTACACTGTTTGTTTCATACATTCAAAATTACGTTTATCTACGTTTTGTCTTGATTATCATGCATAGCGAACAAATGTAATCTTCTTAAAATATTTAATGATGAACGATAATTTCAAGAAATTTCAAAATGTGAAAATAAGTGTTTTTAGTTACATGTATTAAATTTGAAATACTTTCTCTTTGCTTGTTTAATTTAGGTTTCTCCGTTTCATGCATTCAGTGTTGAGTTTAGATATAAATGTTTACTCTAAAAATTTAATTTCTAATAAAGACAAAGGAATTGTCTCCTTCTTAGCCCAAAAATATGAAATTATAAAGATATGTTGTAAAACAAAATATAGCTAAAAGTTGTAAAATTCATGTGTTTATTATATTGCTTAAACAGATGAACGAGTAAAAACAAATATAATTAGTAGGTATGAAATGCAAAACGATAATTCCAAGAATTTTTTCAATCTGGAGTATGTATTTAATTCAAAGTATATTTTCTGTTTTAAATTAGGTTTTTTGTTTCATGCATTCAACATTGAGTTTAGTTACGTATTTAAGGCTAAGATTTTGATTTTAAGACAGAGAAATTGTTTCAATTAATATTTTAATGTTTTATTTGAAATTTTTGTTCTCTGTGGGTGAGTTCTTGTCTTTAAATTTTAAGCGAATTTTCGTAGAACTAAAGCATGGAGACAGTCCAACAAAATTCAAAAATTTGTAACTAAAAGCTAACCATAAAAACCACAAGCAAAAAAACGTTACTAAAACAACAAAAAAGTTGGTTGGATGGTGAATGCCGAGCGTAGACACATAAAAACATATGGAACACAAATTATAGCTAAAGTTAATGTACTCAAACTTGTTAATGATGGTTATTGTTTATGTACTATGGTTTGAGTTGTATTTTGAAATTAACTTATTTGTTATTCTATAATTGTGACTTAAGTGAATTTTGGAAAACAATATCTGAAGAAATTGATATATGAGTAAAAGCATAGGATATACAAAACGAATAATGTGCTCGAATAGAGATAAATTGATATATGAGTTTGATCAACTAATGTTTTTAGTTGTAATTTGAGATTAACATAATATATAATCGTAATTTGAAAAATAGATCTCGATGATATAACGAGTCAAGTTAAAGAACCAAAACTTGAGTAATATGTGTTTTGTCAACTTTCAAACGACTCAAACACATTCAAATGAGATGTCGTGATTGTCATAGGACGAGACCGTTAAAACTTTGATTCGATCTTCAGCTAATTACAACCTTGATAATATGTTTAGGTTTTCTATTCTTGCAAACAATTTAAATATGTGAATATGTGATTAAGTCAAATACATCATTTTCTATTGATATACATCTGATTTTGAAGAAAATTGGATAAAATCAGAAATACTCAATTTTAGTTGAGTAAACACTAATTATTCCATTTACATTATACAAATAATTATAATTAGATTTCGCACATAAAATTACAAATATACGACGTGAAACAAAAACTACTAGTTTGATTACACCTTTGTAAACATATGTATGAGGCAAACAAAAAAGCAGAAGTATCAAACTTTTGTTTTGGTTATCACGCTCTGCGAACAAAATGTATAATCAAAATATAAATAATTAATCATTTCAAAAAGTTATCAAAATCAACAAATATCGTTTTTTAGCTGATGTTTAAAATCCAAAATGGCTTTCGTTTTTTCTTTCAGATGAAGATTTTCCGTTTTATTCATTTAACTTTGACTTTAGTTACATATTTAACTATAAGTTTTCAATTTCTAATAAAGAGAAAATATTTTTTCACTCTTAACACAATGTAGGAAACTTTTGTTTTCAAATTTCACACTTTAGGTTTGTTTTATGAAACTTTTGTTCCATGGGATGAGATTTTTTCATTGAATTTTATGTGATATTAAATCTCCTAAAACTAAGGCATCAAGAAATTTTAGAAGATTACGAAAATACATTCATTCAAAACGCATACTTTTTCAAATCATGCAAATATGCGCTACGTCATGTTTACTAAATCAAGAAATTGATATGGTTGGTACGGGTGACTGTCGAGTTTGCACACAAGAAACAAAAAAAATGGAAAACATAATTAGGGTTCAAGCTAATGTATCCGAACAAATTTTCAACGATTTTAATGTCCGTCAAAAAATTCCCACTAATTTCTGAAAGCTTTCCACCCATGAGAAATTGGTATGAAATCCGCCAAAATTACGTTGAAATTTCCGACTGATAAATGCATGTCCGAAATATCGTGGCAAATTGACATATTTTTAAGTAATGTGTTAATGATAGTTACTTGTTCTATCATGATTTTAAGTGTCGTTTTGAAGTTAAATTACCATCGTGACTTCAATAGATTTTGGAAAAATAGATTCTTACGAAATTAAGGTTCAAGTTAATGTATCCAAACTTGTCAAGATGTGTGTGTTTTGGGAACTTTCAAACAAATCTTACACATCTAAATGATAGGTCGATAAAACTTGACACGAGATTAAGCCGTACAAGGTGCAATTTTTAGAGAAGTTAAAATTTCCTATTATATTTGTAACTCCTATTAGCAGTTTAAATATGTGATTATGGCAAATACATCTTTATTTTATTTAAAATGATATGCCATTTATATTTGAAGAAGTCTAATTAAAATCAGACCATAGTGATCAAACCAGTAACACATGTTATCCCGACATATGTGATGTCAAGTTTTCTCTTCCCAAAATGATTATATTATACACTGGCGAGTGCTCTAGCGAATTTTTGCCTCTTGACTTTGCGATCTTGCCTCGTGATTTAGGGATTTCAATCGCAAACCTAATTTCTCTTAACTTCATTCGAAAGATGACAAAGTGATTCACCGATTTGATTGTTGGTGGTTGGTTTAGTGAGTTACTCATCCTAACCAACTTCCTTGTTCGTTTGAGACTAATAAGTTCAAAAACATGGTTCTGATTTGGTTCCACTAAATATTTGGGTTATAATTTAGTTATTGTAATATTTTTTGGACTTTCAAAAATAATTGGGCAACTTTTTTTTCAACATAACTATCAATCATAAAACACCACCGAAATCCAGGTCGGTGCAATGTTGCTTACATAAAAAAAAAATTAAAAGCTTGTGATCTTGCATAACGGACCAGACAGTCCGCCTTCAGATTAATAGAATGTGGAATGTGGGATAATGAAAAGTTTGGGAAGACGATCTTGTAAGTTCCTGAGCTTAACTTAGAGAATCGAAAACGCCGGCCACTCCTATGGGTGATTGACGATATCCACCAGGTCAGAACAATCCGTTTCAAACGCTGGCACGCCATATCTCTTTCCAAAATACAGGTCATGACCCATATAAGTGCCTCCATCTCCGCATGTAAGGGAGTCCTTCGTTGACTTACACCTTGGGCGCCTAGAATTAGAGTAGTATCTCCATGGAGACATACCCATCCCAAACCCGAAATGTTATTTGCGTCCTTCCATGAACCATCCACTTGACATCGCATTCGATGTATATTCAATGACGTCGTATGTGTTACCGCATTTATGTTATCCTCTGTTTCACTCTCCCTAAACAATTGGGCTTTATGATTGGGGTTTGTGAACATTTTATTTCTCATGCTTTATATTTGAAAAGGGTTTAGCAAAAAACGTGTTACTTTGTAACCGTTTCATTACATATAAAGTATTGTTTGTGATGTAGGAACAATGTTAGTTGTTCTTACAAGAGATTACATATAGTAAATCTCCAAATAGCCGTACGGCTCTCTTTGAGGATTCAAGTGGATAAACAATGATTCAGAGTTGTTAGGAAATATAGACGCCATACAGAGGATGAAGAACTCTATGATAAGTCTAGATCACTTAGACTTCTAAAGATTCACACGCAAAGAAGACCAGAGCGGCTGTTGTGCCTTCTTTAAAGAAAACTAGGCATATTTATTAAATAAAAAACGTGTCCAACACAAGATGAGAAAGAGCTTCATACGATAAATAGTTCAACCGCTAGGGCTTCTCGTTGGCCAAAAGTTACAAATAATGAAAGGAAATAACTCACCTAGCTTTACACAAAAAATTAACTAAAAAGGAAAGAATAAGATTTGTTATTCTTCAAAAGATTTCAAACACATACTTTAGAAAGGGAAAACGTGTTGGGTTACTCTTTTATAACACTCTAGGTAGTCTTGAAATGATAAATAAGACCGCGTCCTTGTTTCCTTGTAAAACCGGCGTGAATGATGTTGAGTCGTGAGATGCAAGTAAGAGTTTTCTTGCATTTTTTTTGGGAGATAAACTCCATAATGTCTCCCAAGTTCATTGGAGTTGGTTTCTTGAGTTGTCTTTACGTTTCGATTGTCTTGTGGTCCGATTAGTGTTTTTTGGGAAATTTATTTCTTAAGCAGCTTCTGTTTGAGTTCTTCATGTTTTATGAGTGTGAGTAAACCCTCCACTGATTTGTTGAACTCTTTCATCAAGCTCATGGTTCTTGCCTTTGTTCATGGTGCTTATCTTATGGTTGGTATGGTGATGGCATTCTCTTCCGATCCAAATGAATTAGTATAAATGTCCTCATCAGTTTGAGTGAATACCAATGAAACTAAGATTAGTTGAAGTGTTGTGTGCGTGCGTATCATTTAAAACAAAAGCAATAGCGTGCAACTAAGAGACCAACAAAAAATGCGGATAACAAAAGACGAGAAAACCCTCGATAAACCAGTAAAGCAATGAACCTAATACTTTCCGGGGTTTTACAAAATATAAAGTTGTAACGACACTGAGAGCATCATTATAGGTGACTCTTTTGAGTATCACTTACATTATTTAGTATTAATTTTGTTAGTTGAGACTCAATCTGATACTTCAGTTTTTTTAGTGTTTATTGGTGATACTGAAAGTTTATAAGAAAAAATAACTAATTTATGTTTATAAAAAAAAAAAAAAAATTAAAATCAAAGAATAATCAAATTACTATAGATAAATATAAAAGATTTTATAAAACACAAATTTATAATGGTTCATAACCTCGGAAAGGTGAATTACAAATCGTAAAAATACAGTAAAACATAAAATCACATATAGTAAAATACAAAAAGATAAAAATAGAAGCACTTTAAAAAGATGATGATGAAACTTCTTAACTCGGTTTATTGTCGAGCTCTGCTAAATTTTTGCCAGATATGCTCGACCAAATCAGCTTTAAATTATAGATGCATTTTTTCTCACGAAGCCGAGCTCGATTCGCCAGCATATTATTCGCAATTGTGGATGTTGTTCTAGCAAAGGCGCAGTTGACTTGTGAAGTAATGATGCTCTTAGCACTTAGCACTAATCCATGATCACTAAGCACTATATATATATATATATATATATATATATTATTTTTTTTATAACCATGGGTGATCCGGGTTAATCCCCAGGATGAGTGTAACCGTCGAATGCATTGTACCATTTCGACTGTCCAAGTGGGGATGAAAGTGTTTCCAGAGGGAATTGAAATAAAATTAGAAAAATGTGACTTCTTTCCCCCAAGTTCTTTTACCACTAGGCTACCACCACTTGGTTGAGTAGAGAGCCTTCTTTGAGGAAGTGTGACCTCCTTCCCCAAGCACTATATCTTTCTTCTTATTAATCACATCATTCTTAGTTTGCATAATGTAATACATAATTTATAATTATTTTGCTATTTCATCCCATAAAAATTTGAATTGTCAAAATTGTAGTTGATATATCATTGTCTAAAACTTTTTGACAAAGGTGAATAAATCTATGGCTATATCACTGAGGTCAATGGAGTTCTGGTTAGTGATCGATTAAAGTTGGAAAGTTTGAAAACCAACATGAACCAGTATTAAACCATCTATATTATTACTATTAACCTTACAGAAACAAAATCCCAATAAACACACAACAACAATAAACAATAGAATTACATCAGGTTTTTTAGTTTCTTGAAATCTCTGGTCAAGTAAAGATTACATATAAGCACAAGCAAGAAGATAAGAAAGAAAAGCTTACTATACAGAATGAAGCTCCACAAGAAGATGAAACCAAAACAAAAGACTTACTTCTTCTGGGAAACTGTTAAAAACCATCACAAAGAAACCTTCAGATTCTGTTTCTTTTCCCTTCTTAAGTTCCCTACTCGTCGTCATCGAGTTGAACAATCTGGGCCCGTCTCTGTGCGGCTTTCCTTCTGATGAAGATGCCCCATCTCATAGCAGCTTTGATCTTTAACCATCCAACAACAGCCTTACCTGAGTTTGAACTGTCCTCTTCGTAACCATCCATTGAAGATTGACCAAAAGAATGGAACCCAAACTCGTCTTCCGGCATGTGCATTGGAGTTTGCTGATCACCATCACTCAAGAGTCTCAACAGTTGCTGCATATCATTGTTCCCGAGCATTTCGTTACTTCTAGCTCTAATCTCTTCCTCTGATAAAAACCCATCATCTCATGTGTTTGACCAATCGTTGAAAGAGTTAATCTCAGGAGGGGGCTGAACAAACTGTTGGTTTTGCAATCCTATTGGTGGACCGAGTGCCAATCTCACACCGCCATTGTTATTGATCATGTGTTGTGATTCATGAGTGTTGCTAATTAGCTGGTCTTGCGGTGTAAACGAAGTGTTTCCAAAGTGAATGTAAGAACTAGTATCAGCAAGCTGAGACTGAGCTGAGAAACTTGAACCCGAACTCTGGTTGTACACCGATGCTGAAGAAACCCAATGAATGACCGTTAGTTCAGATTCACACTGTCATAAAAAGAATTGAGATTTGTGATTAATGAGCCTCTTACCATCAACAGTTACATCTGAATAAGAAGTAGACGGTTGGCTTGGAACCGAAACTGGCATAGAGTAATCAACAAAATCTGTTTTGTTAACTTGATTGAAATTCATAAGTGATTTGTTGTCATACTCGATAACTTGATCCCAGTTTTCGTAAGCTTTCCTCACCAATCCATCAACGTAAGCCTGCATTATATGTCAACATTTTACTATATACCAAGTATACAATAGAAGAAACAAGTGTATAAACCATAAGAAGCAGCAACACAAACCTTTTGGTTGTCAGAAGAGAATCAGCAGGATAATACTGCTTCCCTGAAATAAGACCACTAAACTTGTAAATGTTGTTAAAAACAACACCAACCGAGTCTTTCGGATAGTAGACGTAAAGCATTTCACTCAAAACGCATGTCTTGGAATGCTCTGCTAGTGTCTCCCACATCCTGTTAGACATGCCACTTCCAAGAATCTGAATATCATGGTAAAAGTCATCAGGATGAGAATTTCAAAGATCTTGATATGATACAGGATTGGGGAATCGTGTACTTACAGTCCGTAGTTTCTGAGAATCTTTCACCATAAGACGCAAGAATTCTTTAACATTGTAGATTCCTGCTTTATCCAGTTTCTTATGAAATGCATCGTCCTTTCCAATATTTTCCAACCTCCAGACCTCATCATCCAGAGCAGGTGGATAATGTTTCTTGTACACTGTAAAAACGCGCCACTAAGTAAACGGAGCACTTCCAGATCATAGGATAGAAATCAGGAAAAGGATGACGAGAACTTACACTCGCCGCGATGATCCTTGTTAGTAAAAGCATCAGTCTTCGCCTCACGTACACGCATCCCCTCACAGTAACCAGAAGAGACCTTTACACCCAATCTGAATTTTCTGCATCTTATCGAACTCGAGTTATTTGTAAAAATAAGCTCCTCTAATGTTCCCACACCTTCTTTCAACGTCACTTGCACATCACCAGTCAAGAGAGGCCTTTTCCCTTGACGCTCTTTCACCACATGATTCTCAAATTCTTCTCCACTCCAACCTTCATCATCTTCATTATTGAAATCACCATCAAGCACAACAACATCAAGCTTTGCAGACGCTTCAGGTCCTACTGTCACTACATGTCCAGTTGTCACATCTCTCGCCGGAGCTAAACCCTGATACACAACAAAAACGGATTAGAATATGTCTAATCACAAAGACAAAAACAACGAATCCAGAATTTTAAATCGAATCGATGTGAATGTAAAAGATGATTAGAGCGTAAACACATGGCCTCTATAGAACATGACAAACAACAATCGCAGTATTGAGGAAAGAGTATGATCGAGTACAAACAACAAAAATATGAATCGTCAAAAAAACTTATCTTTTAGGGTTTGCTCCAGACGATTCGATTACTGTGAAGAGAGACAGATCGGTTGATCTGAGATGGAGGAGACGGATCGAAGCTTCAAAGATCTAAGCATATCGATTCTCTGAAGAGAGATGAATCGACATGCACAAGAGAAGCTTCGATTCGCTTCTAGTTCAAGAGATCGATTAGAAAATAAGAATATCGGAGAGCAGATAAGAGGAAATAAGAGGATCGAGGACGATCGAAGAGAGGAGACGGACGACGATCGGAATCGCCTTCTCCGTCGCCGTCAGATAGAAACAAGTTTTCTCTCTCGAAAACGCGTTGTGACAAACAAAAACAAAAACAACCCCGAAACCTAAAAAAAAAATTACCCACTCAGAAGTTGCCACGTAGCCTCACTTACAGTTCTATTCGGATCACTAATCTGATACAATGTGGGCTTAAGAGAAACCCAATTAATAATTAAAAACCCAAAAAGATAATTGATATCCATCAAAGTTTAGCTATAATGATGCTATGGACCTAGACCTTATTTTAACATGTGAACGGGCTAATTTATGAGCCCTCAAAACAAGGCTGACGAACATTAAGGGCCTGAGATTGTGTTGCCTAACTAACATTTTTTATAATCGTTATAAATTATTTAATTATTTGTATGCTAACCAATTTGGGTAGGCTTGTGGACTTAACAATATTGGGAAGAAAAATTGCAGAAAATATAATTTTGGAATAAAATATTTTGAAAAATGTTGAGAAACTTTGAAACCTAATTTGTTTAATAATCTATCTCAAATCTGTTTAATGAAAATGAATAATCCTAAATTTGGGTTTCCTCGACCAGAGACGTGCAATAGAAGAGTTTACAGGGCAGACATTGGCTGGCATCTTGCAAAACATTTCTTTCCATTATTAGGACACTGGACCCCACCCACCACCGTTTCCATTTTTATTGTTTCTTCTTCGTAAATTGTGAATCAAAATTAGTGTTTGTCTTTGACATTTTAAACCACAGAATTTCGTTTATTTTTATTACAAGAGTCATAATCAAAATAGTTAATAAGATTTGTTAGCCTAATCTCCCCTAAAAGTAATGTATATGGACGGACGTAATTTAAAATGTTATATAGTAAAGTGAAATATCGAAAACGATACAAAAAAAAAGGCATGTGAATATCTAAAAAGCGATGTAAATAGTCAAACATGCCCTTTAAGCACACGGTTCACGTGAGACGGCACGTGCGAAGAAAGCCTTTCACCTTCTTCTTCTTCTTCGTTGCGCATCTATCGGACAAAGAGAAGGAGAGAGAACCAAAGAATAATAATGGCGTCTACGAAGAGAGAACAACGCCATACCTGAGAGATTCGTGCCTCGACGACGACGTTGAGAAACATCGTTTACTAATAATAATTATTATTTTAGAATAATTAGAAATTAATTTAAAAGATAAGAAGAAGAAAAAAAAGTGGTGGTGGAGGTGTTTGATGGGTGCTAGTCACAGCACCAACGTTAATAATAATAATTCTCGGAATGTTTCTAATCATCTAAGCAATAGCTCTCGACACTCTGGTTCTACTGATCGTTTATCTGTGAGTGATTTGCGGTCTCAGCTCACAACTATTTACAGAAACCACGAAGAAGAAGAAGAAGAAGACGAGGAAGAAGAAGAAGAAGAAGAAGAAGAAGGAGAAGTAGCGAGAAGATTCGCCCTTGTTAGAGTTTTTGATTTGTCTGGTTTGAAGTGCATTAGGGTTCCTAGGAGGAATTACATTCTTATGGATCCTCATAAAAAGGTTCGTTTTTTTCTAGTGGGTATTCTTCTATGGATCTGTTGTTTCGTTTTATCTGTTTGATTTCTCCAGATTCGTAATTGAAATCTAGAATTGGGCTTTGTTGCTTTTTTTGTGTGAGTTTCTGTCAATTTCTCCAACTACATTGGAAGGAACTGTAGCAAATCATTAAGCTATTAGATTGAATAGAAGATCATTTTGGGGATTCTTATCCAATTTTCCAGATGTTTGTTTGCTTAGAAAAGGGTGGACAATGCTACATTGTGGATTTGGTTGCTTCATTCGCCTTGGTCTGATCATGAATCTATGGCACCTTAGTTTTATGTTGAGAAGATATATGTCATCTCTAGAATTTGGATAACTAGCTGAAGTGCTACATTGTAGATTTGGAATCTTCTTGACCATGTTCCCTTTGCATTGATATCAACCTGTAACTGTGGTATATATACATGTGATTTTTAGAATTTTTACTAGGTTATGTCTTCTTTCCAATTTGAGGTCTAAATAGGCATTTTATGGTGTCATGTTTGTACACGCACAGGTTGCACTGGAGACTGAATTCTTTACAGAGTACGGTGAAGCCAGCAGATACCAAATCCAAGAAGTTATCGGGAAGGGAAGTTACGGTGTTGTGGCATCTGCAATCGACACACATAATGGCGAAAAGGTGGCCATAAAGAAAATCAATGATGTGTTTGAGCATGTCTCTGATGCAACACGAATTTTAAGAGAGATCAAGCTCCTCAGGTTGCTCCGCCATCCTGATATAGTGGAGATAAAGCACGTAATGCTTCCTCCTTCGCGTAGAGAGTTCAGAGACATTTATGTTGTATTCGAGCTTATGGAATCAGATCTTCACCAAGTTATCAAGGCGAACGATGATCTTACACCTGAGCATTACCAATTTTTCTTGTACCAGCTTCTTCGTGGTCTGAAATTTATACACACAGGCAAGTTCTTGGGTTGTGTTATCTCAGTCCCTTGGCCCCGTTACTGCTTTTCTACTCAACCTGAAGAAAATCTTTTTGCTTTGTTGCAGCCAATGTGTTTCACCGTGATTTAAAGCCCAAAAACATTCTAGCCAACTCTGATTGCAAGCTGAAAATTTGCGACTTTGGGCTTGCCCGAGTGTCATTTAATGATGCACCTTCAGCTATATTCTGGACTGTATGTATTATAAGTTTTTTCATTTTCATGAATTGGTCAAGTGTTGTGTACAAATGGTATTCGCTTCTTTGCAGGACTATGTCGCTACAAGGTGGTACCGTGCACCAGAACTTTGTGGCTCTTTCTTCTCCAAAGTAAAATTCCAACTCTCTATTTTCTCTGTGTACAAATTACCTGTTTCGCTTATTATGACATCACAATCTGAGGATTAAATTGTATCTTTTGTTTTTTCTCTGCTGTAGTATACTCCTGCCATTGATATATGGAGCATAGGATGCATATTTGCAGAAATGCTCACCGGGAAGCCCTTGTTTCCTGGGAAGAACGTGGTGCACCAATTGGATATAATGACTGATTTGCTTGGTACTCCTCCACCGGAAGCTATTTCAAGGGTTAGTTGGTATTAGTCAGTTTAACATTCATTTTTCTTCTTTTTTTGGCTACAACTTGGCAAAGCATGGAATTTTATTACTTGATGTGTTGAAAGTCTTATAAGCTATGAATGTTTGTTTACTAGTGCTTTCCAGCCACTGTTTTATGGCAAGTAGTTTAGGCCTGGCTCAGGTTGGATTCATATAACTTTGTAGGAAACCTCAATTCGTAGGTGTGTGGTCCCTCATAAAATGAGAGAATATTAGTGTTATAACATTACTAGAACAGGGTTGGACCAATTTTTTCTATTTCCTGTAATGATGATCGATGTTTTGTTTTGTTGCAGATTCGTAATGAAAAGGCGAGGAGATATCTTGGCAACATGAGGAGAAAACCACCTGTTCCGTTCACTCACAAATTTCCTCATGTAGACCCGTTGGCCCTTCGCCTGCTGCACCGTCTTCTTGCATTTGATCCCAAAGACCGTCCCACAGCTGAAGAGGTAAAGCTCCTGTACAAAACTTTCTAGCGTTTTTGCACTTTAAAGTTTCTGACCAGTTTCAATCACTCTCAGACAAGTAAACATTACATATATATGTGTGTGTGTGTGTATACAGGCACTGGCAGATCCTTACTTCCATGGTCTAGCAAACGTGAATCGGGAACCATCTACTCAACCGATTCCAAAACTCGAGTTTGAGTTTGAAAGAAGGAAGATAATGAAAGAAGACGTGAGAGAATTGATCTATAGAGAGGTACACTATTCTCGTACTGTTTTTGCTCTGTTTGGATTGGTTTAGCTCTGAACAATGGGAAAGTTATATCGTTTTTTCCTCAGTTATTCATCGGTTAATAGTCTCCAACAAAATTAAAATGCAGATATTAGAGTATCATCCTCAGATGCTGCAAGAATATCTTCGAGGTGGAGAACAGACTAGCTTCATGTACCCAAGGTATATTATAACAATTACAATCTGTATTCAAAATGTACAACGAATTTGTAAGAAGTAAGATAAAGATTTTGTCATCCAAATGAAAATGCAGTGGTGTTGATCGGTTTAAGAGACAGTTTGCACATCTGGAAGAAAATTACGGTAAGGGTGAGAGAGGCTCGCCTCTTCAACAACGACATGCTTCCTTGCCTAGGTACACAGTTTCGTTTGTCAGTTTGTAAAATTAATTTGAAAGTTGTCAGAATCTGCCGGTTCTTATAAAATTTGCATCATCACACTCATAGTGTTGTGTTTGGTACCTTTCTGTTTCAGAGAGAGAGTCCCTGCTCCTAAGGAAGAGAATGGATCACTCAATCACAATATCGAGAACAGACCTGAAGCTTCTTTAGCCACGACACTCGAAAGCCCTCCAAATTCTCAACACGAGGGCTCAGATTACATGAATGGAATTAGCCAGACAGGTGGTTACAGTGCCCGAAGCTTGCTGAAAAGTGCCAGCATCAGTGCATCTAAATGTATTGGCATGAAACAAAGAAACAAGTCCGAGGTAAAGACCAAGAACCATTTAAATATATATAACAAGTTTATATACACTTGTTCTTCACATTCTCGATTGTTTGCAGCTCGGGGAATCGAACAATGATACGGTTGATTCATTGTCTCAAAAGGTCGCAGCTCTCCACACTTGATTCGGATATTGGGGAGTGAAACTTCTTGCTAACAATAGACGGCTGATTCTACAATGCTTCGTATTACACATCTCTCACAGAGAAGACGAAGAAGGGAGAAGAAATTATGGCATGCGTCTCTGGTTCTGTGCTTAAGACAATTACTACAAAGTACAAACTAATCTTAATAGATACTAAGAGACATGAGTTATGACTTATGAACAAAACAACCTTAACTTTCATTGTCTTAAATTTGCTCACGGATTCGAACTGTGTATTAAATGAACGGGAATAATGGTAGCTGCTACTAATTTAAGAAGCATTGCGGAAATACCCCAGATATTTGGCTTTATTAACTTCAACCCCTGGATTCCCGTTTGACAAGTATTTGGCCCCTTATTAGGCGATACAAATTTATAGTTGAAGTTTGTGTTAAATACATTTTCTTGACCCACATACGCCTAAATGTATATAATTGTGTGCATATGTGTGTAAGATGATAATTACATCCTCCAATGATATAGAATCATTTTTGTTTACTGTTCATTTTCTTCTTTTTGGTCGTTCCATTTGCTTTTTCTTTGTTCTCTTTCGGTTTACTAATCGCTTTAGAGCTGGTGAAAATAACTATTACTAGCTCTACTTATATCATAACTAAAATTAAAATTATCAACTTTAAAGTAGTCCACTATAGTTTGTAAAATTTTAGTTTCTTCTTTTTCTCTATAGTCACTATCCAAACTGACTGAAATACGTTATATTTTGATATGAAATTTGAACAAAGTGAGCTTTATCAATCTACCATTTGTAGTAACTCTTGTGATGTAAGTTGAGGATTTTGTGACGGCAAAAAAAAAAAAAGAAATCCATATTTTGTTGTTATGGCATTCCCGAAAAAGGGTTTTGTAATGTTAGATTTGAAGCAGCTTTCACTACAGCCATTCGCGTGCCTGACTTTACCTTTTTAACATGGAGCTCCACATAATTCCTTTTCTTCTTTCCCTTTTTACTATCCAAAAAGAGTACAACTTTGTTGTGTGTAAATGGGTATAAGTAAATTTATATGACCATAAGATATTACTTGGAGTTAAATCCTAGTGTTTTAGTGGATTTAAAATGCGTTCATAAATAGGTGTTGAATTGATAATATCAAATATAGAGAGAATAGTTGAAGGACAATAAAAAGCCCCTGGAACAGATAAATAAGTTAGAGTTCTTTTTAAAGGGTGTTTGTTATGAAAGTAAGAGAAAAAACTTTGATACACCTCAAAAGGGTTTAACTGAAAATGACAAAACTGTTAATTATAGGCATAATGAAATTATATTTCATAACTTAAGTTGTATGTTATGTTTTGAAAAAAAAAACTATAGTATTATAGAGAATGACATAAATTAAAAGAATCCTTCCAAACTTTATGTATCGGAAACCTGTCGATCAGTTTGGTCTTTCAAGTTTCAATGCAAAGACAAATCATCCCGTGATGGCAATATTCCACTATTTAAGCAAGACCATTGAGTTTAAGGTTTAAGTTTATTAATACTGTAATACTCTAATAACGTATCTTATATACTACTCATAAACTAATTAGCCTGGATTACATGAATTTTAGAAGATTTTTTAATTATATATACACATTGAAAAAAACTAGCAATCCACAATATATGCAAAAGGTACGAAAAATCAATTAATTTTTGTTTCTCTCCAATCTACTAAAACTATTCAAAAACCAATAAATAAAAAATGGTATCGAGATCCCATTTGGTGATATTTTATTACACATCTCTTCCACTCTCTCTCTTCTTCTCTGTCTCCATTACTCCGGCGATGTTCCAACACGCGCCGTCTTCCACATCCCTCATCATCATCTCCTTCTTCACCATCCTCTTACCCATTTCACCAAACCCGACCCAAAACCCAGAGCCAGTCACCGTCCAACCATTCCGGGTCAAATCATCCCCACCCGCAACCATTCCCGCATTCCCAGAACAATCCGATTTCTCGGGTTGCCCACTAGACTTACCAGAAGACCTCTTCCACGGAATCAAATCAGCTTGTACCGGTAAAAAACTCCACAAAGGCAAATGCTGCCCTGTGCTAGGCGCGTGGCTTTACTCTGCTTACTCAACGACTGCTTTAAGCCGTTCGATTTCATCTGCCGCCGCGAGAAACGCTTCTTCCTCGGCCGTGGTTACGCCGGAAGAAGATATGCCTTTGCTTCCTGATGACTCTGAGACTTGTGTTGATGGATTGGGGAAATCTTTAAAAAGGAGAGGGATTGAGTTATCGAGACCGAACGAGACTTGCGACGTCGTTTACTGTTACTGTGGAATTAGATTGCATCATTTGAGTTGTTCTGATGCTTTTAGTGTGAATGAACAAGGGAAGCTTGTTGGTGATGAGAGTGTTGATAGGTTAGAGACTGATTGTTTGAGTGGAGGTCATGACAATGCTGGTAGATTCTCTTCTCTAAGTGGATGTAACAAGTGCTTGAACAGCCTCTATAAGGTAACTTTTTCACTAGAATTACAAGACAATTTTGCTGCAAATCTAGTAACTTTTGTTTTGTGATACCCTTTAGTGTTGTTGGTGTTTTAGCATCTAGGTTTTGTTTGCATTAAGATAGTTTTTTGGGTGAACGAGGAATATTATCAATCATAAGGTCAGTGTCTGGTCCAAAGTTGATTAGTTTTTTGGTGCTTATACAATTAGGGTTTTAGTATATGAGTGAGTGAGTGAAATGATATGTTCTAGGATTCTTTCTGATCTCTTCATCATCCATGGCGATTAGTAATTTGGAAAAGTCTTGTTTCTTTAGCTTTTTGTTCTTTTCCTTATCTGACACACACTGACACACACACATCTACGCGCTTACACAATCCGTGATCTTCACGCATCATTGTTTTCTTACATCGTATGATTTCATTCATTCTTGCATCTTAATCACCAAACCCACTAGTTTCCACTTTTTACTTTCTAAGATCCTAAATCAAACCCTAATTAAAACAAACAAACACTTTTGTGTTTTGTTTTTTGTTGCAGCTAAATCCGAAGAAAACTTCGGGAACAAGAAACCCATCCAAGGAAGATCGAAACAGAACAACAAAGATGCATAACAAAGACTGTGTCCTAATGGGTCTCACTTGGCTTCTCGCTAAGAACCGTACGGCTTACTTTCCTACGGTAACTTCCGTCCTACGAGCCGTCATGCTTAACCAAAACGGTGAGCCACGGTCATGTGCTCTAGGCAGCGACGGTATGCCTTTAGCCGTCGACTCTTCCGAATTCTCCAACGGCTCGTCAACTTCATTTCAGTATCCGCATCACTTGGTCCACTTCTTACTTTACAGTGTCATCACATTGGTCTTACTAAGATCATGGTGACTTATGTTGGCGTGGCTCGCATTGGATCTGGTTGTGACGTGGTGTTACGTGATTGGCCGAGGGACTTTAAGTGAAATTCAGATAGAGAGAAAGAGAGGCTTGGTTTCTGTCTTTGTAAATTGGTTTTGTTTGTTGTTGTTATTGTTGTAGCCATTTTGTATTAGCATTACTTCCAAAAAAAAGAAAAAAATCGTTGTTTTTACATTTTATCAATTTATAAAATTGGAATTTTCAAAATTTCAACTATATTTTCGGTCAGTTCATATCATGTGAGAGTAACCAATCAAAAGTATATAATTGTTTGGAGGAGGAGAAGAATAATAGAGAAAGGCATGTGAGTAATGGGGACGAGGTGGTGTGGCTGGTTTGAGAGAGACAGAGAGACTTGTGACAGCTTTGTTCTTGTGTCCCCTTATCTTCACTATAACCATGCAAAACTATTTTTTTATAATGATCCATATATCAATCTATCAAATAATACGAATGCGACCAACAGATGTGAAGCCCCACGACTGATATTTTATTTTCTCATACAATTCTATAATATTTCATTCAAAAATCGAATTGTTCCATTCATTTAAATCTACGATTTTTCTTAAAGTTTATCTCATTCACGAAAACGATGTTTGATAAAACATATGGTGTATTTATTGGGTTCGCATTAACGGACAAATAAAGCTAGATTGGGCTCAGCTAACTGGCCCATGGGCCGTTTTGTTTCCTCATTTTTCGAAAATATACATTGTGACATGGATTCTAATTTTCACTTTTTAAACCTCTTCACTTGTAGCGGAAGAAGATAAATTTTATCAAATTTTTCATTGATATTCAATTTCAATGTATATTCATATTAGTGTTGTGTTAACAATATATTCTAATGACACAATTCTTTCTTATTAATCCATTTTTGTGACAGAGATTTTATTTTTCTTTTGTGGCCAGAGAAGTAATGTTTGCGATGATGACTAAATGAAATCTTGTAATAAAAAGATAAAAAAAAAAAAAAAACAGCTAATGTCAAAAGACTCAAAACCGTCCTTGCCAATTTTCCTCGTCTCTTCTTCTTCCTCTTGACGATCTCTCTAAACACAGTCAAAAACAATCTCTACCAAGTCCTCGACGATGGAGCTCGCCGAAACCTATGCTTGTATTCCATCGACGGAGAGAGGTCGAGGAATCCTAATCTCCGGTGACTCGAAATCCGACACCATCCTCTACACTAATGGTCGATCCGTCGTGATTCTCGACCTCAACAATCCGTTAAAGGTATCTATCTATGGAGAGCATGCTTACCCAGCTACGGTGGCTCGATACTCCCCGAACGGAGAGTGGATCGCGTCTGGTGATGTGTCGGGGACTGTTAGAATCTGGGGGACTCATAACGATCATGTGTTGAAGAAAGAGTTTAAGGTTTTAGCTGGTCGGATCGATGATCTTCAGTGGTCGGCTGATGGGATGAGAATCGTTGCTTCTGGTGATGGGAAAGGAAAATCTCTTGTTCGTGCTTTCATGTAAGAAATGTGCTGAATTGTATAGTTGACTTTGTTTTTTCTGATTGGTTCATTGTCTGTCTTGTTTTGTTTGACTGGAAATGGCTAAGGAAATGTTTACTTGTGTTAGGTGGGATTCTGGATCAAATGTGGGAGAGTTTGATGGACATTCTAGGCGGGTTCTTAGCTGTGCTATCAAGCCAACTAGACCGTTCCGTATTGTAACTTGTGGGGAGGATTTTCTTGTCAATTTCTATGAAGGTCCTCCTTTCAAGTTCAAGCTCTCTAGCAGGTCAGATATTCAACATTTGTGCTTCCTTTCTTCATTTCCCTGCTTGTGTGTTTACGAGTTTTTTCTGTTTGTTGGTCGACAGAGAGCATTCCAACTTTGTCAACTGTGTCAGGTTTGCATCAGATGGAAATAAGTTCATTACTGTAAGTTCAGATAAAAAGGGAATTATATATGATGGGAAGACTTGTGAGAAACTGGGAGAACTCGTATCTGACGATGGGCATAAAGGTAGCATCTACGCGGTTAGCTGGAGTCCTGATGGTAAACAGGTACTCAGTTATGTCTGTTTATTGGACTGTTTTCTCTATTATAGTCTGGCTTGAACAGAGTCTATTAGAATAGCATATGAAATTAATCGGTCTAACCTACTGCAGTCTGTTGAGTGTAGTTACATGAGCTATATAAATTTGGCTGTTTATTTGAAAACTCGAATGAGATATATTCTATGTATTAACAGTATGGTACTATGGTTGATACTGAGTCTGTACTCACATGTTTTATATGTTTGAATGATCAACCAGGTCCTTACTGTATCTGCAGACAAGTCAGCTAAAGTATGGGACATCTCAGATGATGGCAACGGAACATTGATGACCACATTGAATTGTCCTGGATCATCAGGTGGAGTGGACGATATGCTTGTCGGGTGTCTGTGGCAGAACGATCATATTGTCACTGTGTCTCTAGGTGGTACAATCAGCATATTCTCAGCAAGCGATCTTGATAAATCCCCCTTTCAGGTGTCAGGACATATGAAGAACATCTCTTCCTTATCTGTGCTAAAAGGAAATGCTGACTACATACTATCAGGTAGCTATGATGGTCTGATATGTAAATGGATGCTAGGCCGTGGTTTTTGTGGTAAATTGCAGCGGACACAAAACTCTCAAATAAAGTGCTTTGCTGCTCATGAAGAAGAGATCGTGACCTCTGGATTTGACAATAAGGTAAAATGGTTTTCACATTTAGGACTTAGTCACCTTGATGTCTGCCCTGTTCGATTTTTGGTGTTGGGGGAAAATAAGGGCGAAACAAGCGAATGAGGTTTTTCTTTTCTGGAACTCCGACTAACTCACGTTCTTTCACTCTTGATACTTATCCAGATATCCAGGATTTCTTATAAAGACGACCAATGCACAAACGAAGAATCTATCGACATTGGAAATCAACCAAAAGATCTAAGCCTTGCACCACTGTCTCCCGATCTTCTTCTGGCGACCTTTGAATCAGGAGTCGTGTTTCTCCGTGGTGAGAAAGTAGTGTCAACCATCAACCTTGGGTTCACTGTCACTGCTTTGGCAGTAACACCTGATGGAACTGAAGCCATCATCGGTAACCAAGACGGTAAACTCCATCTGTATTCTATTAACGGCGACTCCCTCGCTGAGGAAGCAGTTCTTGAGAAACACAGAGGCGCCA
Organism: Arabis alpina; assembly: GCA_900128785.1. Taxonomy (NCBI): domain Eukaryota; kingdom Viridiplantae; phylum Streptophyta; class Magnoliopsida; order Brassicales; family Brassicaceae; genus Arabis; species Arabis alpina. The sequence continues at coordinate 13,139,495 of LT669790.1, forward strand.
TCAGTGTCATACGTTACTCTCCGGATTTATCTATGTTTGCATCAGCTGATTTGAACAGAGAAGCAGTCGTGTGGGACAGAGTCTCCAGAGAGGTAACTAAGATTATTTAGAACATGTCCATGGATCTCCAACACAAACACTGATCGTATATCTCTCTTTTTTAAAACAGATAAAACTCAAGAACATGTTGTATCATAGCGCCCGCATAAACTGCTTAGCCTGGTCTCCAAACAACACCATGGTTGCTACAGGATCCTTAGACACCTGTGTGATCGTGTATGAAGTGGACAAACCTGCTTCCACACGCATGACCATAAAAGGAGCTCACTTAGGTGGAGTTTATGGTCTCGGTTTTGCTGACGATTCACATGTTGTGAGTTCTGGTGAAGATGCTTGTATCCGGGTTTGGAGTTTAACTCCACAGTAAGATTTGAGGTAAATTATAAAGATCATCTCTGGAAACTCCGCTTTGTCTCTTTGAACAAGCTTCGTACCTTTTGAGGATCGTATCGAGGCTTTGGATCTTTGGTTTGGTCGTGGCTGTGTTGTTGTGTGTGAATCTTTTGTGTATTGTGAAGGTGATACTCTGTTTTTTTGTTGTTTTTGAAGATGAGATCATGGGACATAATTTTCTTTCATATCAAAGTACTGTATACTGGTAAAGAATGGGACTTGGGATTGGATTTTGTACCTTTCTCGAATGATTTTGGGCTCCATCATATTTGATAATTTCTTATCAATATTGGTATATTTTCAAACGTGCCAAACACAAGTCTACGTATTAGAGACTATTTTGCATTTTGGCAACGAATGCTAATATATCATTTACAGATTTAATCATTCAAGTAATAAATAATTAACCACAATTATTTCTCTCATTCGTATTTTTGTTTTAAAACGCTTATTACAGTTAACCTCATTGTTCCTCTCCAAACTAAAAAAGCACTACAAAACTCGGTCACATCTTGTCTCTTTGTAGCTTCTCACGTTCTGATGTTTCTTTTTCTCCTCCTCCTCTCTGCTTCGCCGCCCAGAGATAGCGTCCCATTGGACACCGGCGGTCTCAGCAGAAAAAGTTTTCCGGAGGGATTCTTGTTCGGAACCGCCACGTCAGCATATCAGGTCGAAGGCGAGACGTACCAAGACGGTCGTGGCCCAAGCATTTGGGATGCATTCGTCAAGATCCCTGGTTAATAATTTCATCTTAGATTAAACAAATTTTAAACACAAAAATCGGTTAATCAGTGAATTAATCATTTCAATTTTTTTTCCGCCATTTAAAAAAAAAAAAATCAGGGAAGATTGCTAATAATGCCACTGCTGAGATAACTGTAGATCAATATCACCGTTACAAGGTATTTACTTTTCTTATTACTAATCTTAAAGATTCAACAATAATCATAATATATATATCAAAAGGAGTATTACATTTTAATTTACAAGTGTGTTCAATGTTCTTGATTAATTCATTTCAGGAAGATGTAGATTTGATGCAGAACCTGAACTTTGATGCCTACAGATTTTCGATTTCATGGTCTAGAATATTCCCTGGTATAAATAATCACATTGCTTATGTTTTAGATTAACGTTAGTTTATAACTTCTAGCTTTATGAACACAGAGGGAACTGGTAAAATCAACTTGAAAGGAGTTGCTTATTACAATAGATTGATCGATTACTTGATCCAAAAAGGTATGAATTCCTAATGCATTCATAGACATTTGATTTGGTTGTTTGATGGAATATACTTTAATGCTTAGGGATTACACCGTATGCGAATTTGTACCACTACGATCTTCCTTTGGCCTTGGAACAAAAGTATCAAGGCTTGCTAAGTAAACAAGTAGTGTAAGCACCAACCTAGTGATCCTCATTGTCTCTTCCTCCAAAATCCTCGAAAGTTTTTAGTCTTTTGATATAATGAGGCAATTGACAGGGTAGATTTTGCGGATTACGCAGAGTTTTGTTTCAAGACATTTGGAGATAGAGTGAAGAACTGGATGACGTTTAATGAGCCGCGTGTGGTAGCTGCTTTGGGTTATGATAACGGCATTTTTGCGCCGGCTAGATGCTCTAAAGCCTTTGGAAACTGCACTGAAGGAAACTCTGCGATCGAACCATACATTGTTGCCCATCACCTTATCTTGGCACATGCAACAGCAGTCCAGAGATACCGCCAAAATTATCAGGTATATATTAACTTTATAGGTTCCTTCGAGTTGTTTGTATGATGTTAGATATATTTGATGACTAAAGATCTAACAAAAATATTCTCAGGAGAAACAAAAGGGAAGGATTGGAATTCTTCTTGATTTCGTTTGGTTCGAGCCTCTTACGAGTAGTGAAGCAGACAATGACGCTGCTCAAAGAGCAAGAGACTTCCATGTCGGATGGTAAAGATTCAAACCTTTGGGCGTATAACACTCATTGTACCGTTAAATTTTGGTGAGCTTATAGAGAGTTCCTTTTTTATGGGTCATTTTCAAAGGTTCATTCACCCAGTAGTATATGGAGAGTATCCAAAGACGATGCAAAACATCGTGAAAGAGAGGCTTCCAAGATTCACAGAGGAAGAAGTGAAAATGGTGAAAGGTTCCATAGATTTCGTGGGGATAAACCAATATACGACCTACTTCATGTCCGATCCACATCTCAGTACTCCACCTAAGGACTTGGGTTATCAGCAAGATTGGAACGTCGCTTTTAATTGTAAGTTCTTGTTCATTTGTTACGAATGATCTTTTCTTGTATAGATTTTGAACATATTACTAGTTAGCTAAGTTAGGATCCAATATTTTCAGTAGCAAATATGTTTTAGTTTGAGAAAAATCTTCTAGAGTTGAATCAAAATTAAGGTTGGTTCGTACTTGTAGGATTGGACGGTGACAATGTCATTGTGCAGGATATTATATAAATCAAGTTTTGCATACTGAGTTCTTAATCTATATATGCAGTTGCAAAGAATGGGACACCAATTGGTTCAAGGGTGAGATAATATATGATTTCCTTTGGTTTTTGTTAACTCTTTCTAATTACTTAATGTTTGATTATGAACTAATCTAATTTTATATAGGCACATTCGGAATGGCTATACAACGTACCATGGGGAATGTACAAAGCCTTGATGTACATTAAGGAACATTATGGGAACCCAACTATGATTCTCTCCGAAAACGGTATTAACAATCAAGTACTCAATATCTTTCTTTGCTATATTTCCCGGATCTATAGAAATTAAATGTTGTGTTAAAAGTTTGAACTTAATCTTTATAGGTATGGATGATCCGGGCAACATTACTCTAGCTCAAGGACTAAATGACACAACGAGAACCAATTATTATAGAGACTACTTATTGCAGCTTAAAAAGGCGGTAGACGATGGGGCCAATCTAACTGGATATTTCGCGTGGTCATTGCTCGATAATTTTGAATGGCTATCGGGATATACTTCGAGGTGCGTTGAGTAGATGAATTTGTGATTATTTTTGAGAAAATAGTTAGTATGTTCTAGTGCTTTTTATTTGGTATAGGTTTGGAATTGTGTACGTTGATTACCAGAGCTTGAAGAGGTACCCCAAGATGTCTGCTTTATGGTTTAAACAACTTTTGAAACGAGACCAAAAGTGAGCTCAATGTGTCCATGATTGGATTTTGATTTGAAGGGTTGGAATTGATTGTTGAAGAAACTATGGGGTCGTTTCTTAATCATTTTTTCTCTAATTTCCGAGGGACTGAGAGAGGTGAATCATGAATGTGTGTAACTTATATCCGTTTGACTTTTCAGCGCATTAAAAATTTCAGCAGCAAGAAATTTTGTTCTTATTATTCCTTGTAACTTTCAATAATGTGGGTGTAGATGTTAAGTTGGTAACCGTAGAATCTGGTAGAATTGCAGAATATAGCGGAATTTTTGATGATTTTTTGCGGAATCTAACAGAATAATTAATGATTGAAATGGTAACTACGGAATTTAGCTGAATCTTGCGGAATCTAAAATATTATTTAGATAGTTAGAATAAATAAAAAATCATTGTAAAAACATAATTAATAAATTTATTAATCACAATAAATTTATACTAAATATTAATCTATAAAATATTTTTATCCATATTAACAATTTATTATATATATATTAAATTACAAATTATAATTATAAATTAGAAGATTACATTTATTGATTTGGAAGTTTGGAAAATTAAGCAAGCTTCTTCACCATTCCACAAATAAGCCAACACCAGTTAGGTTAATGTTTTAATAAAAACGATTTATTGTTAGTTTCCAAAATTTGTTATACATTTAGTTCATACGTGCAATATAATTAAAATCAAATATTAATAGTTCTTATCAATTATTTTAACCAATTATATTCTTAAGATCTTAACAGATGCTCTCTTTATTTTACAACTGGTAACACAATTTGTCACATTCCACATAATTTTACAAATGCAACTGGTAACACAATTTGTTGTTTCCACAACTTTCCTCCCAATTCCACAATATCGAAGTTACCAGTTAGACTCACTGTATGGCATAATTCACTGATTTTTCTCACCATGCTCATTTTCAATGTTTTTTTTTTACCTTCTAATTTTCATTGTTACATCTTATGTATGGTAACAAAATAACCAAAGAGCTAATTGTTGTTCTTACGAGTCTTTCTTATTTTTCTTTTTCATTCTCGTGATGGTTAGGAGAGGTTTTGGGCTGAACTTATGTCTTTTAGAAACCAGACATTATCCTATTTCAAGTGCCACGATTTTCGAATATGCGGATCAAAACCTTTATTATAAGATTATATTGATCTATAGCATAAATTATTGAAAGTGTCATTAGTGCATTTTTTCTTCTTTACTAAAGCAACTTTATAAAAAAAAAAGTGTTGAAATTGTCCCTTATTTTAAAGGGTAACTAACTATTGCATGCAAATAACAAAATGGAATTTCATGGATTATCGACGTTATGATATTAATAAGATGCTACATTGCTTTTTAGACTAAAGTAATGCGGTGTTATCATTCATCCACGACAAAAAATCCTATAACACGATTCACATCACGTGTAATCTATATTTTAACACTAAAGGACGGTCTTTGAAATTTGTGCGTTTGCATTTGCGTATAGAATAAAAAATAGAAATAGCTTATGTTTGATCATAACGTAAGAAAATTAATTTGTGTTGTCGTTCGTGCATTCAGTCTCCATTGACATTTGTGCTTTGGAGAGACTCGAGAGAGTTATAGGACAAAGAAGATTACGTTTTCACGTGAAGATGGTGGGGGCGAGACTAAGAAAGTGGGGCTTGGTCCTGTCTTTGGGTCCATGCGGATTGAGGACTGAAACTTCATGGTGTGATCTGACCATTTTGCCCTTGTCGGTTCTGTGTGTCCACGTTTTTTCATTTGGCGCTTTACGATTCGCGTGGATGACTTTTCTCAAAATGTGGACCGGACACGATCATTCTCTGCGGGTATTCTTATATTTTTCCTTTTCTTGTAATCATATTATAATATCAATCCAATACATCCCGTGAACATAAAAAGCTTTTCTCAAAGCTCATAAATGTTTATACATTTGACATTTTGATAACAATTTGCGGAAAACATAGTAATTTCCTCCCAATAGTTTCATATCTCTTCAAATCACCTCCAAAATTTAATCTCGTAGTATTTCTACATCATAGTAAAGTTGAATTATAGTTTCCCCTAATTATTGATTTTATCGGTTTATAACATAACCAAATCAAAATTATATTAAACCAATGAGTAGAAACCGAGTAGAATTAAAACCCGACTCATGTAAAATTTAAAACCCAAAATTCAGATTTTTTGTTTTAAGGATGTGAGAAAGATTGAAACTTTTGATCATTTTGATTTGAGTTTTATTTTAAATGAGATCTAATATACGAATTAACAAATCAAGTTCAACTTGTTTATTATAGATGTAGTTGCGATATGGAGTAGAAAGAACAAGATCATTGACAAATTCAATTTGGAAAATGTCGAATTAGGGTTCTTCGTTTGAATTGAGGATTTTTTTGTTTATGAATTTAGATAGAAGTTTATTGATTATTGTGTGCCTCCTCAACAAATCAAAGTTCCTTGTACAAATGTTTCTGCGATCTTCTTCTTCAAATCATGAGATGATTCCACCATAACTATTTTCTTTCTTGTTATTTTTACCTTTCTCACCATTGTTGGAGCTTAAATGAGGATTTGATATGTTCTTAAACTTTGGAGACAAAGCTCATTCAGTGGTGCAACCGCCGTGAAATCCTACCTCCGCCGTAGTCGGCGGCTCCACACCGTGACCAGTGAGATGAATCCTTTCGATGGAGGTTGAGCCGGTGGTTTCTTTTGAATGGGTGATGACGGGATCATATAATGGATGAAGGAAGAAGAGTCTTGTGTCATGATTGTAGAATGAGTGAAGGAAGAAAGTCTTGTGCCATGGTTTGGATTTTGAAATTAGATATGAGAAACAAGCAAAAAGGAGGAAGAAGTCAGGTCAAATCGGGTTTGGGTCGGGTTTGGATTTGAAATTGGGTTGATTCCGGTTTACTATATCTAATTGGTCATTAACACACGGTTTTGTTTCTGGTTAATACAAACCTGGTCTACAGTAAACCGACATTAAATGGAATGGGAGGAAATATAAGTTTGATTTTTACTTTGGGTCTATTCGAACGTATAACTTCCATTTTGGGGTGAAATTAGCGTTTTACTTTGACATTATGGTGAAACGCTATGACCTAAAGTTTTGGGGGTAATTTGGGAGGATATGAAACTATTCGGGGGTAATTGCTACGTTTTCCCCTACTTGAATTTATATTGCAATGCATAAATCAATGTGATATTGGCAAATGGCGGGTCAATGTGATATAACGAGACTATGGACCAACATGGCAGTTGGTAGGACTAGACGCGAAGCAGATTTCCGGAAAAATTGGATTATTTGTGATCCGTTTTGTTTTTGACGGATATCTAATTTTCTAATTTGCTTTGATTTGGAAAATTTAGGATATCCTAAACTCCAGATATTCAGATTTTTCCCGGATATTTGCGGATAATCTGATATTCGCGGATAACCGTTTTAAACCAAAACACTATCTTCTAAAAAAAATCATTTTAATATAATCTTTAAGCTAATTAGAAAATAAATATATTAAATTATCTAATTTTATTCCATACAACTAAAGAAAAATAAAAAGTACAAAATTAAAATGATGAAATATATATTTAAAAAAAAAGAAATGGATATATTTTCAAGTAAAAAGGTAATATTTACCTATATATAATTATAATGGTTTCTCCAAATGTATTTAAAAAGTATAAAAAAGCAAATATACGCGAAAATCTATCATATTATTTGTATATAAAAGTAATACACTGATCAGAGCGGATATTCAGGTTTTTGTAAATGGTATTTGTGATTTGCTTCGTTTTAGACAGATACTTGATTTCACTATTTGTCCGCTTTATTTTATAACGGATATCCGGATTTTTTGGATTGAATCAGAGCAAATCTAGCGGATAATTTGTCCAGCCCTACAGTTGGCAACATACATAGCCCTACAGTTGGCAACATACATAACTAAGCTGAGGAATAATTATAAATTGGTAACAAATCTAACTATTGTAACAAAAAATCCGATCCAAATATCTATTTGGAAACAAATATTATAGTTGTTATTATTTTTTAGATAGTTCTCTATATGGGGAGATACCAGGTCATTCTTGTATGTCATCTCCCAGATGCATCATCATCATACTAAGAAAAATGTTTTCAAATAGAATATTGATATGAAAATCATTTATATTTTTGATTAAAAAATCTTGTATATTTAAATAGCAGCTTTGTCCTAAAACAGATCCAACAATCAATAATAATATATTTAAAATGAATAAATACAACATACATACATAGCCCTACAGTTGGAAACATACCAACATACATAACTTTGCTGAGAAATAATTATAAATTGGTAACAAATCTAACTATTGTAACAAAAAATCCGATCTAAATATCTATTTGGAAACAAATATTATAGTTGTTATTATTTTTTAGATAGTTCTCTATATGGGGAGATACCATGTCATTCTTGTACGTCATCTCCCAGATGCATCATCATCATACTAAGAAAAATGTTTTCAAATAGAATGTTGATATGAAAATCATTTATATTTTTGATTAAAAAATCTTGTATATTTAAATAGCAGCTTTGTCCTAAAACAGACCCAACAATTAATAATAATATATTTAAAATGAATAAATACAACATACATAGTCCAACAGTTGGCAACATACCAACATACATAACTTTGCTCAGGAATAATTATAAATTGGTAACAAATCTAACTATTGTAACAAAAAATCCGATCTAAATATCTATTTGGAAACAAATATTATAGTTGTTATTATTTTTTAGATAGTTCTCTATATGGGGAGATACCAGGTCATTCTTGTATGTCATCTCCCAGATGCATCATCATCATACTAAGAAAAATGTTTTCAAATAGAATATTGATATGAAAATCATTTTTATTTTTGATTAAAAAATCTTGTATATTTAAATAGCAGCTTTGTCCTAAAACAGATCTAACAATCAATAATAATATATTTAAAATGAATAAATACAACATACATACATAGCCCTACAGTTGGCAACATACCAACATTCATAACTTTGCCGAGGAATAATTATAAATTGGTAACAAATCGAACTATTGTAACAAAAAATCCGATCTAAAAATCTATTTGGAAACAAATATTATAGTTGTTATTATTTTGTCATAAAAAAATATATAAAATATTTAATAATCATTAAAAATGTTTAAATTAACACCATTGGTTCACCAATTATTATCTTTAAAAATAAATGGTTAAATTAAAAAAGCCTAAAAATATCACACTCTATATTATCCCCTCTCGATACTAAACACTCAAAAACTCACTCACCACCATGAGACACCTCATAGCACGTCCGTGGCCTCTCCTCCTTATCCTCCTCATCTCATTTCTCACCTCCGGCGAATCCTCGCCGTCTCCGGCCGGAGAGAAAATCAAACTCGACACTGGCGGTCTCAGTAGACAGAGTTTTCCAAAGGGATTCTTGTTCGGAACCGCCACGTCAGCTTATCAGGTCGAAGGCGAGACTCATCAAGATGGTCGTGGCCCAAGCATTTGGGACGCCTTCGTCAAGATTCCTGGTAAGTTACAACCTAAAACGATTTAGTTACATATAAATTATTGATTAATTAATACCAAAATATATATAACACAGGGACTATCGCCAAGAATGCCACGGCTGAGTTAACCGTGGATCAGTATCACCGTTACAAGGTACTAATATATATATCTATATATATATAAACTGTATTATTGAATCATAACTTATATTTTCAAGAAAGATCGAAAGTGTTCCGTTCTAACGTGTTCGTGATAATGATATTTCAGGAAGATGTGGATTTGATGAAGAACCTTAACTTCGATGCTTATAGATTTTCCATTTCATGGTCCAGAATATTCCCTGGTATTGATATGTAGTATATATAAGTACTAATCAACCATAAACATATGATTAACATTAAATATATAAGTTCAAACTTTATGAATGCAGAGGGAACCGGTAAAATCAACTGGAAAGGAGTTGCTTATTACAATAGATTGATCGATTACTTGATCCAAAAAGGTAAAGAAAATCATAACGCTTTGTATACGATTGATTTGAATATAGAACAAAATATAACGAATCTAATATTATGCTTAGGGATTACACCGTATGCGAATTTGTACCACTATGATCTTCCACTGGCATTGGAAAAGAAGTATAAAGGCTTGCTTGGTAGAGAAGTAGTGTAAGCACCAACCTACAACTATATATATATACTTACTCTTTTTGGTTACAATTGCAAATTAACCCAAAAGTTGTAAACTTTGATTGGTGCAAATTTCGCAGGGAAGATTTTGCGGATTATGCGCAATTTTGTTTCAATTTATTCGGCGACAGAGTGAAAAACTGGATGACGTTTAATGAACCGCGCGTGGTATCTGCTTTAGGTTATGATAATGGTATTTTCGCACCGGGTAGATGCTCTAAAGCATTTGGAAATTGCACTCAAGGAAACTCTGCGACAGAGCCATACATTGTTACCCATCACCTTATCTTGGCCCACGCAGCAGCGGTCCAAAGATACCGCAAATATTATCAAGTAAACTATAACTTATACAGATAGATTTCTTGGTGTGATATGATGAAAACTATAACTTATACAATCATGTTTTTTTTGAAATTTTTTCAGGCAAAACAAAAGGGAAGGATCGGGATTCTTCTAGATTTCGTTTGGTACGAGCCTCTCACTAGAAGCAAAGCAGATAACCTTGCAGCTCAAAGAGCAAGAGACTTCCATATCGGATGGTAAATGTTCAAACTGTTAAACATCTAAAATGTCATATTTTACCATTAATTTTTGTTGTGAGCTTATAACAAGAATACTTTTTGTTAATAATGTTTGAAGGTTTATTCACCCACTAGTATACGGAGAGTATCCAAAGACAATGCAATATATAGTGAAAGAGCGGCTTCCAAAATTCACAGAGGAAGAAGTAAAAATGGTGAAAGGTTCCATAGATTTCGTGGGAATAAACCAATACACAACTTATTTCATGTCAGATACTCATAATCCCACCATACCTAAGGATTTGGGTTATCAACAAGATTGGAATGCGACTTTCAGCTGTAAGTTGTTGGAACATTAGATATGAATATGTAGATTTTGAATCTTATTTAAAATCCTTTCCGTTTATAACACTTGCAGTTGCTAAGTTGGGGAAACCAATCGGTCCACGGGTGAGCTATACATGACTTTTGTGATTACGTTTGATGTTTTTGTCTCTAATTATTAAGTGTTTAAATTATAAACTAATTCATTTTTAATAGGCATACTCGTATTGGTTATACAATGTACCATGGGGAATGTACAAGGCCTTGATGTACATGAAGGAACGTTACGGAAACCCAACTATGATTCTCTCGGAAAACGGTATCAAAAATTTATTTATTCTGCTATATTTCCACGATTTGTAGAACTTTTTAAAGAGTATTATAAATGTTTGAAATATCTTAATAGGTATGGATGATCCGGGAAATGTTACTCTAGCTCAAGGACTACACGATACGACGAGAATCAAGTACTATAAAGATTACTTAACTCAACTTAAGAAAGCAGTGGATGATGGAGCCAATGTGACTGGATATTTCGCGTGGTCGTTGCTCGATAATTTCGAATGGTTATCAGGATATACTTCAAGGTAAGTTAGCTAATTTAGCTATACTAGATGATATTTTTGAACATATTTTCGTTTTTTTTGGTAAACAACATATTTTCGTTTTATTATAATGTTTTTGTTTTTCCTTTCTATTGTATAGGTTCGGAATCGTCTATGTTGATTACAAAACCTTGAAGAGGTACCCCAAGATGTCTGCTCAATGGTTTAAACAACTTCTGAAACGAAACAACAAATAAGTTCAAATGTATGGTCTTAAATTTTCACTGTTGAAATTGATCGTTAAAGAATAAATGTGGTTGTTTTTTCGTTACTTTGTCTCTTTTAATGGGTGAACTGTACCTTAAAACTTTCTCCTTCTTTGACTTTCAACGCAAATAAAGGACCAATAAAGTTTAAATCCGCACCCTTGCGACTTTCAAATTCGTAACATAAGAGCATCTTTATCACTAACACCCGACATGGGTTTTTAATTTAATAGTTTTAAATTAAAGTTATTATTTCTGAAAATTGTAAATTGTTAAAAATAGGTTCAATGAATAAAAAACTGACACTTGTCAAAAAATTGTTAACACCATAAAAACAAGATTCATGCGTTTAACATTTGTAGCTCTCTCTCTCTTCAGTGTCTATACGTTTATTATTTTTCTAATAGTTAACACCAATAAAAAGTTATGTATAATCATGCTTTAATGGTCCGTAATTCCGTATAACCTTATCAAATATCATAATCATCCACCAAGTGTAGTTTGATTCCGTTCTGGTTTGGGTGATTCAGTTGGTTACTTAACCGAAAAAACCGTATAAAAACCAAACTCTTTCACATTGAACTAACCCGTCCTACTTTGAAGTGTTTATAATAATCAGGTAGACTTTAATTGGTATTTAAATTTTCAAATTCGAATATTTGGGCGTAGGCATGTTAATTATGGGTTTTTACCCATTGGGTATCCTAAACCCAGCTTAAATTTAAAGCCCATTATTCGCTTTCTTTATTTAAAAAATTTATGGGTTTTATTTGGGCGGGTCCTATTTTATTAATTACCCAATTGGTTTACCCAATTGGATTTAGGGTATCCAATGAGTTTTTAAATAAATCTATATTTAACATAAAAAAATAATGTTTTTTAATTAGTTTTACGGAATTTTACACGTTTAGCCAAAATACGTGATTTTATGGGTTTAACGGGAAAACGTAAATTTATGGTTTCTAGCGGAAAAATCAATTTTACCATTATGGCATAAAAACGCTGCGGAAAACATGATTTTACGATTTTGACGGAAAACGTGATTTTACGATTTTGTTTGGAAATGCTATTTCAAGATATTGGCAGAAAAAGTTATTTTACAGTTTTAGCGGGAAAATGCGATTTTACGATTTTTGAGGGAAACTGCTATTTTATGGGTTTAGCAGGAAAACACGATTTTGCGGTTTTGGCAGAAAACGCGATTTTATGGCGGAAAAACGCGATTTTACGGTTTAGGCAGGAAACACGATTTTACGGTTTTGGCGGAAAAACGCGATTTTACTTTTTTGGTGGGAAAACGCTATTTTACGGTTTTGGCGAAAAAAATTGATTTTACGTTTTTGACGGGAAAACGCGATTTTACGGTTTTGGCGAAAAAATTGATTTTACGTTTTTGACGGAAAAACGCGATTTTACGGTTTTGGCGGGAAAATGCTATTTTACGGTTTAGGCAGGAAAATACGATTTTACGGTTTTGGCGGGAAAACGCGATTTTATTTTATTGGCGGGAAAACACTATTTTACGGTTTTGGCAAAAAAACTGATTTCATGTTTTTGGCGGGAAAATGCGATTTTACGGTTTTGGCGGGAAAACGCAATTTTACGGTTTTGACGGGAAAACGTGATTTTGCGGTTTTAGCGGGAAAACGCTATTCGCAAGAATGACAAAAAAGCGAATTAACCAATAAAAATAATTGTGATTCATTATAACACAATTGGGTAATCAAATTTATGGGTTTTTTTGGATTACCCTAGTTTATTTTGGGTTTTTTTTGGGTTTGGGTTGGATTGGGTGTTCTTACCCATGACAACATCCGTATTTGGGCCTTAATAAATTGTTCCAAATCTCTAATCTGTTAGATCCGACCCGGCCCGTTTTGATTTCTGATGAAACCTTGATTTTGATCTTCTTCTTCTTCTCTATAAACCTTTATTTCTCTTGAAGCCGTTTCTTCAATTCCGAATTCGATCGATCTCTCTCTTCTATAGTAAACCGATGAATCGCGAAAGCCTGTACGGAGCTAGCGACGATGATGACGATGACGAAGAAGACGATATCGGTGATGACCTCGATGATTTAAGACGCGCTTGTACGGTCACCGATGAGATTACCGCAAAACCCGATTCTATTGGAGGCGGTGGCGGAGGGATACCTTCGGATTCGGAGAAGGAAGATGATTTCGAGATGCTTCGTAACATTAAGACTCAATTAGCATCGTCGACGAATGTGAGCAGTGGTCCTCCTTCTGATTCGGAGAGTGAAGATGACTTTGAGATGCTTCGGATTATTAAGAGCCAATTGGCATTGTCGATGGATAATACGTGTGTTGCTTCCATGGGTTTATCTGATGACGAAGATGAAGATGATGCCTTGGAAACCCTTCGTGCTATTCGTAGGCGTTTCTCTGCTTATAAAAATTTCGGTAAGCTCTCATTGGTGACTCATATCTTCTAATGCTTGTTGATTTTCTTATCTGGTTTAGCTACTGATTCCTTAGATATTGTTTTCTGTGTGGAATGTTCCTTCTATGGTTTATCTGAAGACACTACTTCAAGTGATTGATTGCATAAGGTAGAAGAAAGTCTCTCTTTTGATAGACATTCATGATGCAAGAATATGTGTTTTAAGTGAACATGTGTATGTACTGTTGCATGTCTCTTTGTCTTTGCAAAAATATGCTGATGCTTTGTTGGTAATTTCTTTTCTATGTTCCATGCAGATGCAGAAGGAAGTTTCATGAATGATTCTCCCAGGAAGAAAAAGCAGGTACTTGCTTCGGATAATGAACCTTCAAGCGAAATATTGAGTAGATCTAATACTTACGAAAGCTTTCCAGATCATGGGAAATCAATTGTCACAGTGCCAGAGTCAGGGGAATTACAAGCTGGTCATTCTGATGATGTACGTGAAAAGACTGCCCTTGAGCCTCTTGACCAGATGGAAACCTGCCAATCATCTCTTCTGCCAGCTGCGGGTTCGAGTTTCCCTGAATCTGCACAAGCCTTTGTTGATGCAATCAGGAGGAACAGGTCATATCAGAAATTTCTTCGAGGAAAATTGAGTGAAATTGAAGCAACGATCGAGAAGAACGAGAAACACAAGAAAAATGTTAAGATAGTTAAAGATTTTCAAGCTTCTTGCAAGAGGATTACGAAACAGGCACTTTCTCAGAGGAAAGATCCTCGTGTCGAATTAATCTCAGCACGCAAATCTGGCACTCCTGATAGCTCCGAGGTAATGCACTTTGATCTAATTAGCTTGCCTCTACTGTTTTGTAGTCGTTAAAATACTACTGCTCCGGCTTTTTTCCGTTAACCCTGATGGATGTGTTTTGTTTTGTTTTGTTTTTGTAGGGCAATGATATAAAGACATCTCCTTCGACATTGGGTCCACTGCAAAACTCTTGTGTTGCACACTATAAGATGGCACTAGAGAAATATCCAGTTTCAGTGGATCGCAGAAATTGGTCTACTGAGGAGAACGAAAATCTTGCAAAAGGTCTAAAACAGCAAGTTCAAGAAACATTCCTTTTTGAAGCTATTGACAGGTCCAGGTATTGCTTGCTCTTCCACTTTTAAATTGCTATCATGTTCAGATGCAAAATTAGTTTAAAGTTTATGTTTTTCTGAATGAGTTGACTGACAGAATTTTCTTAACAGTGGCTCGGAAGGACCTGCAGGTGATATAAACTCCATTCTTGAATCGATAAAAAAACTTGAGATCACACCAGAAATGATTAGGCAGTTTCTTCCGAAAGTTAATTGGGACCAATTGGCATTGAAGGACCGTTCTGCTGCAGAATGCGAAGCTCGGTAAGTTCCTCCTCTAATTGAACTCTGGTTACTCATAAATCAGCTTTAATCATCTATGGGTGCACATATCAAATACCATCACTCTGTCTCTTCTTTTTGAGAATTCACTCGATTTTCATAATTTGTGCATCGTTGCAGGTGGATGAGCTCGGAAGATCCATTGATTAACCATGGTGATTGGACTGCAGCAGAGGAAAAAACCCTACTCTTAATTATTCAAAAAAAGAGTTTTACAGACTGGCTTGACATTGCGGTATCACTAGGGACCAATAGGACCCCATTTCAATGTTTGGCTCGATATCAGAGAAGCTTGAATCGAGACATATTGAGAAGAGAATGGACTACTGCAGAGGAAGATGACCAACTCTGTGCTGCAGTAGACTTATTTGGCGAGAATGACTGGCAATCAGTTGCAACTTTATTGGAAGGACGAACTGGAAAACAATGCTCTGAGAGGTCAGTGATCTCCTTCATTCACCCTTGTCTTGATGAATTAGATATCAGATTCCATAGTATACTGTCAATTTTGTCAGATTAAGCTCTAGACAAATGATCATTAGTTCACATGTAGGAGCTAGCTTGTTCGGGAAAAAGTTCTATAGGGTTTATAAACCACATATCAAGTCCATGTGTAGTCGATGTGGCATTATAAACACAACCTAATTATGCCGTCACTGATGTTTGTTTCTGTCTGAATTTAGATACATAATTGAATGGTTAATGTTATTCCCTTCTTCTCTGTACTTGCAGATGGAGAAACACGCTGCATCCTACCAGAAAAAAGGTAGGGAGATTTAGCTCGGAGGAAGACAAACGTCTGAAAGTAGCTGTGACACTCTTTGGAGCTAAAAACTGGCATAAGATTGCTCAGTTTGTTCCTGGACGGACCCAAGTTCAGTGTCGAGAGAGATGGGCAAACTCTTTAGATCCCAGAATAAATCGTGGGAAGTGGACCAAAGAAGAGGATGAAAAGTTGAAAGAAGCAATTAAAGAACATGGAAATAGTTGGGCCAAAGTCGCTACACATCTGTCTTCACATATGTCTTCACATATGTCTTGTCGTACTGACAATCAGTGCTCTAGGAGATGGTATAGTTTATATCCTCACCTAGTGCCTCTTAAACAAAAAGCTAATAGGTTGCGAAGAGAAGCTATGGTATGTAATTTTGTTGATCGGGAAGCAGAGCGCCCTGCTCTTGCCGCAGACGATTTTTTGGCACTACCTGAGATATCTATTGAGCCAGAACCCGAAGTTGTTGCGGAGAAGAAGAAACGCAAAGCAAGGTAAGTTCATCGAATATTCCTCTCACACATTCACACACTGGCTTTTGTGAATCTAAATTTACCTTTTTGTTGATGCAGACAGAAGAAATCAGATGCAGAATGCGAGAGCGAAGCATCTTGTGTTGCTACAAAGAGACAATCAAAGAGGCGTAGAAAAGGATTAGACCAAGGCGAGAGCGAAGCACCTTGTGTTGCTACAAAGAGACAATCAAAGAGGCGTAGAAAAGGATTAGACCAATGCTCAAGAGATGTATGTAGACTAGAGGATGAGACAGTCTGTGAAACTGATTCAAACAATGGAGGAGAGGTTGAGTTGTTGGAATGGCATAGCGAGATTCAAGACAATGTAAAGGAGAGACAAAGACGACCACGACGGAAAAGTGTTGCGAAAACATTGGATAACAGCTCTGTGATCACCAACTGCTCTCAAGTCAAAACTGGTAACAAGAAACTTAAGCCTAGGAGGAAAGTTTCTGCAGTAGTTCCTAGCGAGAACCAAGATGCACCAAATTAGGTTTCTTTTGTTGCTCTTGAGAATTTTGAATGTATAATAAAACAATTTTATAGTAAAACAATAGGTTCCCTGATGGTAACAACAAAGAAAGTAATTGAAATTCATTGGTAGAAAGAGTTATTGAGTATATGTTCATTTTTATAGCTAAACAAGTTACTACTACCTTATTATTTATTAGTAAAGAAATTTTTACATGAAAACACTTTCTCTGATTAGTATCCACAAAAAGAATAATCAAAACTGTATATAACAATCACTCATGACTCATAAGTTAATATGAATGTGTAAGAGACTACAATTTCATGACATTACTTGCTTCTGATGAACTTTCTACGAGTGTTAACAACATTCATTTCATTTCCCAAATTCTTCTTCTTCATCTTCTCTAACTTCTGTCTATGTCCTTCTATATCTGTCTTTATCACTCGTTCTCTCATCTCGTCTGGCATCAAAGCCAATCTCGAAAACTTCTTTGGTGACACAAACCCACCTAGTCTTTCTTTGATGTGGTTGAACGCAGGAACAAGGCCACGTCTTATGAAACAACCATCGATCAGCTCCATCGAGCTTGATTCCGGTAACGACACTGAGTCTTTCAGCTCCAAGTCAAAACAGAACGGCGAGTCCTTCAACCACATTCTGAGAGAGTGAGCTTTGGCTACTAGAAGTCCGGTTCTCGTCTTGCAGGGACGAAATGGAGAGCCCATCTCCCAAAGACAAGCCTTTAGTGTTTTGTCCAGAGATATACCGTTGTACTCTGCGGTCCCAGTGATTAAGACTACTGACTTTGGAGACTCTGGGTACCCTTCAAGGGATGCATCCTGAAATGGGAGAAGAATTGTAGCCAGAGATTGGTGATTATGAGTCAACATATCTTCAGTTATGTAAGGATTCTGAGGAATGATGCAAAGACGCAGAGATATCGAGAGAGAAGAAAGAGATAAATTGCCTGCATGTGGTCAAGCCATAGAGTTAAGGCAACAAGGGCTGCACCTCCCGACAATCTTCTAAAATCAGCACCCCAGTCCTTGTCTGCCACCCTGAAATCAAAATCAACCACAAATGCAACCGCTTAAACACTTTAAGCGCTTTCACAAAACAACTGTTGACTAGTACATGTGCGAGCTCTCCAAAACAGGACTGACCTGAAAACATCGCGGCTGAAGATACCCCTTTTGATTGCCAATTGGAATACCCATGATGCAGTAGCTCTGAGTTCAAATGCCCACAGAAGATTCAAAAGAGCATTGGCAAAATTGAGAGCAGCATTGTCCTCTATGGGTTTCAGTTTCTCAAACCATCCATCCACCTCAGAAACTAGCAACTCAGGTGTCCCAGCTAAAAGCCTGGTAAGTATCATTGAAAACCAGGGAAAAAAAACATAAGAATCACTAACATATATATATGGTCATATCCAGTATTTCTAGGTTCAGTTAAGAGTAAATTCCTGTATCAGATTTATATGATCTTAATAGTAATAATAAAAATCATGAATCTATTTCGGACCGTATTAAGGATTTCGCCAACCCTGACTAACAGAGATATACTTTTTAAGGAATGCATCAGATCATCCATGATTGAATTAACAATGGTACGTACAGAAACTCGGAATGCATACCTGACAGGGAGATCAAAACCAATATCTTGAAGAGCTTTCAGCAGCAACATGACTTCGTTTTTTTCCTTCGAAAAACTCGCCGCCCTAACAAAGCAAGTCCATATCCTGTGGTCTGCCTCCAGGCCCTCTCTCTTCATTTCCAAGACCCTTTCTATTCCACTGTTATAATCTTTGCTCCGAAGGTAAGCATCAATAACTGAACTATAAGGCAGAGTTGTTAGTTCCACGTCTGTTTCTTTCAGGTTACTAAGAACTTTATCAGCTTCTTCGGGATTTCCTGAAGAACTATATGAAACCATGAGCAAATGCATTGTAGCAAGTGTTGGTTCTATTCCCGCATTCTTCATCATTTGCAACAGCTTCTCTGCCTTCGTGTTGCTTCCAGAATCTCGGGATATTTTCATCATTGTGTGGTAAAATGAACGGTCTAGTTTATAACCTTTGGAGAGAAGCTCTTCAAACAGTTGTTCAGCTTGTTCAAGGCATTTTTGCTTACCAAAAGCAGAGATCAAGCTTTTGTATGTGTCCAGTTTCGGGTCCAAACCAATATTTCTCATATGCTGCATAAGCAAGTATCCTTCTTCGGGTCGTCTGTCTCTACAATACATTATAATCAGAGTATTGTAAGTGGTCTCATCTGGTTCCAGTCCAGTTTCTCTTATCCTTTGGTACACTTGAACTGTCTTCTTGTATTCCTCGATTGCTGTATACATCTTCAGCATAGAATTCCATATAGCAAGCTCGACCTTGAAGCCAGCTTCTTCCATTTCAGAAATCATAACTTCAGCATCCCTGACTCGTTTTCCTTTGCACAAAAGCTCAATCATCATCCTATAAAGACGAATAGTGGGCAAGTAACCAGCAGCCTTCATACTATTGTATATCTTTTTGACCTCAAAGATATTTCCAACTCGCGCAAATGCGTCAAGCATCAAAAGAATGGAGCTTTTGCTAATCTTAAATCCCATATCTTGCAATTCTTCAACAACAACGTATAGCTCCTCAAGCCTTCCATCAACACACAAAGCATGCAACAGAATATTGATGGATTCAACAGTAGGGGATGGACCATCTCTCATCATCGTGTTAAATATAGCCCTTGCCCGCTCGTAACAGCCACACTCAGCATAAGCTTTCATCAAACTGTTCCATGTCTTCAGATCAGGTGTTCGTCCACTTTGTCTTAAGTTGCCAACCACACTCTCTGCTTTCTGCCATAGCTTTAGTTTTCCGTAAGCGTCAATGATATCAGTATATATAGGCGAACAAGCAAAGTGGAAGCCTTTTGTCTCAGCCTGATTAACCACTTGATGAGCTGTCTCTGGAAAGCCAAGCTTGCAATACACAGTAACCATGCTTTTAAAAACACTTTCTGAAGCTTCACAGCCAGATAGTCTCAAGTCAGAGAAAACTTGAGAAGCTTCAGTATAATATTCATTCGCTACACAGCAGTGTAATAAAGTCTCATACATGGTGGAACTGCCAGAACTCCATCCATGAACAGATGCATCGGCAAAGTATTCCTCTATAGCAGCGGTTATATTGTTAACATTGCAATGTAGAACGATTAGTGCTTCACTTATAAGCCACTTAGATCCCCTTGCGTGTTCTTTCAAAAATTCAAGTAAGTCACATGCTTCTGAATGCCTGCCTGATGAACTGTAGGAACCCAAGATAGACAATAGAGTGTCGTTTTGCAGTTCATAGCCATTGGTGATAGCCACTTTCAACTGTTTAGCAGCAAGATCAAAGCATTCACCCTTAACAAGAACTGAGGAAATCTCTAGCGGGTTCATACCACACAACTCTTCCATATCTCTGACGGTTTTCTGAATGTCTTCTGGCCTGTTTTCCTTCACAAGTCCAAGGATCATCAACTCATACAGACTATGAGACGGTGTGTGACCATCAGAAATCATATTACGATATAAAACCCACGCCTTTCTTGTCTCGTTGCCTCTTAGAAACACATCCAACATTACAGAATACGCCAAATTATCAGGTTTAGTCCCTGAGCGCAACATGCAACTGAAAGTATCTTCAGCCTCCTCTCGCTGCCCAGCCTTGGCGTAACCACAGATGAGAGCACTGTAGGTCTGGAGAGTTGGTTTGATCCCAACATCAAGCATCTCAGACATTAGAGCTGCGGCTTCCACGGTTCTATTTGCTTTTCCAAGTGAATCTATCAAAACTGTGTAAGTAATCGCATCAGGGTTTCTACCAGACAAACCTTTCATGTCCTTATAAAGCTGTAGCGCAAGATCAAGTTGGCCCTGCTTTCCATACATGTGAATAATCGTGTTGTAAGTCATCTCATCTTTCCCAAAGCCCATTTTCTGCATTTCCTGATACACCTCCTTCACCTTCTCAGTATTCCTTTCTCTGGCAAAAGCATAGAGCAAAGAGTTGTATGTCACTGCATCAGGGGAATAACCTTTCAGCTCCAGCTCCATGAAGAGCCTCTCGGCTTCAGCAGCAAGCCCACATCTACCATACACAGAGATCATAGCATTATAGGTCCACAAGTCAGGCTGACAACGATAAGCTTCCATGTCCTCAAAAACCTTCACCGCACCTTGTAAATTCGAATCCCGCGAACAAGCACTAAGAAGAGTATTATAGGTAATAGCATCAGGCCTAAGACCAGAGTTCCTAACCATATCTAATAACTCAACAGCTAGATTAGGAGTCAACCCACCAGATTTAAGCCTAGCATTTATAAGAGTATTGAAACTTATAAGATCAGGAACACATCCTCTGTGACGCATTGCATCGAGCATCTCTTGTGCCTTGGAAAACTTGCCACTACGAGAATAAACAGCCATCATGGCGTTGTACACTTGAACCGTATCTCCAACGGCTGGCTCAGCTCTCGTGAAAATCTCCACCGCAAGCGATTCTTGATTCCAACGTCCCAAAACACCGAGTATAGCTGCAACCATTCGAGCATTAGGTGAGTGCCAATGACGAAGGTTAAGCCACTCGAAAACCTCGAGAGCCCGTTGCCAGCTCACTTGACCAACGGATTTGACGACGAAGCAGTAATCCGTAGGAGTCATTTGAAGAGAGCGAGCATCGAGAATATCCGCAACGAATTGATTAGGTTTCAGGCCAAGAATCTTATCCGTCATGAATTTCACTCTCTCTCTCCAATCTTGAGCTCTTAGCAAAGCTACTTTATTCAACTTCTTCACTCTCCTTGTCCGACTCGCCACGACGGTTTCATCACTCGTCTTCTGCTGCTCGACGAATTCACCGGAATCTGGTATATCGGTTGGTGGAGCCGGAGAAGAAATCGGCTGCGATGGTGTTGAGGTTCTTGAATCTCGGAGATTCAAATGTGGCCATCGGACGGAGGGAGAAGCTCGACTGTAGGTGAATTTCTGGGCAGAACAAGTAGTGATGTTTCCTTGTTCATCTTTGAACTCGGAAACCGGAGTAGAATTAAGAGCGGCGCGAATGGATAAGGCGGGGGAAGAAGAAAGAGGAGAAGCAAAAGCCGCCATTAATATCTCTCTCAAGATGAGGTGCGAGTGATATTTTTAAGGTTCCATGGGAGAGAACTTCGTCTTGTCTGCGATTTTAATAAACAAACATCTTGCCGTTTGCTTAATCAGAATCTCGTTTAATACATTGACCAATAGATAAACGTTTTTCTCCTTGAAATTAAAACAAAAATTGCCAAAATAGAGGTCTTTCAGGGACTAGTACATAAGAGCAAGTCTGGAAAAATTGGAGAAATTAAAAACAGCTAATTTTCTGGAGATTTTGCGACCTTGTTCTTCATTTTCTTCTTCTTCTTGTGTCTAGTAACGACCAATACCCCAGACCCTGACAACTCCATCAGTGTAACCACTGAACAATGTGCTTCCATCTGCACTCCAGTTCAAGCTTGTGCAGTAGATCACCTGCATTTTATATCACACGCAAATGTTGATCAATCTCAAAGTCAAAACCTTTTGAAACAGAGTAACATTTGAGAGAATCGGTTATCAACAATCAAAGTCCAGACTCAATTTTTTGAAGCTAGGAGGAAAGGATTCATCTGAGCATACTTAATCAACTACTACCAAAATTTCAATGTTCCTATAACCAAAGATTGACAACTAAGAAATAAATGCAGAAAGACCGATACTTTGCATAAACAAGCAAAAGTTTCAGAATTATACCTTCTTCTGGTTACCCATTCCGACGCCACCATCAGACTTCTCTGCCTCAGCCTTGAGATCAACCTTCAAATCCTCAACAACACTCTTGCTCTCAAGATCCCAGATCTTAATGCTGTTCTCTGTAGCAGCACACAACCAGTACCTGTTCGGGCTAAAGCAAAGCGAGTGAATGATCGAGCCAGCCTCAAGCGAGTACAGCTTCTTTCCTTCAGCCAAATCCCACAACAAGATCACACCATCTTTGCCACCACTAGCGCAGAGCGAACCATCAGGAGAAACAGCAACAGTGTTGAGGTAACCAGAGTGACCAGCAAGAGAGTTCCTCAACTTACAGTTCTGGAGATTCCAGACTTTCACGGTATGATCCCAAGAAGCAGAAACAATGGTGGGCACAAGCGTGTTAGGGCTAAACCTCACACAGCTAATCCACTCCTTGTGACCATCACCTTGCTCGGAGATCGTGTACTTGCATTCACCGAGTGTGTTCCAGAGCTTAATCGTACGGTCACGAGAAGCAGACACGATCTGACGGTTATCAACAGAGAAAGCAACGGAGAGGACGTCTTTGGTGTGACCGACGAATCTGCGTGTAGTGAGACCAGTAGCGAGATCCCAGAGACGAAGCTCACCGTCCCAGCTTCCGGAGAGAGCAAACTGGCCGTCTGATGAGAGAACGACGTCTTCAACGAAGTGAGAGTGACCAGTGAGCCTTCGCTGAGCAACACCGTAAGACTTGTCGTCTTTGTTGAGTTTCCAGAGAATGATGGATTTGTCTCGCGACGCAGTGACGATGATGTCGGAATTGTCGATCGGCGTGGCAATGGCGGTGACTTGGTCGGTGTGAGCACGCATGGTGCCTTTCAATACGAGTCCCTCGGCCATGGTTAGGGTTTTGGGGGAGAGACTCTAGGGTTTCTTGATCTTACTACGAAAATGGCGTAACAGAGCGGAGAGAATTGGGAGCCGTGTGAAATGAAGGTATTTATACTCTAGGTCAAAATATTAGGAAACTAGGGTTTGGTGAGGTTTCTGCAAGGAGACTGCTTAATTGGGCCGTACTTAGGGTCAGCTTTACGGGCTTTACATGGGCCTTTCATGTTTTATGTTGAGAGCGTTTTTGTAAATGATCACAATTTCACAAAGAGATGAATTAAAACGAATTCGATTCAAATGTAAAATGTACAAGAGTTTGGTAGCATACAAAGAGGTACTAAATCATAAATTTGTTCAGAATTTAGTTTTGTTTTGATTCTTAATCATGGAGTGCACAACACACAGTGGCTTTGTGATGACCCTGGTACACTTTCACTTCTTTTCCTGCTGGCATAGACCACAACCTAGCCGTCATGTCCGATGATGCTGCACATAAAACATAATCAGAACCAAAATATTATTTTGTCTCGGTTTCGGGCAAGTTTTCCAGTGGTTTAACTTAAAGATGGAGATATACCTGTTACAAGAAATTCTCCATCCACTGAGAAGACGCAGTCCCAAACCCATCTTTGATGCCCTGTTTAGATAAGAGAGTCATCCAAAGGTTAATAAGGTTAAGAGTGAGAGTTATGGAGAAACGAAATAAGCCCTTTCAAAAACATGGAGACCATACCTGTTAAAACTCTCTCTAGTTTGAAACCATCGACATTCCATATTTTCACGGTTTTATCAGATGATGCGGTTGCTAGATATCTGCTAACAAATATATAAGAGCTTGGAAGGGAGAAGACCAAGAAAGCGGATTTAAAAGGAAATAATCAGTAACACATTACTTGTTTGCAGGAGAGAGGAGACATTTAAGGATGTGGCCATTATGAGCTTGTAGCTTATGAAGGGGCTCAAACTCTGTCATCGTCTGAAAATGGCATGACAATTACAGCTAATGCGACCCATAGCATGGTTAAAGAAAGTTTGCATCACAGAAAACTACCTGTTTTCCACGCAACAAGCGCCATACATAACATGTTCCACGGTTGTTAGCAGCAACAACCATTGTCCCATCCCACATAACAGTTAGAGACCTTACAGCTGTATCAACTTCTGGTACCTATAGTTTACACAGGAACGATTACACGGAATCTTTTTAAGTCCTGTTAGGCTGAAAGCTAAAGATTCTCTCAGAAATGCAACTAGGACGAAGAAATGAAGTAACGTGTAATGGCAATTACCAGTTCACAGCTACACGAATTTGCTCTGAGATCCCATACACGAATATTGCCGTTCTGGTCCCCAGATATCAATTCAGTCTGTACCAAAGAGGAAATTTCATGATAAAGACACCAAACACATTGCGATAACAACTGTGTTAATTGCAGTAACACAGATCTCTTAAGTAAACACTGACATATGAGTTTTCTAGTAGATGTACCTGATTTGGGTGTAAAACAACTGTGTTAACCGCGGCAACACTTTCATACTCCCTTTGGCAACCTGGAGCCCTGCATTACGGTTCACAAGTCAACAATTTGTTGCTAAGACTGCAAATCAACTTAAGAGTGTAACTTTCTAAGGATTTTCATAACTTTGTATTCAATACCCTTATCATTTTCTAGAATCCACACTCGAATGAATGAATCAACCAACATTCAGCTACAAGAAACAAACATGAAGAGCAACATAATCTACCTCAAGTCCCAAATCTTAACAGTACCATCCTCTGATCCTGAATACATCCATTTCCCATCACACTGGAATCCCACTGCCATAACATTGTTGGTGTGTGAATCATAAGTCGCCACCTAATAAAACACACACAGAACCATTCAAGCAAATGCAAAAGAAATTAAAAAAAACAAGAGGAGAGCAAAAGGGCATTTACAGGTTGGGGACTGTTGGTTGGGACATCAAAGAGACGTATATGAGGATTGCAAGCTGCTGCTAAATGTAGCTTATCTGGAGTTATCTCTAACCTATTCACATGCTTCAATATACCAAAACAAACAAAAATGTTAGTCTTATTCCACAATACAATAATCCCCAGAATCAAGAGTCTCTAAAGAACAAAGCTTTGAGATTACCGAGTCAGGATACTGAATAGTACGGTAACATCGACCACTCTCGGCTTCCCAGAATCGGATCGTATGATCATAGCTAGCTGTTGCGAGAATCACAGAAGGCTGACTCATTCTCTCGATCAATTTTTAAACACGGATCAAACTAATAAATCAACCATTTCGTTAAAATTCACAGAAAGCTAATCCCTTTTCGAAGAATTCAAGAAAAGACAAGGATCTTGAAACTAGGGTTTCGCGATTGAGGATCGAAAAACACAAGACAAATTAAAAAAATAATCTATCCTCTCTACTTGGAACAGCTCTGAAGAAGAAATAGGGTTTTACCGTTTTTAGAACAGCTCTGCAAAATTAAGGATGTTTTAGTATAAATGTAAATATTTTGGGGCTAATGTAGTTATGTGTAAATAACTAAGGGGCCATTTTGATATGTTTTGTTAACACTCTTGGAGAAACAACAATGGCGGCAACAATAGTTTGATTCGCTGTTTAATGGCTTGTTGATATCTGATTAACAAGCTCTTTGTGGTAAGCACAAATAATACTAATAATATCATATTATTGTATTAGTTTTAATTAAAAGAGAAAGAGCCAATAAACCAAAACGGAAAATGTAATTGAAAAAATGAACGAAATGGTTAACTAAAAAAGTTAATTGAATAGGAAAAACGACTGAAATGTCTCTGAGAATTTTCTCTTACGTTTAACTAATGACAGGAAGATCCACTTGTAACGTATCTTAAGAGGGATTACGTAGGAGTCTATATCGTCATTAAGGGGCAAATTGCAACATTAAGCCCACATGAAAACACGAGTCCCTTCGAGCATTAATGCAATATTTGGAGAAGATATTAAACAACTTGCCTTAACTGTGCGAAGTATGAGTATCATACAACAACGAAGTTGTATCTAAAGCAGGAAATATAACTTTATTACTATCCTAAGAAAGATCGTGTAGGCAATTATTATGTAATTAGGCGTCACGTTGAGTGGTAATAGCCACACAAAAAACTATGACTCATCATACACATTTATGCATGATTTAGAGAAGACATTTTGAGAGTAACTTGTGTGAGCAGTGTCAAATAGGTGTGTTTAAGTTATTTAACCAGATGAATTTAATACATAAATCCAATAACCTAAACACATGCATACCATCTTCTAGGTTTTTTCGGTTACTTTCTGTTTTAGTTTATGCTGCTTTTTTTCTTCTAAAAGCTAATTATATTAACACGGGTACATAAATCCAATAACCTAAACACATGCATACCATCTTCTAGGTTTTTTCGGTTACTTTCTGTTTTAGTTTATGCTGCTTTTTTTCTTCTAAAAGCTAATTATATTAACACGGGTAAATCCACCAAAAAACATGTTTTTGTTAAATTGGTAATCATTCACTAGTTGCACAAGCGTGTCAACCTTCTCATCATCCACATCATCTGACCCAAGGGCGGATGCACATTGGACGAATGTCTGAAAAGTTCCAATCAAGCCATAGTCCTGTCTATCGTACTCCCATTTTGTCCAAAATACTTCTTATATATGAAATCCCGAAATTGGCCTTAATGAACGACATTGACTCCATTGACTCGACATTGACTCACGAAATCGACTCCACGAAATCAGACATTCGTCCGAATCGAACTCGTGCCGGACCACTCCTCTCTCACGGACCGGACCAGACCACCTCCACTCCTCTCTCCATTCTCTCTCGGCTTTGGTTGGTCTGGACGAAAGGATCTCGTCCTGATCAAAATTTGAAATTCATTCGGAACTCAATTTCTTCATTCATATGGCACAATACTCATCCAGATTGTGAGGTCAAATTTGTGAGCTCATTCCCATTTGTGAGCTCGCAATTGGGCTTGACTGAGCTCAACATTCGCGGTTCAAGTTTGTCGCCATTGGTGGTTCTTGGAGCTTGTAATTGAAGCGTGAAACTTGAAAATTGAGGTAAGTTGGTAGATGTGAGAGCTCGAGGAGCTTGAATTGGTTGAATTAGAATTTGATTTATTTATTCATTCATCGAGCATTTGATGATTTCTATGTATTTCCGTTTTGAGAAATTCTTATTTGGATTTAGTAGATTTGGGATTTGTTAAGGTCCGGTTTGTTGTTTAAGTACAGAGGAATGAATTAAGCTTGAATCAATTGATATTGGATTGAATTGGAGTTCCATTGAATTGATTGAAGTATAGAGGATAGTTTTGTTTTTATGTTTTATGCAGGTACAATGAACAAAACAGTCATATATGCTGAATATGGAGGTAAATACGTCGGAAAAGGAGATAAGATACGATGGGATTCAAAAGAAGCTACGGTCTATGGTTTAACGTTTAAGGAAGATATAACATACGCAATGTTAGTGGATAGATTAAGCAGGAAGATTGTGGTAGATAAAGATCGGGAAAAAATGAAATTGAGTTATATTCCATTGCTGTTGAAACCTCCAAGGATTGTGTACATTTTGGATGATGATGATGTCGATGGATACGTATGGACTACAGATAAAAAGCAATGTAAAAGTTCTTTGAATGTGGAAGTAATTGTGTGCAAGGAGCGAGTTGTAACGGAAGGGAGTGCAGTTGGAGTTAATTATGGGGATTCAAATTCAAATGGCAGAGTAACTGAGAGGTCTGTGATTCCGATAGAAGCTACAGAGAGAATTGATGAGGCTGAGAGAAATGATGATGAGGGTGAGAGAAATGAGGACGATGAGGGTGAGAGAAATGATGAGGCTGAGAGAAATGATGAGGTTGAGAGAAATGATGAAGCAGAGAGATATATTGACCATGGTGAGAATGTTGGATATATTGAGTTTCCTGATGAAGCAGGACAACAAGGACATGAGTATGTTGAGGAATGGGAAGAGTTTAGGCTTTAAGGAAAGGCAGGAATTTGTGGCAAAGGAAGAAGTGCAAAACTTATTGTTGAGAGCTGCATTTAAGGAATGCTATGATTATGATGTATTAAACTCGGATAGTTACAGATACGTAGTTAGATGTAGTGCAGGAGGGTGTGATTGGTATTTACGGGTCTCAAAGCCTCGATATAAAACCAATGACATTTGGACGATTAAAACATACAGGAAGATGCATTCAAGCTCTCGTGCAAGTGCGAGTACAAGCAGCACTACAAAGAAAGGCACTCCACAGTTAGTTGCAGATGTTATACATGAAGAATTTCCAGGGGTAGTGGACATCCCATCTCCTAAACTTCTGGTGGATTTGGTTCTGTCCAAAGCCGGAGTGAAGGTTTCATACGAAACCGCATTGAGAGGGAAACACTTAGCTGTATCAATTATACGTGGTAGTCCAGAAGATAGTTACAAGAAGTTGCCTGCTTATTTGTACATGTTAGAGAAGAGAAATGCTGGGACTATAACAAGTTTGTTGTTGGATAAAGACAATAGGTTCAAGTACGTATTCATTGCGTTGGGTGCTTGCACGAAAGGGTTTTCAGCGATGAGGAAAGTTATTAGTGTGGATGCAACCTTCATGAAGTATGGTGGTGTTCTAGTTTTTGCCATGGCTCAAGATCCTAATCGTCACCATTATCCTATTGCATTTGGTGTCCTAGATGGTGAGAATGATGCAAGTTGGGACTGGTTTTTCAGGCAGTTGTTGACAGTTGTACCAGATAAAGAAGATTTGGTTTTTGTTTCGGACAGGAATGCAAGCCTCATAAAGGCAGTTGCTGCGGTGTACAAGAAGGCTTTCCATGGTTATTGTGTGTTTCATTTGTCCCAAAATGTGAGAGAAAAAGCTGCTAGTGGAAGTAAAGAGTATGTAGGGTAAAAATTCAGAGAAATTGCGGGAATTTATACGAAGATGGAATTCGATAAGGAGTATGCTGATTTCAAGAGAAGGTTTCCAAAAGTAGGAGATTATTTGGATAAAAGTGTAACCCTTGACAAATGGGCAAGGTGTTATTCTAAAGGAGAAAGGTACAACATCGAAACGACAAACATGTCTGAATCTATGAATAGTGTTTTTCAGAAAGCAAGAATGTACGCGTTATTGCCTATGTTTGATGCGATTATTGGTAAAATTTCAGAGTGGTTTAACAAACACAGGGTTGTGTCGGGTAATATACAAATGAGTCACAAAATGGTACCCTTTGAGGAGAATGAATTGCATCCTAACTGTAAAATAGGGGCAAAATTAAAGGTGACAGTTTTGAACACCTTTTTAAGGGAGTTTAATGTGATTGGCATGGATGGTTTAAGCTACGAGGTGGACTTGAGGAGCTTTAGCTGCAGCTGCAAACGTTTCGATATAGACAAGTACCCTTGTGTTCATGCTATTGCCGCTGTTCTTGTGTACGGGAAGCTCGAAGAAAGAATAGTTGACTTAAATATCTATGATTTGTGCTCGGATTATTTTAAGTCAGAGACGTGGGCATTGGCGTATTGTGAGACTGTTTATACAGTCCCACATGAGTGTCACTGGACATGTCCGGATGACATACTTTCAAAAGTGTCATTAGCTCCACAATATCCAAATAGAAGGGGAAGATATCAAGAAAACAGGTTTACTCATCCAGGAGAACGTCGTAGGAAGAAGAGAAGGACGAACAACAAGTATGTGAAAGGGAGAAGCATGGGTGAATGGATTGGACTTCCTAGTGTTGGTTGAATTTTATTGTATTCAAAGTTGTGATTAGACAAACTACAAAAACTGGTCTAATTATGAATTGTTTTTGGTCTAAAAGCCAATTTATTTATAAATGATATTTGAAAGATGGTTTAAATGAAGGACATATGATATACAACAACTAATATAACAACTAATCGTGACTGTTTAACAAAAAAAACCATGAGTTCATATTTGGTTTTACATTTTCCAACATTTCTCATTTAAAACCTTATAGTATTATTGCAACTTTGAAGCTCACTATCCACCATATGATTCGAAATATGTATACAATTTGTTTCCAAACATTTGACACCACGAAAACGTTGGAGCAATGAAATAATGGCGATCGAATGAGTGAACAACTGAAAATTTCGTAATTGTCATTGGTGTAACTACAAAAAAGTTAAAATCCGGAAAAGAACAACTGTTTGATGGTTTTGTACAACCATAAACTATATCCAACTGCTACCACTTATAACATAACACATGTATAACACGTTTTTTATAACACGTTTTTATTAATTTTAAAAACTTATTTTTAGGAAAACTTATTATTTTCCTAAAACAATAACGCGGGGGGAAACAATAAATAAATAAATCGTGTTCGTGTTGTGTTTTGTTTTTGAGTTTTTCCTTCCTTCTTCAATTCTCTCTCTCTCCTCTCTCCTTTCTCTCACTTACTTTCCCTTTTTTCTGCGATTCGTATCACACTTCCAACGCCGCCGCCGCGGCTCACACTCCTTCGACGGACCTCCTCCGACTCACTCCAAGGTTAGATTTCAATTTCGTACTGTTGTAACTTGTTTCCATTTATGGTTTAGGGTTCAACGAATTTGGGGTTTCTAAGATTTGGGGTTTTAGGGTTCATCTAGGGTTCATCGAATTTGGGGTTTTCGTGTTTTATCAATTTGGGGTTTACGGATTTCGGGCATTTAGTCAAATTATGCACTAACTCATTACATCGAATTCTTCTAGGCCGAGAACATGGTGTCCATCTTTGATGATTTCGATACTGGCTCCAACAACAGCAACTCGTCATCATCGGATGACGAAAACCCATTTATGGCAGCCTTACTGGAAGAATTTAGGGTTCTGGTGTCATGGGATGGTAAAGGTATTCCGACCCATTGTTATTGTGGATCCAAGGCTACGGTGTTGCACACGCGTGGTGTTCTCAACAATGAGCTAAAAGTCTATACATGTCATGGAAATAGGAAGGTAAGAACCATGATCCAAGGTCCTAAGAACCATCATCTCTATAATCGTTATTTACTTTACTGCGGTGTTCATTATTTCGCCTTGTTGGCTTTTGGTTTTTGGTTTTTGGTTAGGACGGAAAGGAACACATTTGGAAATTCTATGACGAGGCAGTCGTCGAGGAGATTACTGCTATGAAGACCAAAGTTAGTGACCTCAAGAACGTGGTTGGTTTTCTTCAGTCTAAGGTTCTTCAACTTCAGGCGAAACTTGAAGAACCTCGACGTTAAGACATCGGCTGGTGGGAGTGCAGCTGGTTGTTGTAATTTGTAATTTGTTGCTTTCTAATTTCAATTTCAATTTCAATGAACTTGTGTTTCATGTTTGTGTTTGTAATGATATCATATATTATGTTGCTTTTGTTTGTAATGATATTATGTTAAATGCCTTTATCTTTTGCACGAAAAACAAAAACAAAATAACCATTCCAAATTGTTTCACCAGTAGTACCAGTTCATATAAACAACATAAAAAAAACCGAATCCAAATTGTTTTACCAGTAATTCCAGTTATCGAAAACACATAAAAAAAACGAAGTACAAGCTTGAAGATATTATACTCAACTTCATGGGTTCTTGCGGGAGCGCGTATTTGGCTTCTCAAAGTGGCCACTTACAAGGTTTGAGTAGCTTATCCTCCTCTTCTTCCCCTTGTTCTTCTCATTAACATTCTTCTTCTTGTCATTCACAGTTGAAGGTTCACCACCGAGTTCCTCATCACCGAGTTCCTCACCACCGAGTTCCTCACCACCTTCCAATTCCTTCTCCACACCAGTCCTCACTTCCTTATCCTTCGCACTAGAGGGTTCACCACTTTCCACTACCTTCTCCATCGGTGGTACAAATTTCATGAAATACTTCACTTTTTTATCCAAGTCCGCAAGCTTCTCTGAGACCTCTAGTTCTAGGTTTGTCACCTTACCACCAAGTTCCTTCAATCCAGCTTCCATAAGATCTTTGAGGACCTTAAAGCAGTCACCACCACTCTCCTGCACCTTCCTTTTTCCTTTTGCCGTGGTAACAACCTTCGTCTCAACTTTCCTACCTTCCACATCATCATTGAACATCTTTTCGAACCAAATATTCTTTCTTTCATCAAGCATCTTCATCCAACCATCAACAATTGCATCATAATGATCATCATCCTCCAGAGCATCCATGATATCGTCCATAAGAGGAATCTCTTCCAATCTAGGTTCCATGATACTATGGATATCCTATGATAAAAGTTCAAATCAATTTCTTGTAATTAATCATCAAACCATACTCATTTACACTACAATCTAAGAAGAATCTACTAGGTTTTCTGTAACCTTTGAGTTGCCAAGTGCTTCATTTAGATAAAACAGTGGATAACCTTTCATGTTGGTTGTTTTGAATCTGCTCTTGCACATCCTAGGGCAATCATTCGTTACTGCTTTAACTGGTTCTCTGAACTTCTCCATTAAAACAGGTATCGCCTCAAATGGTAGGAGCTACGCACAATCAAAAAGCCACACAATAACATAAGAAAATACTCACATAATGAACAACGCATAAACTAAATTACGTAACCACATACCTCCAAAGGATTTATGAAAAATGGAAAGGTCCAATATGGTTTGGCGACTCCATTACACCTATCCACAATATGGATTAACCTCTCCATAGTGTGATCAAAAGACAGTCGACCCCATGGAAAGGTCTTGCACCACTCTAAATCAGTCACAACTCTTCTAAATACGTCTTCTACTGGAGGTGCTCCATCTCCAACCTTAGCATTGCCAATGATGATACTCGATAAGAAGTACAATACCGCCATCTTTAATCTATCTCCACAACGTTTCAATGACAAAAACTTCTTCTCAATAGCACCATATGTTGGTTTTTCCTTCTTGAAATACTTCTGAACAAACCTAAAATTTCCAAATGCTTTGTAGCCTGATGGATATGATTGACACTTCAAACCAGACAAAAGTCCATGTTCTCTCATAGAGTATCTGATTGGAACCCCATTGACCACAAACCAAGCTTCTCTTTTCTTATCTGTCTTCGCCTTGCAGAGAAGAAGCATCCACATTCCCATGGTCATGTGATTTTTGTCCTTTGGCATGTGAAAAAAATGACAAAACTGTGGGTTTTCTTCGAACCATTCCAACTCCTCCGGATCAAGCGTGCTTTGTAGATTCGCAATTGCCTTGTCAACATAACACTTGGGACTGCCTTCCCATACTCACTATTAGGGAAACACATCTCCAAAGGCTGCATTGGTTCATATACTATCTCTGTATCCTACAATTCAAATCACAATATCCACATACAATTTTACACAAGAGAAATAGCATTGAGATTTTTGAAGTACATGGAGATGTCCGAAATACATACCATTGCAACCGTTGTTGGTTGCGACTCATGCGCGGTTCCTTCAACTACTCCCTTATCAGATCCACCATCGTCTTCCTTATCAGACCCACCATTGTTTTCCTCTTCTTCTTCCTCTCCATTATCAGACCCACCATCGTTTTCCTCCAAGGATTCTTCTTCGGTTTCTTCTTCGTCTTCTTGTTCTTTCTCTCCATCTTCTTTTTCTTCTTCCTCTCCATCGTCTTCTTCTCCCTCGTCAGACCCACCATCGTCTTCCTCTCCCTTATCAGACCCACCATCATCTATTTCAACTTCTTCTTCTTCCTTATCTTCCACCGGTGGGTTGGGTTCCGGTGAGTTGGGTTCCGGTGAGACTGTAGGAGGATCGACTGTCGGAATCGATTTGTTCGACTTCTTCTTCATCTTCTTCGGCGGTCCGATAGATGTCTTCACCATTGTATAGACCTTGATTTTTGCCCCTCTTCAACGCAGTTAGCCGAGTTATCCTTCAGTTTTGAACGGTTTTGATATGACGAGGGAGATCGAAAGTTTCAAACTGAGAGATTTGTTAGGGATTTCAAAAGCATTTGGAATTTTTATCGTGAATTCGGATAGATCCGAATGAGATCTGAATGGGTCGAATATCGAACCGGATACCGCTGGTTGGGTCATAATTAACGTGACTTTGGCTTGGTTAAAGAGTAATTTACTCTCAAAACCGTCTGATTAAAATAATCTGAATATGACGGATGCATTTGAGACATTGACTTACCTGGGGGGAGCATTTGAGACATTGACTCATGCACATTGGCCATAGAGGGTGCACACTAGATTTTGACATGTTAATGTTATTTTGTATAGGAAAATAATCATGCACCCATTCAATTATCTTTCTATGCACTCACTCTTATCTTCCAACATATATTTCACGCCAAATTGTTCAACTCTAAAGTCAAATGTACAAAATTATTCATGTGTAGTTGATTTCAATACATCTAATACTTTCCTTTTCGCTTTTGATTAAGTGTATCTTCATTTTATTATCAACTGATTTACACATTTAATGCTAATTAAGAAATTAAGTACATGAATATTCTCTAACTTGCCTTTAATTATCACTTTTCCATTGTTTAATTATGTTGCAATATAGATTATAGAAAAAAAGATTGGCATGTCTGATGCTCTCGCTGAGGCGAAAAGTAACGGTCTATTTTGAATTTTGAAAATGGCCAGTTTCGTCGGAAAACGCTGGCTCCGGCTAGGTTTGGGAACCGGACAGCAAGGCGGTGCACTGTGCTCTTTCTTTTCTATTTTGACCTCTGTTATAGGGAAAGAGCTAGATAAACAGACATTTACAAGCATCGCAATACCAAGATCTTGGAAGGATCTGCAAAAGGAGATGCCTGATTACGGGATTCCCCTATACTGAGATAACATATTGGAGAAAATCATGAGATATGAGAACCTTGCGATTGAGATCGGATCCCGTGACGTTAGTATCTGTTTTTGGTAACTTTCAATCATCCAGCTCAATCCAAGGTCTTAATTGGATTTCCTTCTTTATGAAACAATCTCTTTTGAAGGTGTGGAAACCCTATGCTCCATCATCCACATTATATACTCACCTACATGAAACGTCAAACACACACCTTTCTAGCTTTCCTATAGTGTTTTCTCATCATTTCTTTCGAGTTACCTTTCAATCAACAATGGCTTTCTTTGGCAAACTGATTTCCTCTGAAAAGGATATCAAGAAGGAACAGCCAATCAAGCTTCCTCCAATCGATAAAAACCAAGTGCTAAAACGGTTTGAACGAACCTTAGTTGGCCGTCCTTTGCTTCGAGAAGTGCAGGACAATAAACTACCGGCAATGATTGGTTTCGTCCCAACGGTTTGGAGATGTGAAGGCAGAGTCCAAGGCTTTGAAATGGGAGATGGTAGAGTCCACTTTCGTTTCCAGAACGAGAAGGACTTATTGGTGGTGATGGAAAACAGACCCTATCATTATGATGGGTCGATGATCGCCTTGGAACGGTGGGTTCCCACGGTGAGGAGGGACTTCCCAAGCACCATTCCCTTCTGGATTATCATCAAGGGGTTACCTGATTACCGATGTGAGGAGGATTCGGTGCAAAGTATCGGTGAAAACTTAGGCGAATTCATGAAGGTGGATGTCTCTGAGCCAATCCCCAAGGTGAGAGTAAACCTCGATGTTAACTCGCCTCTCATCAAGCGGAGAGAATCAGACGACGCAGGGACAATTTGTGTTTGGAATTCCAGTATGAGAAGCTCCACAAACATTGTCTGAGATGTTTTTGGTTGACCCACGAAACACCAGCCTGCCCGGACAGACCTCGGGAAATCCAACAGTCGAGAGACCACCGCCAGGAGCATGTAAGGAGAAGAGAGGAGAATGAAGGGCGAGGCAGGCAGCGAAGCTACCGCGAGGAAAGAAGAAGAGTTGCAGCTCCGCCGCAGGTCAGCTGTGTGGGGAGAGCACCTGCGGATAGTTCTGTGGCATCGTCCTCCAGACCTCGACCTATGCGTAGAGACATCCTGGCGGAGCTTGAGAGTACATCGGTGGAACCGGAGCAAGGCAAATCAGGTACCAAAGACTGAGTGCGTAGGTCTTTCGGTCCGGGGGAGAAAAAGGACGCCTCATCCAAACCCAGTCGTACGGCGGAGCAAAGCTCACCGCAATTGGACACCAAGAAGGCTAAGCTGCGAGCTCCGTGGTACCGTGAGTCAGCAGAGGAAGCTGCGGTGGCTAATGCGCAGTGGGTGGCCGTGGATCGTGCACCGAGGATGGAAGAATCCCGAAACCCACCGGAGAAATCTATTGAAGGTCACGGTCAGGTGGCTAGGGTTTCTACAGAGAGTGGAGTGGCAGAAGAGGATCATGGGCCTGAGAATGTTGAAGCCCACCAGGCTGATGAGAGCTATGATAGCTTGGAACCAGGCCTGGAATTTCAAGCAGTATTTTAAGCCCGCAGAATTGATATCCCCACTTCGGGGATTGGTGAGTAAAGTCCATAAGCCACGGCGACTTACTCAGCGGATTTCGAAGGCATTGGGAGTCAAAAAGAAGATCGAGCATAGTCCGTTTCAGGGAAGTCGTATCCACAAACACATGGCTTTAGCTTGTTTAGACCAGTCTAAAGGATCAACAGGTTTAGCTGATGTGTCAAACCTGTCATCCTCGAAGACGGGCCCAGAGGAGGGCAAAACTTCAAAGGAATTTAAAGACCCGGTGGTTGTGGAGAAACCACCGGCAGACGAATAAACTGATCATGAGCTGGAACTGCCAGGGGGCTGGAAGCTTCTTGACAGTTCGTCGATTGCGTGAATATCGTAAGAGGTTTTTCCCGGGGATTCTCTTTCTTATGGAGACTAAGCGTGATCACCAGTTTCTTCAAGATTTGCAATTTGAATTTGGTTATGATTTTCTTTTTACTGTTGACCCATGTGGTCGTAGTGGCGGCTTAGCCCTTCTGGCGAAATTCAATTTTCAAATTGAAGTACTTTTTTCCAACAAAAATATTATCGATGTAATGGCTACCATTCATGGTAATAAAGTGTTTCTGTCGTTTGTTTACGGTGACCCTGTTATTTCTAATAGAGGAATTGTTTGGGAAAGGCTGACTCGTATTAGTACTACACGTTTTGAACCCTGGTTTATGACAGGAAACTTTAATGAAATTACAGGTCACCATGAAAAAACAGGCGGGCGTCGGCGACCAGAGAATTCGTTCCTCGATTTTAATCTTATGCGCCAAAGTTGTGGGATGGTAGACTTCCCGTATGTGGGCAATTGCCTCTCATAGGTGGGTAGGCGAGGTACTAATGTGATTCGTTGTCGGCTGGACCGTTCGATGGGAAATGAAGGTTGGTATGAGCTTTTTGCCCACTCAAAAATGGAATACCTTCGTTTCATGGGCTCCAATCATCGTCCTGTTCTGACACATATTCAAGACAATCGTATGGTCGGTACGAAAGGTTCTGTTTTGATAATAGATGGCTCTCAAAACCCAATTTCGAAGAGGTTGTACGAGAAGGATGGGTGAATGGGGTCTCGGGTTTTGACCAGACTCTGGGAGAGCGGATCGCCAACTGTCGTAAACCCATCTCTCGATGGCGAAAAAAGGACCAAATCATTTGTGAAGCGGAGATAGAGGTTTTAGAGGTTCGCTTGGAAGAGGCCCAGAGTAGTGATGTTGCAACGACAGAGGATATTGCGGCAATTCAAGAGCAATTATGTCAGTCTTTGAGGGACGAGGAAATATATTGGCACCAGAAGAGCAGGGTTATGTTGCACCAGGAAGGTGACCAAAATACCAAGTTTTTCCAGGCATCTACGAAGCAGCGGAGGGCTCGTAACAAGATTTCTGGTATTGTAACCGAGTCTGGGGAGTGGACAGAAAAAGATGATGAAATCGAGTTTACCGCTACATAGTACTTTGAAGAGATGTTCTCCTCTTCCACAATCTCGGGTCTGGAAGTATCATTATCACATATCACTAGGTGTGTCACTGTGGAGATGGACGAGACCTTTACTCGTGAGGTCTCGCCTACTGAGGTCAAAGCAACAGTGTTTTCTATCCACCCGGAAAAAGCACCCGGACCCAATGGAATGACATCACTATTTTATTGGTCCCCAAGTGGTGGAGATGGTCCATAATTTCATGCGGACCGAGGTCCTGGACCCCAAGAGCAATGAGGTTAATATTTGTCTGATTCCCAAATCCGAGAGACCACGGATGATGAAAGGATTTCGACCTATTAGCTTGTGCAATGTGAGTTACAAATTCATCTCTAAGGTGTTGTGTCAGCGAATTAAAAGATTCTTACCTAATTTGGTTTCTGAAACTCAATCCGCCTTTGTCGCTGGAAGACAGATTACGGATAATGTACTGTTAGCCCAGGAGGTCTTTCATGTCCTTATGACTAATACAGTGGCCAAACGGGAGTGTATGGCCATAAAGACAAATATGAGTAAGGCATATGACCGAGTAGAATGGCGGTTTTTAGAGGCACTGATGCGAAAGATGGGTTTTGCGGATATCTGGATCAATTGGATTATGACTTGTGTTAATTCGGTGTCTTATAGTATCCTACTTAATGGCGAACCCAAAGGAGCCATCTTTCCATCGCGAGGGCTACGCCAAGGAGACCTGCTTTCGCTGTATCTGTTTATCCTTTGTACGGAAGTACTTATTGCCAATCTCCAAGCGGCTGAGGCAGCAGGGAGTATATGTGGCATCCGGGTAGCCCCACCTCTCCTCCTCTTTCACATCTGTTTTTTTGCTGATGATAGTCTATTTTTCAGTAAAGCAACTACCCAACAATGCGATAGTATCCTCCAGGTACTTCAAATTTATGGAAATGCATCCGGCCAGTGGGTCAACTTCGATAAATCTGCAATAACTTTTGGCAAGGATGTGCCTGAGGAGTGCAGTACGGTCCTTAAGACAAAGTTAAATATCCAGACGGAGGGAGGCTCGGGGAAGTATTTTGGTATACTGGAATAGTTGCATGGCTCTAAAGCGGAGATGTTTGCGTATGTTCAGGAGCGTCTGAACCACAGATTAACAGCTGGTCAGCTAAATTCCTATCAAAAGGAGGGAAGGAAATTATGATCAAATCAGTGGCGCAAGCCTTCCCTACCTATGTTATGTCTACTTTCCTCTTACCAAAGAGTATACTGCGAAAGCTAGCGAGTACTGTGTTGAACTTTTGGTGGAAAACTAAACATGATTCGAGGGGAATGCATTGGATAGCTTGGAAGAAAATGTGTCTCCCCAAAACAGCAGGGGGTATGGGTTTTAAGTCTTATGAAGAGTTTAACCAGGCCTTATTGGCTAAGTAACTCTGGCGACTACACCGGTACCCTAACTCGCTGGTGGCAAGAGTTTTGAAAGGAAAGTACTTTCAGTACTCGCACCCCTTCGCTGCTAGAAAGCATTATCGGCCATCCTACGGGTGGAGAAGCCTTTACAGTGCTCGACCCCTCATAGAAAAAGGGATGACGCGTACTATTGGATCGGGACTGCAATCTTGGTTTTGGACGGATAAGTAGATTCCATCTGACCACCCACGGCAAGTGCGGCGCTTAGTGCAGAATCCTAATCTCCATCAACGAGTCTCTGATTTTATTGATCCTCACTCTTGACGATGGAAGGAGGACAGACTCCGAGCTTGTGTTGCTCCGGAGGATGTAAATCTCATTCTTTCAATGCGGCTTCCCCGAAACGGTGCACATGATAGTTTATGTTGGCATTATACAAAATCCGGTATGTATACAGTACGTTATGGTTATGAAGTTGCACGGCAAGATCTGGATGATGACTTGGTGTACTACCAACAACGGCCGTCGCTTAACCCACTCAAGGAGAAAGTTTGGAAACAGAAAACCTCGAACAAGCTTCGTCATTTTATGTGGCAAGCATATCAGGGGCAGTTGCGGTGAATGAGCGATTGTCACATCGACATCAACAAAGGGACCGTCACTGTCCCAGATGTGGAGACGTTGACGAGACCATTAATCATGTCCTGTTTACATGTCTCCCCGCTCGACAAACGTGGGCCTTGTCTAATATCCCCAATCCACCAGACGTTTTTTCATCGGACAATCTATGGATTAATATGAATTATTTGTTCTCCCGGGTGCCTTTACGGACGAAACTAGTTGAACATATTCGCTGCTTTCCATGGATCATCGGGTATCTTTGGAAAGCTCGAAATGACAAGGTGTTCAACAACTTAGACAGATCACCCCAAGGGATTGTGGAGATCGCCAAAAAGGAAGCTCTGGATTGGTTTTTGGCTAACGAGTCACAGGCTGCCCCTGTGGTGCATCAGGGGCCGAACTTTCCTTCCGATGACACACAGGAGGTGTTCCGATGTTTCATTGATGGCTCATGGAAAGAGGAGGAGCATACGAGTGGAGTGAGATGGATTCTACAGCTTCAGGATGCAACACCAGATTTATTGGGTATGAGGGGTATGAGACGTGTTACATCACCACTACATGCAGAGTTGTACAGCCTTCTGTGGGCTATGACGAGTTTACATAACTGTTGGGGTCAGATCTCACTCCGGTAGAGATCGTCAAGAAAATGACTAAGTACCAGAGGTAGGCACGCAGTTATCTGGACCTGCTCCGTCTCAGGGACCAGCTCTCCAGAATGACTAGGACTAGGACCTCGGCATCTTTCCAGGACGACGTCTGTAGTAGTCATTTAGACTCCAAGAGACCGTTGCGACCATTTCACCTCAAGACAGGGAATGGT
This sequence comes from Arabis alpina, assembly GCA_900128785.1. Taxonomy (NCBI): domain Eukaryota; kingdom Viridiplantae; phylum Streptophyta; class Magnoliopsida; order Brassicales; family Brassicaceae; genus Arabis; species Arabis alpina. The sequence goes on from LT669790.1 coordinate 13,180,955, forward strand.
CCGAGCGTCGGGCCCACATTGGAGAAAACGAGTCGGAAGCCCACGAGTAACAAGTCGCGCCGACCTCTACTGCAAGACTGGGCCTGGAAGGCGAGCTCTCGGATTTGGGCCCATGATGAGGACGAGGTCAAAACTTAAAGACGACGCCGACTATGCTGGAGAGAATCCCGAAGATTGAGGGATTCGAGCTTATCTCTTTAGGCGTAGACTTAGGCCGACTTAGATTTGTATAAATAGACCTAGGATACCTCCAAAAAGGGGATCCGCAATTTTACACAGAAACTATTGCAAAAGCTTAATAACAAACTCTCTTGAGATCTTCGCTAAGTGTTTCTCATCTCAGAGCTTTCAGACCTAGACCATTGACTATTTCAACTGTGCAGGTTTCCACCACCACAGTTTGGCGCTAGAAGGAGGGGCCCTTGAAAGTCTCTTACTCCGAAGAACCACCGCGAAGAGACCCAGAACACGATGACTGACGAACGACGTATCGCTGATCCGAAAGACGCCGCGCCGAGAGATCTGGAAGAGGGCGAGATCCAGGCTGAATAAGGTACCAACCAGGACCAGGCCGCTCGTGACGATCCGCCACCAGCAGGAACAGCTCGCGCCGATCTCCCTGGCGAGAAGGCGAAGGAAACCCCGAGAGCGAGCTCGCTTCTCCCTGAGTTGCTGCAGAAGATGAGCGCGACACTGGACGCATTGCTGGAGAGCGCCGACCGGCAAAACAGAGCCAACGACACAATAACCGACGAGCTCAGATCCATAGGAGCAGACGTCCGCGCACGACCTTTCGAGCCGAGTCTGTTCAGAAGACCAGCGGCACGAATCGATCCAGTGGCACTCAACTTCACCACACCGATAGGATCGTCGAGCCAACCTCGACAACAGAATCCATCAACCGCTGAAAACGACGAACGGTCCGTTCTTTTAGCCCAGGCACGACGAGAGAAAGCGAAGGTTGGCAACGAGCCGATAGACCTCGACAACGACGACGATGACCTGGCTAGAAGAGTCATCCCCGAAACAATCTTCACTGAGACAGCGAGAGATCGGCAAGGAATGGACAAAGCAAGGAACAATGATCCTCAACACATAGCTTCACAACAATTATCCACCGTCAGAGACGATGCCCCTGTGAGGAGAGTCACACGCAACACCGAACTCCCAGAGGAAAAAGTGGCGCGGCGAACCGCTACGAGGCAGAAACATGCCGACCCACAAAGGACGACCCAACGACGTTCCTCCGTTTTCAACGATGAGATCGGTCGCGGATTTGCCAGACATGTTTCGGAAGAAGAGGAAAACGTTGAGTGGGTAAAACAAGCGGAGGATGCTGGAGCGAAACAAGCTGCGCTTCAAGCCCAGCACGACCAGATGGCCGAATTTCGAGCTTCGTTAAGCAAGACTACTGCCGAGTTGAAGACTATTCGTTCGCAGATGCATCGTGCCACTAGCAAGGCACCGGAACTCGATCTGATATTGGAGCAAGCCCAGCACACTCCTTTCTCGGCACGCATCACCAAAGCTCGAGTATCGGACCCAGGCAAGATTAGGGTGCCAACCTACGACGGGACCGAAGACCCAGCCGACCACCTCAACGAATTCAGTGTGGCTATGACAAGATCGAATTTCAAAGAGGAAGAGATGGACGTCGGGAAGTGCTTACTTTTCGTAGAAAACCTTAAAGGACCAGCTCTCAAATGGTTTAAAGGGCTCGAAAGTAACTCCATCGATACGTTCAAACAGTTGACAGAGGCCTTCATCAAGTACTACTCCATCTTCATTGAGACTCAAACGTCAGGCACTGATTTATGGTCCATGAACCAAGGACCAACCGAGTCCCTCAAAACTTTCATCGAACGTTTCAAGCTCGTACTGTCACAAGTGAAAGGGATAGAGGACTCGGATGCACTCCGAGCGCTGAAAAGAGCCATATGGCACGAATCTGATTTCTGGAAGGAGATGTCTCTCAACGAGCCTTCAACTATCCAGGATGCCCTACATCGAGCAACGAACTACGCCAAAAGCGAAGAAGAAGCAAAGAAACTTGCAAAGAAGTATGGGAAGTCAAAACAGAAGAATGACATCGACCTTCAGCCGAGTCAGTCGCAAAAAACCCACGGTAGAGGTTATGTCCAGCACGAGGGTGGCTCAAAAGGAGCCCACAATTACCAAGTGGACTCACCCGGCGTTGGCCGAGGTAGAGGCCGCGGTCGTGGCCGAGGAAGAGGTTTTCCTAATGTGTGGACCGGAAACTCAACCTATGACGGGTCGCTATACTGCGACATTCATCGCACCCATGGGCACTCGACAGTAAACTGCCGATCCCTCGGCTCGGCCCTCGCCCAGAGACTGCTAGACGGCAAGCTTAAGGAAGACCTCAAACTCGAAGATTTGGAAGTAAAAACAGATCAGGCGCCCACGTCCGAGCCTACACCCACCGAGGAGGAACCACCGAAACGCGGTAGACAAAACGAGAACACCGCTCAAGGCGGTCCAAGAAGGAGATTACTCATGATAATGGGAGGATCTCACTATTGCTCAGATACAATTTCTTCGATTAAAGCATTTCAACGCCGAGCTGAAGCTAGCGTCAACTGGTCTGCCCCGTCTAATTTCCCTAACGACACAATCACTTTTGAAGAAAGAGAGACGATCGGAATCGACAAACAGCACGACGATCCACTTGTCATCGAAATCGCTATCAGCAACATTGACGTGTCCCGGGTCTTTATTGACACGGGAAGCACCGTCGATGTAATTTTCAAAGACACGCTGAGACGAATGGATATCAGCTTTGATGAAATCAAGGAACAACCGAAGCCCCTAACAGGTTTCTCAGGAGAGACCACGATGACTCTCGGAGTAATCAGGTTGCCCGTAGAAGCTGGAGGAATCGTCAAAGTAGTCGAATTTTCAGTAGCAGACAACCCAGCGATATACAACGTCATCCTAGGAACTCCGTGGCTTAACGCGATGCGCGCCGTAGCATCCACTTACCACTTATGCGTCAAGTTTCCAACAAAGCAAGGCATCAAGACGATCTACGGAATTCAGAAGGAGTCTCGCGTATGCACCCTTACCGAACACAAAATTCGGAATCCCGTTACTGACCCAGTCTCGAAAGCTGAACGAAAAAAGATAAAGAAGAACAGAGACCCCGTCAAAGAGATTTCCGAGAAGTTGTAGCAATTACAGATCGAGGAGGACCGCGAGTTGAGAGCGGTACCTACCTGCGAACCAGTTGTATCGGTTTGCATCGACGACGAGAATCCAGAACGATGCGTCGAGATCGGCGCTAATTTGAACATTACAATCAAGAAGAGACTAGTCACGTTTCTGAAGCAGAACATAGGCACCTTCGCTTGGGCAGCCGCCGACATGCCCGGTATTGACATCAACGTGGCTTGCCACGAATTGAATATCGATCCGTCATTCAAACCAATTAAGCAGAAACGAAGGAAACTAGGACCTGAAAGAGCAAAGGCAGTCAACGACGAAGTCGAGAGACTTTTGAAAGTGGGATCGATAATGGAAGTCAAGTACCCCGATTGGCTGGCAAATCCAGTCGTGGTCAAGAAGAAAAACGGCAAGTGGCGGACCTGCGTAGATTTCACAGATCTAAACAAGGCCTGCCCCAAAGATAGCTTCCCCCTCCCACACATCGACCGGCTCGTCGAGGCAACAGCAGGCAATAAACTCCTGTCATTCATGGACGCGTTTTCTGGCTACAACCAGATTCTAATGAACCCGGCCGACCGCGAGAAGACAGCGTTCATAACGGATCGCAGCATATACCAACTCGGCAAGACCATGGAGGTTTATATCGACGATATGCTGGTGAAATCATTAGACGAGGAAGACCACGTAGTCCACCTAGAAGACTGTTTCAAGTGCCTGAACAAACACAACATGAAGTTGAATCCAACGAAGTGCAGATTCGGAGTAACCTCCGGTGAGTTCCTCAGATACCTCGTCACCCATCGCGGCATCGAGGCAAACCCAAAACAGATCGACGCACTCATCCAGATGTCCTCGCCGAAATCCAAGCGAGAGGTCCAACGACTCACTGGGCGAGTAGCAGCACTTAACAGATTCATCTCAAGGTCCACTGATAAATGCCTTCCGTTCTATGACATGCTACGAAAGAATAAGAATTTTGAGTGGACAGAAAAATGCGAAGATGCCTTCCGACAGTTAAAAAAGTACCTGGCCAGCCCTCCAGTGCTAGCGAAGCCAGTCCACGGCGAACCTTTGTTCTTATACATAGCAGTCTCCAAAACGGCTGTCAGCGGAGTCCTAGTCCGAGAGGAAAGAGGCGAGCAGAAGCCCATCTTCTATATCAGCAAGTCACTGACAGACGCCGAGACTAGATACCCAGTCATGGAGAAGCTGGCACTATCCGTCCTCACAGCCGCAAGAAAACTGAGACCCTACTTTCAATCACATCCGATAGTAGTCCTTAGCACTTTCCCGCTGCGGTCTGTTTTGCACAGTCCCAGTCAATCAGGACGACTGGCAAAGTGGGCGATAGAGCTGAGCGAATACGACATTGACTATCGAGGCCGCACTAGCGCGAAGTCACAAGTCCTGGCAGACTTTCTTATAGAACTGCCAGACGAAATCAAAGAAGTTGAAGTTCCTAGCCTCCCTTGGCTGCTTCACGTAGATGGCGCATCATCAAAAAGCGGTTCAGGCGTAGGGATACGATTAACTTCACCTACAAAAGAAGTACTCGAACAATCTTTCCGCCTGGGATTCGACGCCTCGAACAATGAGGCAGAGTATGAAGCGCTCCTAGCAGGACTAAGACTCGCCAAAGGACTGGAAATCACGAAAGTTTCAGTGTTTTGCGACTCTCAGCTAGTCGTAAACCAATTCAACGGAGAATACGCCACCAAAGATGAACGAATGGAGGCTTATCTCCAAGTCGCCAAGGAACTAGCAGCGCAGTTCGAAGAGTGCACGGTAACACGTATTCCTAGAGAAGAGAATACAGACGCCGACGCCCTAGCAGTCGTCGCATCTAAAACAGACGAAGATGTTCGCCGTGTCATTCCCGTCGAGTTTATCAAGAAACCAAGCATTCGCTTGCGCAACTTGGCAAATGTGGTAACCCGCTCCCAGGCAGCTAAGCATAAAGCACAAGGAGACTTGACAGAACCCGTTCACCTCGAACCTGCTAAGGCGTCCCGTCCCACAAAGAAGGCTCGTGGTACTCCAGCAGAGCCGACCAATCCCGAACCAGCCGAGCCAGCTTGCTCACCTCCGATCGTGACGACTCCTCCCGAGACAGCTCACCCTGGAAATCCCTCACCAGAGACGGCTCGGCCTGAACTCAACTGGACGACTAGCAACGAAACTGAAGCACCATCTCCTCCCGAGGCTCCGGAGTCAACCGACCAAGACCAGAACGCAGCGTCAAATCCTGAAACGGCTACAACAGCCCCTTCCAAGCCAGATGGTCCATTACCTATGGAGACGAGTACGTCAGATCCTGCCTTACCAGAGACAGCCCATCTTGAGGTTGAAGAAACAGCACGTGTTCCACCTTCACCAACGTACCCCTCTACACCTGCCATAACGACCAGTACTCAACCAACAGAAGCGGACGGCCAGACCGCTCAGAGCGATAAAGAAACTCTAACTAAGGGAGAGGCAGAAGAAAAGGAATACGGCTGCGACACGCCATGGATGGACCAAATTCGAGGATACATAGCCGATGGCGAGTTACCAAAGGATAAGTGGGCAGCTCGCAAACTACGAGCACAAGCGGCTCGTTACGTTCTACTCGACGGCAATGTCTACAAATGGCGATTTTCCGGGCCTTTGCTCGCTTGCGTCGAAGAGAAAAAGGCTAGGCAAGTAATGGAGGAAATCCACAGCGGATCTTGCGGCAACCACTCTGGAGGACGAGCACTAGCAATCCGAATCAAACGCCATGGTTACTTTTGGCCCACTATGATCCAAGATTGCGAGAAGTTCTCCTTACACTGCGAAAAATGCCAGCGACACGCCCCAATGATTCATCAGCCCACGAAGCTGCTATCATCCATTACCTCGCCTTATCCGTTTATGCGCTGGGCCATGGACATCGTCGGGCCTCTCCACCCTTCGCGACAGAAGCGTTATCTCTTGGTGCTGACAGATTATTTCTCCAAGTGGGTCGAGGCAGAGTCATACTCTAGCATCAAAGATAGACAAGTGGAGAAGTTCATCTGGAAGAACATCATTTGCCGGCACGGCGTGCCTTACGAAATCGTCACTGACAACGGCTCGCAGTTCATCTCCGCCAAGTTCGACCTTTTCTGCGATAAGTGGAAGATCCGCCTGAGCAAATCTACGCCACGATGTCCTCAAGGAAACGGACAAGCCGAATCCACTAATAAGACTCTTATTGCAGGACTCAAAAAGCGTTTGGACGAAAAGAAGGGACGCTGGGCAGATGAACTCGAAGGCGTCCTATGGTCCTATCGAACGACTCCAAGGCGAGCTACAGGCGAAACCCCATTCGCCCTCGTCTACGGAACAGAATGCGTCATCCCACCAGAGGTACACGTCCCAGGAGTCCGCCGTAGACTTCTCCCCGAACAAGAAGAACTCAACCACCTGCTGCTCCTAGATGAGCTGGACCTAGTAAACAAACGGCGTGACCGAGCACTACTTAACATCACTCGTTACCAGTTGGCTGCGTCCAAGTACTACAATTCCAAGGTCCGCACCCGGCGATTCTACGAAGGAGACCTGGTCTTACGCAAAGTTTTCCAAAACACAGCAGAGCGGAACGCCGGTAAACTTGGAGCACATTGGGAAGGACCATACGTCGTCACTAAGGTCGTCCGCCCAGGCGTGTATGAACTCGAAAACATGGAAGGAAAAGCTATCCCACGATCGTGGAACGCACGACACCTCAAGAAGTACTACCACTAAAGTCCATCCCGCTACCTCAAAAATCACCATCACACTCAATCATCCATACATCAAACAATTTACCATGAACTACGGGTGACTTGATCCCAGCAATGGGTACGTAGGCAGCCCATTTTCGGATGGGTTCAGTTACCCCCCTCCCAAAAAAGGGGGGGGGGAATGGGGTACGTATACTCGTATACTCCCACCTCTCTTTGTAGCAAACCTTTATGAGAATAAAACATCTGCTACAAAGACTTATCAAAACAACTATCTCTATTACATCCGTTACGGATAACTCAAGGTCTAACTTAAACGACCATCTCAAACCGACGCTGCTGGCCACAGCGACGACTTCTCACAAAAAACTCTGCAGAATAAATACGACAACATCCACCATCGGATAAAGCGCGCTATATAAATAAAAGTGGTTCATTATAGGAGCAGGTGCGTTTAAAGAGAAGCGCACATGTAACCGAAGTGACCAGTTCAAAACCCAACAACATCGTTGGTCAAACATCTACAACAAAGTACGGTCTGTCGTCACTAAGATTTTCTTTGAAAGACTAAGCAAAAAATATTAAAAAGAAGATCGTCGATAAGCTAAAAACCGCATTCATTATCATCTTGCAAACATACAAGGTACAATCATCCATGGATAAAACCCGTCCAGACGGTAAAACATCAAATCCAGAAAACCTAAAGCCGAAAAAAGGCAGCCTCCTAGGCGCGAAATCAAAGTCAATATCTAAAAAAGCGCTAACAGATGCGCAAAACACAACTAAGCAACGGTCTCCTCGTCCACTCCTGGAGGAGCAACCTGAGTGACAGGCGCCCCCTCAGCCTTCGTCTCTCCAAAGACGTCGTCAAGCCTCAGATCCTCAGTAAGCGCGTCGATCCTCGGCCCCTGGAAATCCTCGTCAGTCCTCGCCTCCTCAAGAGCCCCAATAGCGCCAGCGCCCTCGGCGACATCGTCGATCCTGGTCTTGGTCACCTCGGCCCCAACCCCGCCGATTAGGGAGAACTTCCCATCTACACCAACTACCGCGGCCTTGCAAGAGCTGGTGCCTCCAAGGAGGGACCCCGAAGGATCGGCTACACCGACACTTGCCGCGTACGTCTCGAGTGTCCGGTCCTGGGCGGCCGCGTTGGGCGCCTTAACCTACAAGAAAAAGAGAGAAAGGAGTGTGACTGTGAAAAGGAGAAATAACTGCATCTACCCGAGGGAGTAACTACGTTTATAAAGGGGAGACCACTAACCCGCGGATCGAGAACGTGCAAAAGTCCGTGAAGGCTCTTCATCAACCGCTCGAAACGCTCCTCGTCCCCGTCGTGCTCCGCTACGTCGGCGGTAAGAAAAATAAGCTCGTCCTCTAGTCTGGGGGGCTCCTGACCGTCAATAAGTCCCAACAACAATCTGGCAAAGTCGAGGTTGGCTACTCTCTGCACCTGGTAGACCATGTTGCCCCACGGATCGCCCTGGAGCTCATCGAACTTATTCCTGGCACGAGTGAACTTTCTCTGGAGACTCTGGATGTGCTCGTCCGCCTGTCTCAGCTTCTCCGTAACTGCGACAAGCTCACCGCTACGCTTCGTCAAGATCGCGGCCGAACATTGCTCTCTCTCCTCCGTGGCGGCAAGAGCCGTCACAGACCTCTCCGCCTCGGTGAGTAGGGCCTTCGCAAACTTCTTCGCCGCGGCCCTAAGCTGGATTATCTCTCTGGATTTGCTATCAAGCTCGGCATTCTTCTTATCTATCGATGCCCAGGCAGCAGTACGCTCAGCTAGAAAGCCCGCAGCCGCGGAACGCGCGGTCTCAGTACGACGCGTCTCGTCCTCCAGCTTCTCGTTCAAGTCTTCGATCTTGGCCCCAAGTTCGTGTCCCACCTTGTTCAGAAGGGCTAGAAACTGTCAAAAGAAAAAAAAATATAGAAAAAAATATAATATAATAAGAGACAGAAAAGTGTCAAAAAAGAAAGAAAGAAACACTAAGTGTTAAATGACGATAAGCAGAAAGAAAGGATAACCTACGTTCAGTCCCTGGCGCATCATGTCTCCGGAAGACTTCGTGTTGATCGGAGCCACGTCGTCGTCATCGAAAACCAGAGTAGAGAAGAGGTTTTTAGCGGAAGCCTTGCTCTCAAAGACGCTACTAGAAACGCGACGGGGAGGCGAGGCGGATCTCGCCCGAGCCCTCTTTGGCTCTCGGTCCACGTCAATCACGTCGTCCCTGTCGGATGATCTCTTGCGGTCGTCGCCCACATGACCCTTCCCTTTGGCCGCCTTCTTGGCATCGTAGTCGGAAGGAAGAGGAGCGGGCACAGCAGGCAGAGCGGCTACAATCTCAATCATGGTCGAAGAAGGGAGACATGATCCCTTAGCAGCAGTGGTAGTCTTCCTGGCAGAAGTGTCGCGTGGCTCAGAAGGAGGCACAGTAGTCGGCTCAGCAGAAGCCGATGCAGTAGTCGGCCTGGCGGAAGTGGGAACGGTAGTCGGCCTGGCAGAAGCTGGCGCAGTAGTCGGCGTGACGGAAGGTGTAGCAGTAGTCGGCGTGATAGGAGGTGGTGCAGTAGTAGGCACGGCCGGAGCGGGCACGGTAGTCGGCGCCGCAGAAGTGGTCACAGTAGTCGGCGTCGGAGGCTTGCCACTCCCCGTAGTCCTACGCGCTAAACTCCTGAAAGATCGTGGACGCTCCATCTCTGACTGAATGCCCCCTGAACAATCTGAAAAGCGAAAACTTGAGACCGAAGAACCCCCAAGGAAAGCTCTCGCTTTCTCGACACGTCGCAGTGAGAAGTCTTTCTTCCAATTGCACCCTCGAACGCTGAACAAATCCCAAACTGCCTTCCAATTGCTCGGAACCTTCGGTGCTGGGCCTGTCACTGCAAAAAAAAGACATGAACGAAAACAAGAGGTTATGATCAATACAAAAAGACAAACACATCACCAGCAATAAAAGTAAAACTAGCCGACACCCAAAGATAGACAACGGGACCGGCTACCCTTTGTAAGCCATTTCGATTGGATTAGGCCTAGTCCGTCTCCCAAAGTCTCTTCGCATATCGGCACGAAAAAGAAAAAATCCATCCATTGCCTGTCTTTGCTGCCAAATCCGTGGATAAGTCTAAGATTCCTCCGGTTTACAGCGAAGTATACGAGCTCGGAGAAGGGAGAGGACCGCCGAATATCCACGAAGCGCATCAGGTGGTGAACACTTAAAGTTTCCCCGCACTCATAACTCCGAACGAGGGTTCCTACTAAGTGACGAATTCCTCGGGGGGTGATTTGCGAGATTGAAAGTCTATACTTTGCTAGGAGCTCGAGAATCACATACGGAACGGGAAACCACAGGAAGCACGCCTCGAGAAATCTCTCATATAAGGTAAAATACCCCTCTGGAGGATCGTCGGCTCGTTCGTGAGGTTCCGGAACCACCAGCTCTATTTCATCAGGGATGTTAAGTTTCTTTCTCAAAAGAGAAAGTGATCTTTCCGTTGATAGAGTAGATCCCGGCGGGTCCAGAGGTCTGAACTTTCTAGCGCGACGCTTTCCATGTGTCGAAGATTTTTGTTTTCGAAGGAACGAAGCTAAGTCAAATCTTTCGTTTATCTCGTCCTCGTCATGTTCCACCTTTACGTCTGGAGAATTACGTTTATCAACGACTTGTTCGTCGACGAGATATGGACTCTGTGCATTCGCTGCATCACTTACATCAGAGACCAGGACTCGAGCCACTTCTCTATCTTTACAAGGACGAAGCCAGACGCTGGACTCCGCATCGGAACAGTTTATTTCGAAATTCGGTCCTAGGTTCTCTAAACTGCTAGTCCTAAAATTCGAAATGGATTTTAGAAACTCCTCAAAAGACGATGTCGGGCTTAACATGGCCTCGGCGCGGTGATAACTCGAATCAAAACACGTAGCGGGCTGAGTTCGAACAGTGACTTTTTAGCACGCTCTCGAACACGTGACACCGAGCCGGAATCTCACCGTGAACCGAGAACTCCACCGAACACGTGACCGTCGTTGAGCTTTCGTAAGAACGAGGAACGCTGGTCGTCGGTGGGAACACAGCTGACTTCGGACTCGGAGCCGGTAACGACGTGAGCCTGCCTCTTGACCGGAAACACGGCGAGATCTAGACCACGACTCCTCTCATCTTTAAGTCTCGGCCTCGAATCACGATAGTCGACGAATCACACAGTTTAACAACGAGCAGTCTGCAACGGAGATGAAAAGTGGAGCAGCTCGCCGGAAAAAATGGGGGCGACAGCGCAAATCAGCATCGCGCGACGGTCAGATCTCGGCGCCGGAGCAAGGACAGCGACGACGGTTTCGAAATGACCACCTCTAACAAGATCGACGACTAGCCGTGAAGGAGGTGAGAAGCTTCGAGCTCGGCGGTAGAAACAGTAGCTGGCCGGAAAACGCAGACAGGATGACCGCAAAGCTTGACGACGGCAAAATCTCCGGTGACAGACACAATGACGAAGATCGTCCAGCAAATTCTCAGCCTTGCGTCGGAAACCGTGAACGGAGCTCGAAACCTCCTCCTCCGGTGAGTCGTCCTTAAACGACGACCAAAACAAAACGGAGCCTCGTCGGCGATTGCAAATCCGGCAAAGACGGGTGTAGTCAGGGAACGAGGGCTCACCGGGGAAGAAGCAGGCGAACCGTCGCCGGAGGTGGAGATCGGTGTGGTTGGTGACGGCGTGAGTTTTTTTTTTTTTAAAAAAATATTTAAAAAAAAATAATTCCAAAAACCCTAGATCTAAAACAGAAAATTGAGAGAGAAGAGAGGCTACCTTTCTTTTGGAGGAGTGAAGTTGTGGAGAAAAGAAAAGGGGAAGGAGTATTTATAGTGTCACTGTCAAAACCCTGGAGTGGCACGTTTAAGTAGTCAGCGAGAACAATTCTGATTTCTGAAATGAATCAAGTGTTTAATTTCCAGCGGAAACTAACAATTCTAATTTCTAAGAGAAATTTAAATTTCCAAATTTCCGCGGGAATTAAATTTTCAGCTTCCCGAAAAACGGTATCTTTACTAAGTCCGGGAAGCAACTAAACAGAGACATAACGTCCAACTCAGCATTAACAAGAACATGTGAGAGTTGGGCAGGATAAAACAAGTTTTACGAGCTTTAACGAGAACAAGCTCTACAAACTTTACAGGACCAGTTCCTCTAAATTTTGTAACACAAATTCAGAAACGCAAGTCTATTGAAAATCCTTACTGGGCTATACGTTAAACATGAACACGAAGGCTCAGTAACATCGGCAGGTCCTCGGAATAAGTTTTCACAATCTCATCTCGCCAGACGCAGGCCAAGCAGTACATTTTCTTGAAAACCTCACTACGACTTCTACCTCGGCATCATCATAATTGATACTACCGAGCTGGGGGGCTAACTGTTGGGGTCAGATCTCACTCCGGTAGAGATCGTCAAGAAAATGGCTAAGTACCAGAGGTAGGCACGCAGTTATCTGGACCTGCTCCGTCTCAGGGACCAGCTCTGTCTCTGGGACCGGCTCTCCAGAATGACTAGGACTAGGACCTCGGCATCTTTCCAGGACGACGTCTGTAGTAGTCATTTAGACTCCAAGAGACCGTTGCGACCATTTCACCTCAAGACAGGGAATGGTCCGAGCGTCGGGCCCACATTGGAGAAAACGAGTCGGAAGCCCACGAGTAACAAGTCGCGCCGACCTCTACTGCAAGACTGGGCCTGGAAGGCGAGCTCTCGGATTTGGGCCCATGATGAGGACGAGGTCAAAACTTAAAGACGGCGCCGACTATGCTGGAGAGAATCCCGAAGATTGAGGGATTCGAGCTTATCTCTTTAGGCGTAGACTTAGGCCGACTTAGATTTGTATAAATAGACCTAGGATACCTCCAAAAAGGGGATCCGCAATTTTACACAGAAACTATTGCAAAAGCTTAATAACAAACTCTCTTGAGATCTTCGCTAAGTGTTTCTCATCTCAGAGCTTTCAGACCTAGACCATTGACTATTTCAACTGTGCAGGTTTCCACCACCACAACAACCAAGGACGTTTTTGTGCGGCTTTTCTCACCGATTCGCAAGAGTTGGTTAGTATGGTAGCAGATCCAGCGAATTGGCCCCGTTTCCAGCCGGAAATGGAGAAACTTCAGGAGTTACGTACTTCTTTTCCGGACTTCACTCTTAAGTTTTGTCCTAGGGAAAAGAACAAAAAGGCAGACCTACTTGCGAGGAATGCTCATCTCCGTAAATCAGTGTTTTCGTTTGTTAGCACTTCTATTCCGTATTGGTTCCATGATACTCATGTATTTGTGTAATTGATAGGATAAAGTGCGTTCGTGACAAATTTTTTTTTTTTTTTTTTGGTTGCATCCTCAACGTATTTTATATATTAGAACAAATAATTTTATACACATTTCCTAAATATATATATATATCCATAATATCCAATAATATATATATATATCTATATAATTTGTGTATTATTTTGGTAATATGCTCATATATATTTTTAAATAAAATTTATTCACTAATTTTGGATTCGCCCCTGATCCCACCAAATTTCATCAAGTGGTACATCTATAACTTCAGATATAATGCTATGGACCTCAACATGTTTACCATATTACAACATTGGTTAATACTTTACTTTATTCAGTTAATGAAACCATTACATGTAAAATATGTAATACATAGTTTATCCATAAAAAAAAACAAGAATAAAGGGTATCGAGAAAAGATCAAAGAGAAGATAAGTTAATTTGGCACTATTCTAAAGAGGGAGAATACTCGGTAAAGTCCGGCTATTGGCTCGCATCACAAACGCGTGAAGAGCATATTCTACCACCAACTAGTAACTCTGAAGTCAAAACATTGATTTGGAAGCTACCTCGGTCCCAAAGTTGAAAATTTTCCTTTGGCGCGCTCTCTCTCAAGCTTTAGGAACAACCTCGTTGTTAAGTCATAGAGGAATTCCTATCGATCCAACATGCACACGATGTTTACAAGATGATGAAACACCAAACCACATTCTTTTCACTTGTTCTCACGCAATTGCTACTTGGACAGAGATGTGCCCACATCTCTTTCAAAATCAACCATTCTCTTCTAATATTTATGAGAACATGAAACATCTTTTTACAGGTTCTAATTCTTCATCATCGACATCTAACGAGCTACCTCTAAGGTTTTGGCTACTTTGGAGTTTGTGGAAAGCACGTAATGAGTACATATTTGATGGTCGACTATGGAGTCTAAGTGATATTATCCTTAAAGCTAGACTCGAAGTTAATGAATGAACCTCCAATAACCCGATCAAAGTAGCACGTCATGTGGCTGTTGATCCCACTCCTCAACATTGGTCTCCCCATCGTTAGGGTGGCTTAAATGTAACCATGATACCAGTTATCAAATCGCGGGTACTCATATTGGTTAGGGCTGGATAGTTTGCGACTCAGCAGGAAACCATGTATGTACTTGCTATGCTTTTCTGCCTCAACCTAGCAATGCACTTGAAGCTGAAGCTTATATCCTACTCCACGCTATGCAACTAACATGGAGTCGGGGATAACACAAAATTGTTTTTGCAGGCGACTCACAACAACTAGTCGATTTGAGCAATGGTCGCACAAAGAATGCAGCACTTGATAACCTTATTCACGATATTTTTCAGTGGATGTCCAAATTCGTAGGTGTATGCATGCATAGTCCAAACAGATCGTAAAACTCATGCGAAAGCCGATAAGTTGGTCGATATAGGCCGGTCTCAATACCAATCATGTTGTATTTTTATTTCTATTCATTTTTCTATACAACATTTGTAGTTCTAAGATCTTTGTAACACATTCTCATCAATAAATAAAAATAAGGGAAATTAGGTGGAATAATATGTTTTGACATATAAATTAATAAAGTATGTGTAATTGGAAAATTGGGTAACTAACAAAGAGAAAATTAAATTTGACTAATTTACCAAAAATAAATTCAATTAATGTTGTCAATTTTCATCACACTTAATGATAATGTTGTCAAATTTTATCAAATTTAATGCTAATTTAACTACAATAAATAAAGAAATAATAATTTCATATAGAAATAAATTTAAAATTTACATATATAAATCATTTTGTTGAAAAAGAATATTTTGTTTTCTTTTTTTCTTCTACATTATACGTTTACTTAAAATAGCCATAGTTTTTTTACCTTTCACAATAATTAATTATTGTTTGAATAGATAAATTATATAGTGAACTAAATCACAAATTAAAACTATTAAAATAAATAGTGAACTAACTACTTGCTTGATATAATGAATTTCACACTAAAATTGCGTAATCGTGAGCTATTTATGAATATATTTAACTATATATAATAATAATGAACTATTGTTGAATATAACAAGTATAGTTGATTGTTTGTGAATAAAATTAACTATATAAATAATTATTGTTTATTTATAGCTAACTACACATGGATATATAACAAACTACGTTTAAATATAATTATATATATATACAGAATATAATAGTAAACTATCCTATGCGTGAATATAAGTAGTATAGTTTACAGTTTGTGAAAAATTAACTATATACATAATATATTCATAGTTTCTAATAAGTGATATAGTTCACTATATAATTTATCTATTCAAGTAATAATTAATTATTCTGAAATGTAAAAGATTAACTATTTTAAGTAAACGTATAATGTAATAAAAAATAAAAAGAAATGTTTTATTTATGTCAATTTTAAATGTCAAAAAATAATTCATTTTTATATATAGCAACTTCAAATTTATTTATAAAAAAAGTTAAGTGTGATAATTATTACAAGGCAAATTTACATTAAATTTTCATTAAATGTGATAATTTTAATTGAATGTATAAAAAGATATAATCATTTAATTTTATTTCTCTTTGTTACTTACTAAATTTTCATATTACACATGCAATTTTATTAATTTAGATGCTCAAACCTATTATTCTACTAATTAACCCTAAAAATAAAGACGTTAAAACAAAAAAGTATCGAGAAAATCCATGTATTCTCTCATACTAGATAGTGGATACGACCTCATTGAAATAAAAAATATGTTATTATATAGTAATAAAAAAAAATTGCCCTCGTATATGTAAATAAAATTAACTAGTAAAATGTTTAGAAATACAGATTTATATCTTCTTCCTTTTTTTTTAATAAGAGAAGTAAATCCCTTAGAATGCCTCTTGTAAATCTCCTTTGCAAATTGAGATGGCCGACGACGGCAAAATCAAACGAGCATAAGAAGATTCGATCAACACTTTACCAGATGCGATCCTCCAAAAAACACTCTGCTCTATTCCGACCAAACTCACCATCCAAACTTCACTCTTGTCCAAACGATGGAGGCATGTATGGTGCGATATACCTTCTTTCTCCCTTGATGCCGATATCTATAATAAACAAAGGAGGCTTGTATGGTGTACACCTTCTATCAACGAAACCCTAACTCGCTACACTGCTCCCAAGATTATCAATTTTAACCTCAAAACCACCTCGCACTAGAATATTCCCTTTAGGGATAAATGGATTGAGTTCGCCATGTCTCACAACGTTGAGAATCTGTCCCTGAATTTCTCGCAAAGTTCGAATAAAAATTATAAGCTTACTGATTTCTTCTATATCAGTTCCTCTCTCAAGCAACTCACCCTTAGATTAAGCTTTTGTGATGCGATGACTCCCACATGCCCTTTGTCGTGGACATCACTCAAGACGTTGTACTTGCGTTCTGTTAATCTCTCTGATGAATCCATGGCTAATATTCTATCTGGTTGTCCCATTCTCAAAAGTTTGACGTTGTATTTATGTGGTAAACTAACGGTTCTTGATTTGAGCAAATCATTGCGTCTGAGAACTGATGGGCCTGGGTTTGACACCCACAACCAAAACCCATTGGTTTAGGCCCATGACACATTAAGTTTTCCTAAACTATAGTTTAGAAACTTAGTTACTTTATTAACTATGGTTGTATTTAGACTTAAATACTTGTATTATATAAAGGGGTGTCTCATCATTTGATAGGACATCTCAGGCTAATTCCTAAGGTTTTGAGAGACCAATTAATATACAGATTTCATAAAGTATTGATAGAGACCGTTTTGTACGACCTGAATTCCTTCTTATCAAACAAAAGATTTCGACCTCCGAAATAATTATTCATACCCGAACACAGAATTAACAATTGGCGACCAACAATGGGAGACTGAGACTTTTTAACACAGAAGAATGAATTCGGACAAAAACTCCGAGCACGATCCGAATGGGGTCAGAGACACAACCCCGACCGACCCGCGAGAGCTGGTCACGGCCGCACCAGTCATGCCCGCCCAGAACATAACCGTCGCCAACCGAACCATCGCCGACAGTCAGGTCGACTTGTCCCCGATCTGGCAAGTAATCATGCGACGTTTGGACGAACAGGTCGCACAGATTCGAGAAGCCAACAATCGGTTGGACAACCTAACTACCCAGCCACCACCGACCAAAGAGGGCGTGAATGCTGTCCGAACACGTCAGGTACAAGACCCTCAACTCCGGGAAAGGTCCTCGCCTTCTATCTTCGATAGATTGGGACAGACTACAGACGTCTTCGACCGCTTGGGACGGGCCTCCAATGTCATCGATAGGCTGGGACACACGACTGATGTGTTCAAAAGGATAGGCCAATCTGCCGGTCCGAGCCAGCGACCCAGCATACCGGGAAGGTCACGATCACAAGAGCCCAGAACCGACCGTGATCTCGAGTACGACGACCTGCGCGAAAAGCTTCGAGACATGATCTCGAAGGTCCACCAAGCACTCAGCTCGGTGCCCGAGCTCGATCGCGTGTTGGCCGAAATCTAGCGAACGCCTTTTACTCGGCGAATAACATCAAGTCCGGTGAGGCACACACAAAAACTACGAATCCCGAGCTATGCGGGGAAGACCGACCAAAACAGCATTTGGCACGGTTCAATATAACGATGGGTCGGATAAACTTCACTCCGGAGGAGGAAGATGCAGGCTACTGCCAACACTTCGTGGAACTGCTCGAAGGACCGGCCCTAGATTGGTTCTCAAGACTCCGTCCAAATTCTATAAACAGTTACAAACAGCTGTCGACCACGTTCTTGAAACACTACTCGATCTACCTCGAGGATGGGGCTTCAGATACAGACCTATGGTCGTTAAAGCAGGAGGAAACGGAAACGCTCCGAGAATACATGGACCGCTTAAAAGGGGTGCTATCACGGGTCACAATTGCCGACGTATCAGCTCTGGCCGCACTCCAACTAAACCTATGGCATAAATCGAAATTCAGAGACAGTATAATCCACCATAGGCCGGCCTCACTCGAAGATGCAATTCATCGGGCTACCCGGCACGTTGCTCTCGAAGATGAACGGGCAGCTAATGACAAAAAATATTCGCCGGTCAAGCCAACAGCACTAAAGGCTAAGCAGAAAGCTGTGGCTGAAGAGGAATACGTCGAACCTCGACAACACTATGACCAAGCTTATAATGCGAAGAAGCTGTCCGTAAACCAGGTTGACTCCAACGCGCCTGTTGAGCGTCAGTCGAATAGTCGAACAAGTGGGTACGGGGACAAGATTCAAAGGACGACAAACTATACTCCGACTTCCACCGCGTTACCGGGCATTCAACCGAGCAATGCCAGACCCTCAAGGATGCCCTGTTCACACGTTTCCAGCACGGCGAGGTTAAGATAGATCCACCCCCGGTATGACACGACAAGCATAAAATCACGATGAGCACGGAAAGTGATGAGCAACCGTCTAAAATGGAGACCGCGCTCCCGCCTCCCCCGAAACAAGAAAAAGGTAAAGACCCATCCGCCTCCAGAAGACGCATCGGAGTTATCATGGGCGGAGCACAGGCCGAACAAACGTCGGTGCACTCTCTTGGAAAGCAGAAAAGCGTGTTTGGTCGGGAAGACCGCGCTCAAATCAAAATTGACATGCCGATCATCATTTCCGAAGTCGACACCAGGGACCTCGCTATGCCTCATAACGACCCCTTCGTCATAGAACTCAAGATAGACGATTGTGATGTCTCGTGAGTCCTGGTCGATACGGGAAGCTCAGTCGACCTAATCTTTAAAGATACCCTCCGACGGATGGACGTCCCAGACAATAGGATCAAGCCGAGCCTACAATCTTTGACCAGTTTTGACGGTATAACAACTATGACCGTGGGAACAATCAAACTACCGGTCTATGCAAGGGCAATTTGTAATACCCGCATCTCGGACTATGAATCCAGACCCAAGTGTTTGACAAAATCGGTATCTTCATTACTCTAAAATTTCTTGTTTACATTGTATGGTAAATTACAACATGTCGGTACTAGATTCATAACGCCTTGAGAAAGTTTTCCTCCATTGCCTGCCGCTCTCTCCTGCCTTGCCGTCCTATGGTCCACCTGACCAGATGTCCTATCCTGTACACTGGTAAGGGGGTGAGTATTGAATACTCAGTAAGATGGTCTACTCCATCTCACCACCTAACACTACCTAGCTATTCTAAACCCCTATAACCCCACACAATACCCTTAGCACTACTTGCCAAGTACTGTGTCTCACGGCCAACCCTTTGGCGGTGATACAATTCGTCAACTCTTGCCGGGCACGCTGGCAGCCCTTAACCATGCCGGGCACGCTGGCAGCCCTTGCTCTTGCCGGACACGCTGGCAACCCTTGCTCTTGCCGGAAACGCTGGCAACCCTTGCTCTTGTACCAGCGCAGCACGCTGATAACTATCCTATCCGGACCAGTAAACTGGTAATGCCTGACACGCTGGCAGCCATTCCTTTTAGTCGGCCCGTCGGCGGACTTCCATGTTTTGGCACTCACGGCCTTTCTAGCGAGCAACATAACGCTAGGTCTTCGTGTCATTTTCAGGCAAAACACAAACAAGGCGGAACGCATGCCCATACGTGCGCCATATGCAATATTTAAATTGGTGGCATTGTGAACCTACTATCCTACCGGTTTAACATGTTCTACACTACTAGACTCTCCTAAGGTTCACAATCAAGCTATCTACTCATTCTAATCCTAGTCCATTATACATGTGCGTTCTCAAGCAATAGCCGAAGCATTTCCAACAATACCTTTGCCCCGTATGGTCGGTCCCAGGTAAGCATGGCTATCCCAATACGTTACCCATGACACATCTATGGCCATACGGCGACCGTCCCTGTAGAAATGCACACATAAAACTAACCATTATTTGTGGAAGACTCACGATCCAACCTTACCCATCACTGGCCTAAGCGTTTCCGTGGCCTTGCCTCTAACCCTGGAGTCGTATGCGGCCGTACAAGTTTTCTAAGCCTCCTTTAGCGCTTCTCTTGTTTGTATACATCGTCTAGACTCTATATCAGGTTGACTAAGGCGTGCCCGTACAACTATCTAGTTGCCCGATCACTACCTGTCTGGCATACTGCATTCTCTAGTAGTCTGCCGAGTCTAACAAACAAGCGAACCATCGAGTATCATCACTACCTTGTGGCGGTAACTCTACCATAGCTCTATTTTGTGGTTTAATGATTAGTTAGTATCAAACCTTACAGCCTGCCATGCTAATCCTCACATTTGGCCCACCAGCTCCCTTTGCAGAGTATAGCCGGCCTATGCATGACTCTATCTAACTTCCTAAATTATATGTGGTGCGAGTCGGAGCTAGGCATGATCCTGCCATGGCTAGCTTCTAGTCCGCCAAACAACGAGTCAGTCTTGGGCCAACTTATGCCGAGCCAAGTTTCCTCGAGATACAAGGTTGAGTCCCACGATCGGTACCTCTAGGTTCGTGTTAGCCTTGCCATGCTCCTCTACTGTCTCACCTATGAGTCCATAGCCAGATCACCGTGATCTGACCGGATGCTCTGCCACTATCGGTAAGCCAAGCATGCTTTAGCTTACCAGGCGTGATTCCGAACCGAGGCCGTATCGAACACCATCAAGGCCGTACCGATCCGCGGTACAGTGGTTGGCACTGCCCGCTAGCTTCCTCTCCGATCACCGATGCCTTCACCGATGATTACTGGTTTGTTCATCGCGGACGAACAAGGTACCGTACTGATACATCGATGCCTACACTAGGCTTACCGATGCCAGTCAGCGATCACTTCGCCGACTGCCCTTGCGGACTGCTCAGTTATCCCCGATGGCCAGTGGTAGATCGATTGTAAGCCCCTCCGAGGGCCTATCGACGCGTCCCCATGGTCGAATCGTGAATACTACCTGATAGCCACTCTTGGCCTGGTCGGATCGTCGAGTGTCCGTACCGATGATCGTCTCACCGATACGTCCATCGAGGAATGATCCGAGGCTCTCTCGTCTTGATTATTGATCAGCCTTACTTCCTTACGATACCTCCTTAAGGTACGTTTGCTAGGTTATCCGGGCCCTGTCGAAACGTCAACGTGCCCTCTAGAGGCGTCACCGGTACCTCGTACTGATGCCCTTGTCGAGGCGTCTCTGATGCCCTCTCGAGGCGTCACCGAGGCCTACCGATGGTATCCTGGCGTACTATCATCGAGGCACCCTGAGGCCATACCGATGCCAGCACTAGGCGTTACCAACACGACCGGTCGTGCACGGATCACCATCCGTACCTGACCACTACCACTGCTATACTACTATACTACTATACTACTACTACTCTACCCTAACCCGTACTACTAAGACTACTGCATGAAAGCTATAAAGCAGAAGAATAGAAAAGGAGTATTAGGTACGGATCGCGCCTTACCTTATACTGCTGATCCTTAGGGTGGGGTGCCGAGTTCCTTCTCGAGCTTCTCCTTTTCTCTCCCTCTTAAGTGTTTATCTTTGGCTCTAGAGAGAAGAGAAATGTTTGGTGTGTAAATAATGAGCTCCCTAGCTCCCTATTTATACTAAACCAAAAATCCTAAGGAGAATATCCACTTTTCTTATTTTTCTCCACCTCCTTACTACATGGGCTAAAAGCCCACCTAACCTCCCTTGTTTTCCACATTTTTCCACCTTCTTTTAATGAAAAATTAGAGTTTCCTTTCCCTTTTAGTTGTAGGAGGCCCGTTTACCATTTTGCGGGCCAATCCATAGGTTTCCATTCCCTAAAGACACTTCATTTCCAACGACCATACTAAAAACTCTACCAAACCTCTACTAAATTATTCTAAGTTACTAGAATAACTCCACACCTGGATCTGGGATGTTACAAACTCTCCCCCCCCTTAGATTGGATTCGTCCTTGAATCCAAGAGGGCAATGTCTCATCCTTTGTCAAGCCATATCACCTTTTGGGGTTTAGTCATGCCTCCACCGGGTGTTCCTCGAAGATTTGCTTGCCTCCATCATGTCTTCTTGTTGGTCGCTCCTTATTGATTCCTTGGACACTGCATACTGAGCCTTATAAGGTTCTTCCAGGCATTACCTTTTCTTCCCCAGTCCTCCGGTTTCTTGAGTGGTTTTATTTCCAACTACGGGTGACCCTTAACTACTACTTCTCGGCACAAGGCCATGTGATATAGGTACTCCTCTGTGGCTAAGAATTCATCTAGATGGCTTTGAACATTATCTTCGCTCTTTGTCTCAAGGTTGGCTGCTAAGTCTCCATGCAGAACATGTTGCTCGGGACGCTCCAAGATCGAGGTGCTAGATTGACTCATTTCTTCTTCCTTCCATGGTGACCAGATTAATGGCCAAGTAGAATCTGCGGCTTCGGCGGATTGTCATGTATGTGTTTGATGCCGATAACTTGTTGCTGCTTTTAGGTGTTGTGAGACCTCAAAAGATACCCATTGACATCACTCCTTTGAACTGCTTATTCTCGCCTCCCATAATCACCTGGTACCAACACTTCTGGTACACCGATGGTATGTCCTAGTGTGACTGGCTTGCTCTCCATGGTTCTCCCCCGAAATCTCCGTTGGCTTACTACTTAGCATCACTAACAATGGGTCACTCTAGCGTCGAGGGGAGTGTTGACAATGATCCCTCATACGTTTACCATTCACATGATAAGGCTTGGGTTTCCATTCCCCAAGTTGTCATCTACTCCACGAGCTATTTGCTTAAGGCTTGGGTTTTTATTCCCCAAGTTGTCACCTACTCCAAGAAGCTATTTGCTTGGCCCTGGATGGCTGCTCCTCCATTGACATAGTCTTACTCTTCCGAGAACATGAACTAACAACAAAGCCTAGATTACTAATCCTAACTTACCATGGTGGCCGTAGGGGGTGGCAGGGTAGGCAAAGGAACGGAAGCTCTTTCCCAAGTAGTCCCAAGAGATCTTTTAGAAGTCGTCCTCTAGGTCGGAACTGGAGTGACAGCCGAACTCTGATACTAAATCTGTAACACCCGCATCTCAGACTATGAATCGAGACCCAAGTGTTAGACAAAATTGGTATCTTCATTACTCTAAATTTTTTTGTTTACATTGTATGGTAAATTACAACATGTGGGTACTAGATTCACAACACCTTGGGAAAGTCTTCCTCCATTGCCTGCCGCTCCCTCCTGCCTTGCCTTCCTATGGTCCACCTGACCGGATGTCCTATCCTGTACACTGGTAAGGGGGTGAGTATTAAATACTCAGTAAGACGGTCTACTCCGTCTCACCACCTAACACTACCTAGCTATTCTAAACCCCTATAACCCCACACATCACCCTTAGCACTACTTGCCAGGTACTGTGCCTCACGGCCAACCTTTTGGCGGTGATACAATTCGTCAACTCTTGCCGGGCACGCTGGCAGCCCTTAACCATGCCGGGCACGCTGGCAGCCCTTGCTCTTGCCGGACACGCTGGCAGCCTTTTTTATAGTACCAGCGCAGCACGCTGATAAGTATCCTATCCGGACCTGTAAACTGGTAATGCTTGGCACGCTGGCAGCCATTCCTTTTAGTCGGCCCGTCGGCGGATTTCCATGTTTTGGCACTCACGGCCTTTCTAGCGAGCAGCAGAACGCTAGGTCTTCGTGCCATCTTTCAGGCCAAACACAAACAAGGCGGAACGCATGCCCATACATGCGCCCTATGCAATATTTAAATTGGTGGCATTGTGAACCTACTATCCTACCGGTTTAACATGTTCTACACTACTAGACTCTCCTAAGGTTCACAATCAAGCTATCTACTCATTTTAATCCTAGTCCGTTATACTTCTTCGTTCTCAAGCAATAGCCGAAGCATTTCAAACAATACTTTTGCCCCGTATGGTCGGCCCCTGGTAAGCATGGCTATCCCAATACGTTACCCATGACACATCTATGGCCATACGGCGACCGTCCCTGCAGAAATATGTAAGAATTCATGAGATTAAGCTCAAGAATGGAGGATACAATCAACTTGTGATTGAATCCTCTTAAACCCACACAAATAACTGATTCTCAAGATAAAGAGGAGAATATCCACTTTCCTTATTTTTCTCCACCTCCTTACTACATGAGCTAAAAGCCCACTTAACCTCCTTGTTCTCCACGTTTTTCCGCCTCCTTTTAATGAAAAATTAGGGTTTCCTTTCCCTTTTAATTGTAGGAGGCCCGTTTACCATTTCGCGGACCAGTCCATAGGTTTCCATCCCCTAAAGATACTTCATCTCCAACGACCATACTAAAAACTCCACCAAACCTCTTCTAAATTATTCTAAGTTACTAGAATAACTCCACACCTGGATCTGGGATGTTACAGAATCTCCCAGAACGTCAAATTTATGGTCATCGATAAGCTAGCCGTATACAACGTGATTCTCGGAACGCCTTGGCTATATTCTATCAAAGCGGTATCGTCAACCTACCATCAATGTGGGAAGTTCCCGACACCTACTGGAGTCCACACGATTCACGGATGTCAAAAGACGACCAGGATATGCTGCATCTCCGAATAAAAGCTCAGAAAAGTCAATTTGCACATTAGCAGCCCTGAGGACCCAGACGCTACCGAGCCTCGATCAAAGATGACGATTAAAGTAAGCATCGATCCGTCCCAACCACTACGACAAGTCAACATCGGCTCGGAGCATCCCGAACCAGCACGAGCTGAATTGATCCGTTTCCTCGGCAAAATGTGTCAACCTTCGCATGGTCGGTAGGGGATATGAAGGGAATCGACCCCACGGTAACAAGCCACGAGCTGAACGTCGACCCGACTTATAAACCGATTAAACAAAAGCGTCGGAAGCTCGGTCTAGAAAGAGCTCATGCCGTACATGATGAGGTAACTAAACTGTTGGAAGCCGGGTCCATTGAAGAAGTCCGATACCCGGAGTGGCTTGCCAATCTGGTGGTCGTCAAGAAGACAAATGAAAGCTGGCGAGTGTGCGTAGATTTTACCGACCTGAATAAGGCCTGTCCAAAAGACTATTTTCCATTACCACACATCGACCGTATCGTCGAAGCCACGGCCAGTAACGAACTCTTGTCGTTCATGGATGTTTTTTCCGGCTACAATCAGATAGCTTTGCATCCAGACGATAGAGAAAAGACATCATTCATTACCGACCAGGGAATATTTTGCTATCGAGTCATGCCTTTCGGACTCAAGAATGTCGGGGCAACGTACGAGTGCCTAGTTGACAAGATGTTCTCTAATCAGCTCGGTGATACCATGGAAGTGTACATTGATGATATGCTCGTAAAATCATGACAAGCAACCGATCACGTCGGGCATCTTCGCGATTGTTTTGCCATTCTAAACCAATATGGTATGAAGTTAAATCCGTCCAAGTGTTCGTTTGTCATCACATCGGGTGAATTTCTCGGGTATATAGTCACAAAACGGGGGATCAAAACAAACCCAACGCAAATTTCCGCGATCATCGACCTACCATCACCAATGAACAAAAGAGAAGTACAACGCCTCATAGGTCGAATAGCCTCTTTGAACCCTTTCATATCTCGATGAACGGACAGAAGTCTCCCCTTCTACCAGCTCTTGCCCGGGAACAAAACTTTTGAATGGAACGACTAGTGCGAAGAAGCTTTTCAAGAATTGAAATCATACCTTACGACCCCACCAATCTAAAACCCGAGCACGACGAAACACTTCTCCTATACGTATCCGTTACCAATGCCTCGGTAAACGGAGTGCTCATAAGAGAAGACCGTGATGACTAAAGGCCAATCTTCTATGTGAGCAAAGCATTGGACGGCGCGGAAAGCAGATACCCAACTCTGGAGAAATTAGCCTTAACCGTCGTAATGTCAGCATGAAAGCTCCGACCATACTTCTAATTGCATACAATCGTGGTTATGTCGACCCAGCCTCTACGAACAATACTACATAGCCCGAGTCAGTCTGGCCGAATGGCCAGATGGGCAGTCAAGCTGAGCGAATATGACATCGAGTATCGAAACAGCATCAGTGCCAAGTCTCAAGTTCTAGCCAACTTCATTACCGAGCTCCCACAGGAGGCCACCCGGACCGATCTAGCACAAGAAGAGTGAATTCTCTACATAGATGGGTCTTCGTCCGATATGGGTCAGGCATCGGTAGCCGACTAATTTCGCCGACCAAAGAGATCCTCGAGCAATCTTTCCGGCTCGAATTTCGAGCCTCGAACAACGAGGCCGAATAGGAGGCCCTCATAGCCGGGCTACGCTTTGTAAAGGAGATCAGAGCCAAACGAATTCACGCCTACAGCGATTCGCAGCTCGTAACCAATCAACTCAACCACGACTACGACACTTGGGATGAAAGGATGAGTGCCTACCTCAAACTGGCCGAAAACTTACTTTAGAATTTCGACAGCTTCATCATAGCAAATATCCCCGCGCAGAAAATTCTGAAGCCGACGCCCTCGCCAGTCTAGCAACAAGCTCCGACCCAGCCTTACGTCGCATTATCCCGGTAGAAACGATTTACGACCCTAACATCAAGCTACCGCGTGGGACGAGCAGAATCAACATCATCGATTATGAGGACTCCGATTATTCCGAGCCGAACACGGAACCAAAAACAGGCATCCCCGCAGAAGTTGTCGCTCGTCCGGTCAGAAAACCAGATTGGCGTACCGAAATCATTGACTACATCTCAGCCGGGATCGTACCAAAGGATAAATGGGCAGCGCACCGACTAAAAACCCGCACCGCCCATTATATCCAGCTCAACGACAAGCTCTTTCGCTGGGATGCGGCCGGCGCCTTCCTCCTGTGTGTGGCCAGAGAACAGATTTACCTGATCATGGCAGAAAGCCATGAGGGTGAAGGCGGAAATCACACCGGAGGACGTACCTTAGCGATAAAGATTAAGAAAATCGTTTTCTACTGGCCAACCATGATGACTGACTGCGCCGCTCATACCCGACGTTGCGAAAAATGCCAACGTCACGGCCTCATGATCAGCACGCCAACCAAACCGCTTACAACGGCCGCATTGGCCTTTCCGTTCATACACTGGGCAATGGACATCATCGGCCCCTTCGTCAAGTCCCATCAAAAGCGGTACGTGCTCGTAATGACGGACTACTTCACAAAGTGGGTCGAAGCAGAAGCTTTCGCCATGATACGGGCTACCAAGGTCCAGGACTTCGTCTGGAAAACATCATTTGTCGGCACGGACTCCCATACGAAATCATCGCCGACAACAGCTCGCACTTCATTGCTAAAACGTTCGAAGATTTCTGCGCAAAATGGAAGATACAACCCAATAAGTCGACCCCAAGGTACCCTCAGGGAAACGGGCAGGCAGAAGCTACTAACAAGGCCATAATCGCCGAGCTAAAAAAGTGTCTAGACGATAAAAAAAGCGTATGGGCAGATGAGCTCGACGGTGTCCTCTGGTCGTTCCGAATGACCCCAAGGCAATCCATGAACCGAACACCTTTCTCCTTAGTGTACGGGAGTCCGACCTCAATGACCGTATGTTGATCGATAACCTAGACTTCATAGAAAAGAGGAACGCGACTAAGCCCTTCTTCGCGTGCAAAATTATCAACATATCGCTGCTCGTTTCTACAACAAACGAGTATGGAATAGAAGCTTTCACGTCGGCGACCTCGTTCTGCGCAAAGTCTACAAAAATACAGCTGAATACAAGGCCAGAAAACTTGGTGCAAACTGGGAAGGACCGTATCAAATCTCCAATATTGTCCGGCCAGGAGTTTACGAACTCATGACCATGGACGACGCGATGATTCCACGCTCCTGGAACTCTATGTCGCTTAAACGCTATTTTTACGACCCTCTTCCGACGCCGCTGAACCCATCCTGGACTCCGCCCCAAGTTTAATCAGAACTCCGAACCCATACTGCATAAAAAAAAATGATCTGAACGAAGTACGACTTGGCTTGATCCCGACCAAACGGGTACGTAGGCAGTCTCTTCGGAGATCCAGCTAGGACCAAAAAAACCCGATCTGAACGAACTACGACCTGGCTTGATCCCGACCAAACGGGTACGTAGGCAGTCTCTTTGGAGATCCAGCTAGAAGAAAAAAAAAACGGTCTTGTCCTTACGGGATACACTAACAAAAAACTATGATCTGGCTTGATCCCGACCAAACATGTACGTAGGTAGTCTCTTCGGAGATCCAGCTGTAGCACCAAAACAACCTCAAAAACTGTCCTATACATGTCTATGTATTAAGCCGACCACGGTCCATTCCTACCCACATGACGGACCCATAAAAGGCCACCGACTTAAAAACTGTCCAATGAATGTCTAAGTTTTAAGCCGACCACAGTCACATGACGGACCTATGACAGGTCACCGACCTAAAAACTGTCCTATGAATTTCTAAGTTTTAAGCCGACCTAGTCGCATCCTTGGTCACATGACGGACCTATGAAAGGTCACCGACCTAAAAACTGTCCTATGAATGTCTAAGTTTAAGCCGACACCAGTCGCATTCTTGGTCACACGACAGACCTATGACAGGTCACCGACCTAAAAACTAACCTATGAATATCTAAGTTTTAAGCCGACCCCAGTCGCATTCTTGGTCACATGACGGACTTGTGTCTCTAAAAATTTATTGATCGAGAAACCTCTTTTTCGTGACTTGTAAAAATATTGAAGATTCCGACCATGAACCATAAACACGAGTAAAGGAGAAGAAATATATATATTAAATAATTGGACTCCCATGAGCCCGGCAAAAGAAGAAAAACAAAAAATATGTTCAAATTTGATGCAAACAATGGCCACAAAAGACCGCAAATCCAAAAGAAACAATAAAAGACAGCATTTATAAGGCCATAGACGGCCTAGTCGTTCTAGGAAGAAGGGAAAAGGGGTTCGAGCTCCTCGTTCGTAGAAGCATCAACCGCATCGACCTCTCCACTCTCGCCTTGAGCGTCTTCTCCGTCCTGAACAGTCCTGCCCTCTTCAGCTGCAGGTGTACCCTCACGATTTGATCGGGCATGGCTTCCTTCTCCGAAATCGAGCTGAAAGCTTGACAAGTCAAGAGGAATCCGGTCGGCCACGGGAGTCACCAGATAATCCTTGGGTTTGGCAACCTCCACGTTGAGAGAGTCAAATTCCTCGTTTAGACCTTTCAGGTCGGCCAAGAGTTTTTCAATCTCTCCTCGGGAACATCAACCCCATCTGCCTTCAGACCGGCATAAAGCTTGAGAGAATAATTCACTTGGTTAATGACAGAGTTGAGATGATTAACCTCTTCGGCATCAACCGAGCACTGATGAAGGTGATCAAGACGACCCTCATACCTTATCCTCATCTCGCTTAGAGCTTTGCCGATCATCGTCTGGACGGTCCTCTGAACAATGTCCTCCCCTGCAGCCTTGAGCTTCTCATTCTCCTTTTTCAGAAGCAGGATCTTAGCATCTTTCTCGTTCCTCTCACGCTCTAGCTGGTCGCGCAGTATCCCAAGCTTATTGCCCGCCACCTTCTCCCGTCCTCTTGCATTCTCGGCCTCCTCGGTCATCTCCATGGAGATCTCCACCTGCCGGTCTAATTTCCCTTTGAGGGCCTCGACCTCAGAGGTCAGCTTGACGATCCTCAGTTCGGTCTTCTCCAAACGAGTCACCATGAAGCTGACATGAGAAACGGCCTAAAAAAAGACTACGGTCAGAACTGTGTGATACACAGAAAGAGGAGTATCTAAGAAATAAGTTTAGAAAACCGACCCGGACGAGCTCTTCAGCATAGAGAGTGTAGACCGGCTTGTCAGCGATGTCGAGAGTGGGGTCGTATTAGCAGAGATACCCTTGAACACAGCGTAAAAATTCAGCACACTTCTCAAGGACGTCGGAAATGTGTTTTCCGTATCCTTTTAAGGAAAACTCATAGTCGAAGGTCGACAGATCCCCGGTCTCCTTGAGCTCTCCCCCTATAGTCGGAATACCGGAGCTGGTCAGCTCAATCGACTTTGACCGCCTGTTCACATTGCCTTTGCCGACCCATTTTCCGAAAGTCTCCCCCCTTTGTTTCTTCACTGGAACTACAGTAGAGGACGGCTTTAAAGAAGACGATTCAATAGCCCTTTTTCCGGCCTTCTTATCATATTTGGAGGCCGACTCGGACCCAGGAGTCCGTTGGGTTTGCTCTCCAGTATATTTGACAACTTTTCTCTCGGGTCTCACCATCATCCCAACCTGAGCTTTAGCCTTTATCGACCTGGGTTTCCTGTCTTTTGGAATGCGAAGAGTGTAGGGACGGAGAGGAGCGAGAGGAAGATTAAATCGACCTGGACGTCCAGAGTTAGCAATCCCCCAAGCACAAACATTAAAAAAAAGAGAAATCACCTGTGTTAATACGCCGAGAACACCTGTGCGCTCTTTGCTCCAAAAGTTCTGGCCAGTTCTGCTCCTCGCGCTGCTTGAGAACAAGGAGAAGATTATCGACTCTTTCAAGAGGAGGACGGGTACAAGACCAGTGCGGTCCTGCAAACACAAATGAAAAATTTAGAGTACAAAATCGATCTCACAAAAGCCAAAAACTCAACTATGTCGAATGTCCAACCCGCTCGAAAAGGAAACTCCAAAGTTTCAATTGAAGTATGGGAAGCTATTGAAACAGAAACAAATGATGGAGAGAAAAACAATATGGCCATAGCCTTATTGTTTCAGTCCATACCATAAAGCCTATTCTCCAAGTAAGGGAGTTAGACACGGCAAAGAAAGTTTGGGAAGCAATCTAAGCAAGGTATGTTGGCGCAAATAGAGTTAAAGAAGCTAGATTTCAAATGCTCATGGCAGATTTTGATCGTCTTAAGATGAAAGATACTGAGAAGATTGATGACTTTTCTGGAAAGTTGTCTGAAATATCATCAAAATCTGCTGCCTTAGGAGTAAACATTGATAAATCTAAGTTAGTCAAGAAATTCCTAAACTGTCTTCCTCGAAAGAAGTACATCCATATAGTAGCTTCGCTTGAACAAGTATTAGACTTGAATGCTACAACCTTTGAGGACATTATAGGTCGTTTTAAAGCCTATAAAGAAAGAATATGTGATGAAGATAAAGTCCAAGAAGATCAAAGCAAACTCATGTATGCTAATATGGAAAATAAAAATCAAGATTTCAATGGAGAATACTATAAAGGAAGAGAACGAGGAGGTCGGTTCTATAGAGGACGAGGTCGCGGGAGGTATAATAGTGGACGAGATACCTCACATATTACGTGTTTTCAATGTGACAAGTTAAGGCACTTTGCATCAAGTTGTCCTGATCGTTTGCTGAAGCTACAAGAGACACAAGAAGTTGACAACAATGATACTCAAGATGCAGATGAGCTTATGATGCATGAAGTTGTTTTCCTAAACGAACAACAATGCTTACCAAGTAAGTTTGAAACAAACTCAAGAGAGAACATCTGGTATCTTGACAACGGAGATAGTAACCATATGAATGGTGATCAAAGATATTTCAAGAGGATTGATGATTATGTTAGTGGAAAAGTAAGGTTTGGAGATGATTCTCGTGTTGACATCAAATGAAAAGGGTCAATTTCGTTTATTGACATGTATGGTGCACCTCGAGTGATGACTAATGTATATTATATTCCGGATTTGAAGAGTAATATTATTAGCTTGGGTCAAGCTACAGAGTCGGACTACGATATAAGAATGAAAGGAGGTTTTCTAACAATGCGAGACTCCGAAGGAAAATTGCTTGCTAAGGCAGAGAGGTCAAGAAATCGTCTATACAAGGTTCATATGGGAATACAAACCAGTGAGTGCTTGAACTTAACTGAGATAAGTGAATCAAGTCAATGGCACACGATATTAGGACACATAAACTTCGAAAGCATCTCGTCCATGGTACAAAAGGAGCTTGTCCAAGGAATTCCCCAAATTGTTTTTGAGAAGAAACTATGTCGGTCATGCTTACTTGGGAGACAAACAAGACAAGTATTTCCTCAAGCCACATTATACCGAGCCAACAACATTCTTGAGTTGATACATGGAGATTTTTGTGGTCCTATAACACCAAATATTGCTGCTGGAAACAAGTATATTTTTGTTCTCATTGATGATCACTCAAGATATATGTGGACAATTCTTCTAAAACAAAAGAGTGATGCCTTCAAAAAATTCAAAGTTTTCAAACGATTGGTAGAACAAGATTCAGGAGCAAGAGTTGGAACATTCAAGACCGATAGAGGAGGAGAGTTTGTATCACAAGAATTTAATGATTTTTGTGATAATGCGGGCATAAGACGACATCTTACTGCTCCATACAGTCCACAACAGAATGGTGTGGTTGAAAGACGAAATCGAACTTTGTTGGAGATGGCGAGAAGTACCAAATTATTTGTGGGGTGAAGCAATTCGGCATTCAACTTATCTCTTGAATAGGATAGCCACAAGAGCACTCAAAGACAAGACACCATATGAAGCATTTAAGTTCAAGAAACCGAACATCAATCATCTTAGAGTTTTTGGGTGCATTAGGTATGCAAGCCTTTGTTGAAAAAGTTGGATGATAGATCAAGGGAGCTTGTTCATTTAGGAACAGAACCAGGCTTGTTGGGGTCATATCTCACTCCGGTAGAGATCATCAAGAAAATGACTAAGTACCAGAAGTGGGCGCAGTTATTTGGAGGAGCTCGGCTTGTTCCCAAGACCAGCTCTATTTCTAGGACCAGCTCTATTTCCATGACCAGCTCTCCTACTTCCTGGGACCAGCTCTCTAAAGTGACTGGGACGAGGACTAGCTCTCCTGCTTTCTGGGACGAGCTCTCCAAAGTGACTGGGACGAGGACTAGCTCTCCTGCTTTCGGAGACGAGCTCTCCAAAGTGACTGGGACCAGGAATAACTCTCTTGCTTCCTAGGACGAGCTCTCCAAAGTGATTGGGACCAAAACTGCATATTTTCAAGACGACGTCTATAGTGGTCCACTAAACTCCAGAAGACCACTACAATCATTTCACCTTAAAATAGACGAATGGGCCGAGCTTAGAAAGCACACTCTGAAGAGATGACGAATTGGGAGCCCATGACTAACAAGTTGTGCCGACCTCTACTGCAAGTTGGGCCTAGGTGACGAGCTCTTGGATTTAGGCCCATGACGAGAACAAGATAAAGACCTAGGGCGGCGGCCGACTACGCTTATAGAGAATCTCGAAGATTTAGGGATTTTTCCTTATCTCGTAGATTTACACCTAGGTCGACTATGACCTTATAAATATACTTTGTATACCTCTGAAAGGGAGATCCAAATTTTTATACAGAAAACAATTTGTAAACATTTGCAAAAGCTTAATAAACAAACTCTCTTGAGATCTTCGCTAAGTGTTTCTCATCTCAGAGCTTTCAGACCTAGAATCGTTGACTATTTCAACGGTGTAGGTTTCCACCACCACAGTTTGGCGCTAGAAGGAGGGGACTTGAAAGCTTCTTACTCCGAAAAACAACCGCGAAGAGATCCAGACACGATGACTGACGAACAACGTATCACTGATCTGAAGCACGTCGCGCCGAGAGATCTGGAGGAGGGCTAGATCCATGCTGAAGGAAGTGCTAACAAGGACCAAACCGCTCACGACGATCCACCACCAGCAACTGTAGCTCGCGCCGATCCGCCACCAGCAGGTGTGGCGTGCGCGGACCCGCTCGGCGAGAAGTCGAAGGAAACCGCGAGAGCAAGCTCGCTTCTTCCTTAGTTGTTAAAGAAAATGAGCACAACACTGGACGCATTACTGGAGAGCGCCGAGGGACAAAACAGATCCAATAGGACAATAACCGACGAGCTCAGGTCCATAGGAGCAGACGTTCGCGCACGACTCCTCGAGACAGCTCTGCTCAGAAAACCAGCGGCACGAATCGATCAAGTGGCGATTAACTTCACTACACCAGTAGGATTGTCGAGTCGACCTCGGTAGCAAAATCCATCAACCGCCAAGAAAGACGGACGATCCGCTCTCCTAGATCAGGCACGACGAGAAAAAGCTAAAATTGGGGACAAACCAATAGACCTCGACGATGACTACGAGGATCTGCCTAGAAGAGTCGTGCCCGATACCGAACTCACCAAGACAGAGAGAGCTCAGCATGCAACAACCAAAGCAAGGAACAACGATCCTCGACACGCAGCTTCACACACAAAGTCGCACGCGATGCCGATCTCCCGAAGGAAGAAATGGCACGACAAACCACTACGAGGACAAAGCATGCCGACCCACAGAGGTCGACCCAACAATGTTTCTCCGCTTTCGACTATGAAATCGATCTTGAATATGCTAGACACATTTCAGAAGAAGAGGAAAACGTCGAATGGGTGAAACAGGCAGAGGTCGCTGAAGCAAAATAAGTTGCGGTTCAAGCCCAACATGACAAGATGGCCGAGTTTCGAGCCTCGTTAAGCAAGACTGCTGCTGAGTTGAAAACTATCCGCTCGAAAAGATGCATCGTGCCACTAGCAAGGCACCGGAACTCGACCTGATCCTTGAACAAGCTCAACACACCCCATTCTCGGTGCGCATCACCAAAGCACGAGTATCGGACCCGTGCAAGATTAAAGTACCGAGCTACGACGGAACCAAAGATCTAACTGATCACCTTAACGAATTCAATGTGGCGATGACAAGAGCAAATTTCAAAGAACAAGAGATGGACGTCGGACAATGTCTACTGTTCGTAGAAAATCTCAAGGGACCAGCTCTCGAATGGTTTAAAGGGCTTGAAAGAAATTCCATCAATACTTTCAAACAACTATCGGAAGCTTTCATCAAGTACTACTCCATCTTCATTGAAACCCAGACTTCTAGTGCCGATCTATGGTCCACGAACCAAGGATCGTCTGAGTCTCTCAAGACCTTCATCGAACGCTTCAAATTGGTACTATCACAAGTAAAATGTATAGATGACTCGGACGCACTCCGCGCGCTGAAGAGGGTCATATGGCACGAGTCTGACTTTTGGAAGGAGATGTCTTGCAACGAGCCCTCGACTATCCAAGATACTCTGCACCAAGCTATAAATTTTGCTAAAAGCAAAGAAGCTCGCAAAGAAGTATGGAAAGTCGAAATAGAAAAATGACAGTGACCACCAACCAAGCCGGTCGCAAAAAACCCATAGTAAAAATTTCGTACAACACGAAGGCAATTCAAAAGGAGCCCACAACTATTAGGTGGATTCCCTCGGCTGTGGGCACGGCCAAGGAATAGGTTTTTCTAACGGTTGGACCGGTAATTCCACTTACAACCAGCGACATTCATCACACTTACGGGCACTCGATAGTAAACTGCCAATCTCTCAGCTCGGCGCTCGTCCAAAAACTACTAGACAGTGAACTCGGTGAGAACTTCAACCTCAAAGACTTCGAACTAGAGGAAAACAACATTGAAGTAGCGCCGATCAATGAAGAACAACCTAAACGCGGAAGACAAAACGCTGACTCGGCACAAGGTAGACCAAGAAAGAAGTACTACCATTAAACAACCATCCCATCATTCATCTACCATTTACCATGAACTACGGGTGACTTGATCCCTGCAAAGGGTACGTAGGCAGCCTATTTTTGGATGGGTTCAGTTGCCCCCTCCCAATAAAAAGGGGGGGGGGAGTGGGGTACGTATACTCGTATACTCCCACTTTCTATTGTAACATACTTTTATGAAAATAAACACTTGTTACACGTACTGTCAAGAACGACTATCTCTATCACATCTTTTACGGATCATTCAAAGTCATATCAAAATGACAATATCTATCACATCCTTTATGGATTATTCAAATTCTTATAATTTTTTTTATCTCTATCACATCTTTTATAGATCACTCAGGGTCTTACTTAAACGACCATCTCACCTTCGACCGTCGCTGCTGGCCACATCAATGACATTTCACAAATATTCTGCAGATTATTTTTACAATAACATCCACCATCGGATAAGCGCGCTATATAAATAAAAATGGTTCATTATAGAAGCAGGTCTGTTTAGAGAGAAGCACACTTGTAACCCAAATGACCATTCAAAAAACCCAACAACATCGTTGGTCGAAACCAATAGTTCATTATAGGAGCAAGTGTGTTTAGAGAGCACACTTGTAAACCCAAATGACCATTCCAAAAACCCAAAACATCGTTGGTCGAAACTAATGATCGTTATAAGAGCGGTCGTGCTCAAAGAGTGACACGGTCGTAAACCAAAACGATCATTCGAAAAACCCAGCAAACCTTAACGCTGGTTGTAACAACATAACATGCTCACTTTTGAAGTTGGGTGGTCAACAATGACCTAACTCCTATAACAAGGACGAGCACCAAAATACGGCAACGACGCCATCAATCATGATGATGGTTCATCTGGATTTTTAAACAAAGTCATTTGAACCAGACTAACTATGCATCCTAGAAACGAATTCAACAAGGATACAATTCATCACTATTAGTTGCCTTTTAAAAGTCTAAGTCAAGAAAACTGGACTTATCAGAAAAGAGAAACATATTAAAGGCTGCATTCATTATCACCTTTTATAACACAAGACACCTAGGCGCAAAATTAAAGTCAAGTCTAAAACATAAGCGCTAACAGGCGCGCAAAGCAACTAAGGGACAATCCCCTCATCATCAACCAACACCTGCAGGAGCAGTCATGGTAGTCGATCTACTGCCTCCTCGGTCCTGGTCTTCTCAAAGACTCGTCGAACATGGTCTCCCTGGTCTTCTCAAAGACTCGTCGGTCTTGATCTCCTTGAAGAATTCGTCAGTCTTTGTCTTTTCATAGACTCGCCGGTCCTGGTCTTCTCGGCGACCTCGTCTGTCCTGGTCTTCTCAAAGATTCGTCAGTCCTGGTCTCCTCAATGATCTCATTGGTCCTAGTCTCCTCAACGATGTCCTCGATCCTAGTCATGGTCACCTCGGCCCCTTCTTCGCCAATAACAAAGAACTTTACAACTTCGCTCACTAGTAGCAGTTCTTGTCTTGACAGAAGAAGTAGTGGTCGGCGTAGTAGTGGGCGCAGTAGTGGTCGCCGCAGTAGTGGTCGCCACAGTAGTGGGCGCAGCTAAAGCAGACGCAATAGTGATCGGCAGTAGTGCGCGCAGTAGTAGGGGTCGGCGCAGTAGTAGGGGTCGGCACTGTAGTGGGCACAACCAAAGCATATGTTGTAGTGGTCGACACAGTACAAACCGCAGTAGTGGACGCAACTAAAGCAAATGTAGTAGTGGTCGGCGCAGTAGTGAGCGATGCTAAAGCATATGTAGTAAGCTAGACCCATCACCAGAACAAGTGGTCTCCACGTTCGCACATGGACCTCTCAACTGTGCAAACCTCAACCTCGAGATGGACTCCTTAAACCTATGGAAAGACTACGACGAGTTTGTCGTTAAAACAATCTTAAAAGTCCACTAAGTATCAGAGATAATGAAGCTATCCACAAGTGAACACCTCTTCACGAGTATGAACGCCATACGTAGTCTCAAGCTTGGCTAAACAATAAATCAAAGTTTCATGCTCGGCGCACAAACGTGTGCTCGACCTAGAGTAAACAACTACGAGCACCAAGACAAACAAGCGCACGAGATCAACTCAACAAGCTCTCTTCTCGGCTACAACTAAAATATACCTCATCATTTTCTTCTCTCAGCTTAAATTCACTTAACAACGACGAGCTCTTTTAGAAGGAATGACGAGCACTGGTCAAAGTCGACCTCGATAAGAGAAGAGACCGAGCTAAGGAGCGACACACACATTTTCCGGCATCAATAATTCACGAACACCTCGACATTAAACACCGCGTGTTCACAAGTCAAACCATCCAAGAAGAAGTGCTCGGCTTCGGCTCCTTTCCGGATCGAGTACAAAACGAACTAGCAAGCTCCGAGGAAATGACGAGCTCAATAGCTTTCACTTCCGGTGAGATCTTCTCAAGAACGATGATGGTTCGTGAGTCTCCGACGAGCTCTCAACAACAAAAAGTCAGCGTAGAGCCATCTCCGGTGGAGCAACAAATTAACACGACGACGAGAAGCTCGACATCTTGCCAAACCATTGAACAATTTTTTTTTTACCAACGAGGCAACAACGAGCTGACGGACGACATCGTTGGGTCAACGGAGCTGGTACTTGGTCATTAACAAGGCTGCAAAGAGATCTTGGTAGAACTCAGAATTTGGTGCTCGTCAACACGGAGAACAGAGCAGCCGACGGTGAGTACCTCCTTGAAACGAAGACGCTCTAAATCAACACGGTGAGCCTCTTTGTGCTTGTTCTTGGCGTAAAGCAATAAGATCTGGGATGCAACGAGCACCTTTGCATCGACAAGGTCTCACCGGAGGACGATGAACACAACACGAAGAAGTCGTCGGTGGTGAACTTGTAGCGACGATAGCTCGTCGGGAAAGATGGTGGTTCTTTCGCACCAGTCTGCACAACGATAGCCACGCTAGAACGACGATGACCACCAAGATTGAAGCCGACGAGTGGAGCTCTCGAACGTCGAAGCAGGCCTATCGGAATAAACAAAACCTAAGATCTCACAAGAGATATGAATCTGACGTTGACAATGGCTGAGGACTCGCCGGAAAGTACAAATGAGCCGACGACAAAGCTAGACGGCAGCGACGCTCGTAAAAAAAAAAAATCTAAAACCCTAGTGATTTAAAAAGGCAGAAAGAATAGAGAAGGGAGAGAGAGAAAGTGGATCTACTTTTCCTTGGGAGGAGTGGAGTTATTAGAGAAATGAGCAGGGAAGTGTCATCATATAGCCATTAATACCATAACTAAGCATTAATACACTTCGGTAATGGGCAAGAACAATTTCAATTTCTAGAAGGAACTGAAACGACGCCTAGCTCAACATTAACAGATTATGTGAGAGCTAGGCAAGACAAACAAGTTTTACGAGCTTTAACAGAACAAGCTCCGCAAACTTTACAGGACAAGCTCCTTGAGTTTTACAAAACAAATTCAAAAACACAAGTCTATAGAGAGTCTTTACTGGGCTAAGCATTAGCATGAACATGAAAGCTCAGTAACCAAACAATGTTTCTCAATCTCATCTCGTAATACACGGACAGAGCAGTACATTTTCTTGAAACCTCACTCTGACTCTTTTTCCTCGGCAGCATCACAACTGATACTACCGAGCTGGGGGGCTAACTGTTCGGGTGATATCTCACTCCGGTAGAGATCATCAAGAAAATGACTAAGTACCAGAAGTGGGCGCGCAGTTATTTGGAGGAGCTCTGCTTGTTCCCAAGACCAGCTCTATTTCTAGAACCAGCTCTATTTCCATGACCAGCTCTCCTGCTTCCTTTGACCAGCTCTCCAAATTGACTTGGACCAGGACTAGTTCTCCTGCTTTCTGGGACGAGCTCTCCAAAGTGACTGGGACCAGGACTAGCTCTCTACTTCCTGGGACAAGCTCTCCAAAGTGACTGGGACCAGGACTAGCTCTCCTGCTTTCTAAGACGAGCTCTCCAAAGTGATTAGGACTAGGACTAACTCTCTTGCTTCCTGGGACGAGCTCTTCAAAGTGACTGGGACCAGGACTGCATCTTTCCAGGACGACGTCTATAGTGGTCCACTAAACTCCAGAAGACCTCTACGATCATTTCACCTTAAAATAGATGAATGGGCCGAGCTTAGAAAGCCCACTCTGGAGAGATGACGAATTGGGAGCCCATGACTAACAAGTTGCGCCGACCTCTACTGCAAGTTGGGCCTAGGTGACGAGCTCTTGGATTTGGGCCCATGACGAGGACGAGATCAAGACCTAGGGCGGCGGCCGACTACGCTCAGAGAGAATCTTGAAGATTTAGGGATTTTTCCTTATCTCGTAGATTTAGACCTAGGTCGACTAGGACCTTATAAATAGACTTTCTATACCTCTGAAAGGGGGATCCGCATTTTTACATAGAAAACCATTTGTAAACATTTGCAAAAGCTTAATAAACAAACTCTCTTGAGATCTTCGCTAAGTGTTTTTCATCTCAGAGCTTTCAGACCTAGAATCGTTGACTATTTCAACTGTGTAGGTTTCCACCACCACAAGGCTCAAAAGCTTATCGACTTTTAGATCCACAATCACGAAAAATTGTAGTAAGTCGAGATGTTGTGTTCGATGAAACAAAGGGCTGGATTTGGAGTCATGGTAACTCAGAAAAGGATGTGAGCTTCACTGTTACTCTCGAAGAATTTGGGAACCATGGCGTTCAAGAAGAAAGTGAGAGACTTGAGGATAAAACAGAGGAACGTGGAGATGGAGAAAACGAGAATAAAACAGAGGAACATGGAGACGATAAGTATGAAGCACGCAATGATAGTGATATATCTGAAAGCCATGAACAAGATCATGAGCATGAAGCTACAACGGAGAATCAGTCACCACCGGTTCTAAGGAGAACACAAAGACCAACTACGAAGCCAAAGTATCTTAAGGATTATGTTCTACTTGCTAAGGAAGAAGGTGAGATACTACTTCTCTGTCTTAATAATGAGCCAAGAAATTTTGTTGAAGCAAAAGAATATGAAGAATGGATCAATGCGTGCAAACTCTATTGAGAAACACAATACTTGGAACCTTATTGATCTACCTAGTGGAGTAACACCTATTGGGCTGAAGTGGGTATTTAAGTTAAAAAAGAACTCAGATGGAAGTATCAACAAGTATAAGGCTCGTCTCGTTGCTAAAGGATATGTGCAACAATATGGAGTTGATTTTGAGGAAGTATTTGCCCCAGTAGCACTGATTGAAACTATAAGACTTCTTATCAATGTTGCAGCATCAAATGGTTGGGAGATCATCACCTGGATGTCAAGACGGCATTCCTCTATGGAGAGCTTAAGGAGACTGTCTATGTATTGCAGCCAGAAGGTTTTGAGAAGAAGGGAAGCGATGATAAAGTTTATAAGCTAAACAAAGCTTTATATGGTTTAAGGCAAGCGCCAAGGGCATGGAACAACAAGCTAAACAAGATTCTTACGGAGTTAGGGTTCATAAAGTGCTCAAAATAACCATCAGTATATCGAAAGGAGGTACGTGAACATCTTCTTGTCATAGCAGTATACGTTGATGATCTCTTTGTCACTGGAACAAATCTAGAGATTATCAGAAACTTCAAAGAAGAGATGGCCTCTAAATTTGAGATGAGTTATCTAGGAAGATATGTATTATCTTGGAATAGAAGTAGTTCAACATGACAAAGGAATCACGCTGAGCCAGAGAAGGTATGCTCTTAAGATCTTAAAATAAACAGGAATGAAAGACTGCAATTCTGTTTATGCACCGATGGAAACAGGGCTGCAATTATCGAAAGCAAAACATGAAGAAGAGATTGATGCATCTATGTTTAGGAAGAAAGTTGGTTGTCTCCGATACTTGGTCCATACAAGACCAGATATTTCTTTCTGTGTAGGTGTGTTGAGTTGTTACATGCATTGTCCTAGAGACTCACACGGAACTGCAATGAGACAATGTCTAAGGTACTTAAAGGGAACTACTGCACTTGGTTTGACTTTCGAACGGTGCTCAAAGATTCCAAGAATAGTAGGTTATAGTGACAGCAACCACAACATTGATCCGGATGATGGGAAAAGCACAACAGGACACATTTTCTATCTGGGAGAAAGTCCTATCTCGTGGTGTTCAACAAAGCAAGATGTCGTAGCACTTTCTTCTTGTGAGGCTGAGTTTATGGCAGGAACTGAAGCAACAAAACAAGCAATTTGGCTTCAAGATTTACTCAGTGAGATCATTGGAACGACAAGTGAGAAAGTCATCATACGGATTGATAATAAATATGCAATAACTTTGACAAAGAATCCAGTGTTTCACGGGAGAAGTAAACACATACAAAGGAGATACCACTTCATACGAGAGTGCGTTGAAAGTGGGAGGATTGAAGTAGAACATGTTCCGGGAGTTGAACAGAAAGCAGACATCCTCACTAAAGCCTTGGGAAGAGTCAAGTTTAGAGAAATGAGGGAGCTCATTGGTGTTCAAGACTTGGAGAAGATCGAGTTCAAGCTTAAGGGGGAGAATGTTGGAGTAAGCTTGGAACACAAGTCCTAAAGAGATTAGGATTAGGAAACATATTTAGGAGTTATCTAAATATGTTAAAAGAGCTAAGAAAAAGGAAATTATCCTTTATGAGAAAAATGAAGCTTGTGTAATCTTCTCTATATAAGGAGATGTCAAAGTTGTGGCATAATTTATGAGTTTAAGAGTTTGAGAGATTGTGAGTTTGAGAGATGGAGAACTTTAGGTTTTGAGTTATTTTCCTAAAGTAATAAGAGAGATATTCTTTGTTTGAACTTAAGCTTATCATCATTCAAATTCTAGACGATATACCTTCTTTCTCCCTTGATGCCGATATCTATAATAAACAATGGAGGCTTGTATGGTGTACACCTTCGATCAACGAAACCCTAACCCGCGACACTGCTCCCAAGATTATCAATTTTAACCTCAAAACCACCTCGCACCAGAATATCCCCTTCAGGGACCAGTGGATCGAGTTTGCCATGTCTCGCAACGTTGAGAATCTGTCCTTAGATTCGAGTTCTGGTTCCGACAATAATTATAAGTTTCTTGATTTCTTCTATATCAGTTCCTCTATAAAAAAACACACCCTTAAATTAAACTTTTGTAATACGATGACTCCTAGATGCCATGTATCTTGGTCATCACTCAAGACGGTTTACTTGGGTTGTGTTAATCTCACTGATGAATCCATGACTAATATTCTATCTGGTTGTCCCATTCTCGAAAGTTTAACGTTGTATTTCTGCGATAAACTGAAGGTTCTTGATCTCGACAGATCAGCGTTTGAGAACATTACAAGTATACCGCAAAGTTTGGGTTCCGGGGCCAACGCAGATTGTGGCACCTCATATTCATTTTCTCACTTTGAAAAACTCTCAATTACCTTGTACTTTTGTTGATGTCGCTTCTTTAAGGGAAGCTAAACTCGACATTTGCTATATTTCAGCGATGATGAAACTGGAGGCCGATGTCTTCAAACCATGGTGCTAAAGATGCTAGATAAGTTATAGAACGCAGAGAAGCTTACTTTTGGGGGAAACGTTCTTCATGTATGTATATGTTTTGGGCTCATTCTCTCATTCCAC
This sequence comes from Arabis alpina, assembly GCA_900128785.1. Taxonomy (NCBI): domain Eukaryota; kingdom Viridiplantae; phylum Streptophyta; class Magnoliopsida; order Brassicales; family Brassicaceae; genus Arabis; species Arabis alpina. The sequence goes on from LT669790.1 coordinate 13,224,374, forward strand.
GGTCAACATTCTTTAGAATTTGATTTTCTAAAGTTTTAAAAACATTTACTGATCAATATGTGTTGCGGTATTCACTATCTTTATGTTAGATTTTATCTCTTGCCGAGCTTCGTGGTGTTCCTTTCTCAAAGCTCAAGGTCAAAGCCTTCACTTTTGAAACATAAATCTCTCAGTATGTTATTCCCGGTGTAGAAAGACTATTACAAAACGCACCTGATTTAGAGAAGCTAACAGTAGTCCCAAGGAGTTGCAACACCATACCGGTATATATACCATTAATCTCTTTTATTTTTCCTTTGACTTCCGTTCTTACCATCATCAAATATCCAAAAATAATTTTGTATTTTGTTTCTGATGAGTAGGGGAAACATCTTGACAAATACTTGAAATCGCAAGGCTTGAATACATATCAATGTTGGAGATCAAAAGATGGAGTCTTTGGGGACATGTTTACATTTGAGTGCCTTTGGAGGGTAGAGTTGAAGCACATGATTTCATTCGTGGAACTTATGCTTAAAAGTACAAAGACATTAGTCAAGATTGTCGTACTGTTGGAAGAACGTTACCTTAAGTTTAAGGTTAAAGATCTAGTTATAAGACTGTCTCATTACAACAATGTTGTGAATCAACACGGACAAGGACAAGGAGTGGACCGAGTTGTGAATCATAGAGATTTTTGAGTCTTCTTATTCAATTTTTTTTAATATATATATATATATATATAAGTGGTGTATTTAATTTATAGTGTTGAACATTTTGAAGAATACTTGAGTGAATCGAGTATAAGTTACGTAACTTAAGGAATATTTTTTATGTTGAAAATTGTGAAGGTAACAAGAAAATGCATGGATTTTGGCTTTTGTCTTTGATCAGTCTACTCGTGAACCACCAAAGTGAAGAAATTTTGGAAGTCTCTTCAGTCAAAGTGTTTAAGGAGACTTTGAATTAAAGTTGTTTCTACACTTAAAAATCGGAAAACATTGGAACCAGTTTGTTTTTGCTGATAGAATTCATTGAACCCGAAATGTCACTTGAACCGGTCCAACTTAGTTGTTTTGGCAAAGGGAGGGAAAGCGAGAACCAAAGGTAAGATTTGGTTTTCTGGTTCAATATTTTTTCTTATAACTTTGGATTATTTGGTATAGAAATTGAACGTTAACTTTTTCCCTAATCATTTGCGAAATCAAAACCCTAAGAAAATCGCTAAGATGGCTGACGATAATCTCATGACCGCCGTAAAAGTTCCTCTCCGCCGCAACAATCGCCGCTGCCGAGAAATCAAAGGAGAAGGAGAAGCTTCAGTTGCCGCCGTTGAAGAAATGAAAGAGGAAGGAGACGTTTCAATCGCATCCACCGAAAAAATCCTCAATCAACTCTTTACCAATTGAGATCCTCCAACACATACTCTCCTATCTTCCGACCAAATTCGCCATAACATCACTCTTATCCAAGCGATGGAAAAAGGTATGGTGCGGTACCTCTTCAATCTCCTTGGATAGCAATACACTATCGACTGCTTCTACAAACAAAGCCCAAAGTCAATACACAAAACCCAAAGTCAATACAGACAGCGAGACGACCAGAGACAAGTTTGAGTGTGAGGCTTTGGACTAGTGGTGGAAAAGGGTTCGAGACTAGTGTTGGTCTATCTAAGAAACCAAACAAAGACATCATCGAGCACAACCTTAAGCGTCAAATTCATCTTAAGCATGCTTGTTGGGGTCAGATCTCACTCCGGTAGAGATCGTCAAGAAAATGACTAAGTACCAGAGGTAGACTCGCAGTTATCTGGACCTGCTCTGTCTTAGGGACCAGCTCTGTCTCAGGGACCAGCTCTGTCTCAGGGACCAGATCTGTCTCTGGGACCAGCTCTCCAGAATAACTGGGACTAGGACCGGCATCTTTCCAGGACGACGTCTATAGTGGTCATTTAGACTCCAGGAGACCGTTGCGATCATTTCACTTCAAGACAGAGAATGGGCCGAGCGCCGGGCCCACACTGGAAAGAACGAGTCGGGAGCCCACAGGTAACAAGTCACGCCGACCTCTACTGCAAGACTGGACCTGGAAGACGAGCTCTCGGATTTGGGCCCATGCCGAGGACAAGGTCGAAACCTAAAAGCGGCACCGACTATGCTGAGAGAGAATCCCGAAGATTTAGGGATTTGAGCTTATCTCTTTAGGTATAGATTTAGGCCGACTTAGAGTTGTATAAATAGACGGAGGATACCTCTAAAAATGGATCCGCAATTTTACACAGAAACTATTGCAAAAGCTTAATAACAAACTCTCTTGAGATCTTCGCTAAGTGCTTCTCATCTCAGAGCTTTCAGATCTAGACCATTGACTATTTCAACTGTGCAGGTTTCCACCACGACAGTTTGGCGCTAGAAGGAGGGGTTTGAAAGATTCTTACTCCGAAGAACCACCGCGAAGAGATCCAAAACACGATGACTGACGAACGACGTATCGCAGATCCAAAAGACGTCGCGCCGAGAGATCTGGAAGAGGGCGAGATCCAGGCTGAAGGAGATACCAACAAGGACCAAACCGCTCGTGACGATCCGCCACCAGCAGGAACGGCTCGCGCCGATCTCCCTGGCGAGAAGTCGAAGGAAACCCCGAGAGCGAGCTCGCTTCTCCCTGAGTTGCTGCAGAAGATGAGCGCAACACTGGACGCATTGCTGGAGAGCGCCGAGCGGCAAAACAGAGCCAACGGGACAATAACCAACAAGCTCAGACCCCTGGGGCCTAGTCTGTTTAGAAAACCGGCGGCACGAATCGATCCAGTGGCGCTCAACTTCACCACACCGATAGGATCGTCGAGCCAACCTCGGCAACAGATTCCATCGACCGCTGCAAACGATGGACGATCCGCTCTTTTAGCCCAGGCACGGCGAGAGAAAGCGAAAGTCGGCGACGAGCCGATAGACCTCGACAACAATGATGAGGACCTGGCTAGAAGAGTCGTTCCTGAAACAATCTTCACTGAGACAGCGAGAGATCGGCAGGGAATGGCCAAAGCAAGGAACGATGATCCTCAACACATAGCTTCACAGCAATTCTCCACCATCAGAGACGATGGCCCCGTGAGGAAAGTCACACGCAACAGTGATCTCCCAGAGGAAGAAGTGGCGCGGCGAACCACTACAAGGCAGAAGCATGCCGACCCACAAAAGACGACCCAACAACGCTCCTCCGTTTTCAACGATGAGACCGGTCACGGATATGCCAGACATGTTTCGGAAGAGGAGGAAAACGTTGAGTGGGTGAAACAGGCAGAGGACGCTGAAGCGAAATAAGCTGCGTTTCAAGCCCAACATGACTAGATGGCCGAATTTCGAGCTTCGTTAAGTAAGACTATTGCCGAGTTGAAGACCATTCGTTCGCAGATGCATCGTGCCACTAGCAAGGCGCCATAACTCGATCTGATCTTGGAATAAGCTCAGCACACTCCTTTCTCGGCACGCATCACCAAAGCTCGAGTATCAGACCAAGGCAAGATTAGGGTGCCAACCTACGACGGGACCGAAGACCCAGCTGACCACCTCAAGGAATTCAGTGTGGCTATGACAAGATCGAATTTCAAAGAGGAAGAGATGAACGTCGGGAAGTGCTTGCTTTTCGTATAAAACCTCAAAGGACCAGCTCTCTAATGGTTTAAAGGGCTCCAAAGTAATTCCATCGCTACGTTCAAACAGTTGACAGAGGCCTTCATCAAACACTACTCCATCTTCATTGAAACTCAAACGTCAGGCGCTGATTTATGGTCCATGAACCAAGGACCAACTGAGTCCCTCAAAACTTTCATCGAACGTTTCAAGCTTGTACTATCACAAGTGAAAGGGATAGAGGACTCGGACGCACTCCGAGCGCTGAAAAGAGCCATATGGCACGAATCTGATTTATGGAAGGAGATGTCTCTCAACGAGCCTTCAACTATCCATGATGCCCTACATCGAGCAACGAACTACGCTTAAAGCGAAGAAGAAGCAAAGAAACTTGCAAAGAAGTATGGGAAGTCAAAACAGAAGAATGACAGCGACCTCCAGCCGAGTCAGTCGCAAAAAACCCACGGTAGAGATTATATCCAACATGAGGGTGGCTTAAAAGGAGCCCACAATTACCAAGTAGACTCACCCGGCGTTGGCCGAGGTAGAGGCCGCGGTCGCGGTCGTGGCCGAGGAAGAGGTTTTCCTAATGTGTAGACCGGAAACTCAACCTACGACGGGTCGCTATACTGCGACATTCATCGCACCCATGGGCACTCGACAGTAAACTGTCGATCCCTCGGCTCGGCCTTCGTCCAGAGACTGCTGGACGGCAAGCTTAAGGAGGACCTCAAGCTCGAAGATTTTGAAATCAAAACAGATCAGGCGCCTGCGCCTGAGCCCGCACTTGCACCTACCGAGGAGGAACCACCCAAACGCGGTAGACAAAACGAAAACAATACTCAAGGCGGCCCAAGAAAGAAATTATTCATGATAATGGGAGGATCCCACTACTGCTCAGATACGATTTCCTCGATTAAAGCATTTCAGCACCGAGCTGAAGCTAGCGTCAACTGGTCTACCCCGTCTAGTTATCCTAACGACACAATCACTTTTGAAGAAAGAGAAACGATCGGAATCGATAAACCGCATGATGATCCACTTGTCATCGAAATCACTATCAGCAACATTGACGTGTCCCGGGTCTTGATCGACACGGGAAGCACCATCGATGTAATTTTCAAAGATACACTGAAGCGAATGTATATCAGCTTTGACGAAATCAAAGAACAACCAAAGCCCTTAACCGGTTTCTCAGGAGAGACCACGATGACGCTTGGAGTAATCAGGTTGTCCGTCGAAGCTGGAGGAATCGTCAAAGTAGTCGAATTTTCAGTAGCAGATCACCCAGCAATATACAATGTCATCCTGGGGACCCCATGGCTCAACGCTATGCGCGCCGTGGCATCCACTTACCACCTGTGCGTGAAGTTTCCAACGAAACAAGGCATCAAGGCAATCTACGGAAGTCAAAAGGAATCTCGCATATGCACTCTAACCGAACACAAAATCCGGAATCCCGTTACTGACCCGGTCTCGAAAGCTGAACGAAAGAAGATGAAGAAAAAGAGAGACCCCGTCAAAGAGATTTTAGAGAAGTTATAGCAATTACAGATCGAGGAGGACCGCGAGTTGAGAGCAGTACCTACCTGCGAACCAGTTGTATCGGTTTGCATCGACGACGAGAATCCAGGAGGGTGCGTCGAGATCGGCGCTAGTTTGAACAGTACAATCAAGAATAGACTAGTCACGTTTCTGAAGCAGAACATAGGCACCTTCGCTTGGGCAGCCGACGACATGCCCGGTATCGATATCAATGTGGCTTGCCACGAACTGAATGTCGATCCGTCATTCAATCTAATTAAGCATAAACGAAGGAAACTAGGACCTAAAAGAGTAAAGGCACTCTTGAAAGTGGGATCAATAATGGAAGTCAAGTACCCCGATTGGCTGGCAAATCCAGTCGTGGTCAAGAAGAAAAATGGCAAGTGGCGGACTTGCGTAGATTTCACAGATCTAAACAAGGCCTGCCCCAAAGATAGCTTCCCCCTCCCACACATCGATCGTCTCGTCGAGGCAACAACAGGCAATAAACTCCTGTCATTCATGGATGCGTTTTCTGGCTACAACCAGATTCTGATGAACCCAGCCGACCGTGAGAAGACGGCGTTCATAACGGATCGCGGCATATACTGTTACAAAGTCATGCCTTTTGGCTTGAAGAATGCTGGAGCCACTTATCAACGCCTAGTCAACAAGATGTTTGCTGACCAGCTCGGCAAAACCATCGAGGTTTATATCGACGATATGCTGGTGAAATCATTAGACGAAGAAGACCACGTAGTCCACCTAGAAGACTGTTTCAAGTGCCTGAACAAACACAATATGAAGTTGAATCCAACCAAGTGCAGATTCGGAGTAACCTCCGGTGAGTTCCTCGGATACCTGGTCACCCATCGCGGCATCGAGGCAAATCCAAAACAGATCGACGCACTCATCCAGATGTCCTCGCCGAAATCCAAGCGAGAGGTCCAACGACTCACTAGGCGAGTAGCCACACTTAACAGATTCGTCTCAAGGTCCACTGCTAAATGCCTTCCGTTCTACGACACGCTACGAAAAATAAGAATTTCGAGTAGACAGAAAAATGCGAAAACGCCTTCCGACAGTTAAAAAAGTACCTGGCTAGCCCTCCAGTGCTAGCAAAGCCAGTCCATGGTGAACCTTTGTTCTTATACATAGCAGTCTCCGAAACGGCTGTCAGCGGAGTCCTGGTCCGAGAGGAAAGAGGCGAGCAGAAGCCCATCTTCTATATCAGCAAGTCACTGACAGACGCCGAGACTAGATACCCAGTCATGGAGAAGCTGACACTATCCGTCCTCACCGCCGCAAGAAAGCTGAGATCCTACTTTCAATCACATCTGATAGTAGTCCTTAGCACTTTCCCGCTGCGATCGGTATTACACATCCCAAGTCAATCAGGACGACTAGCAAAATGGGCGATAGAGCTGAGCGAATATGACATCGACTATCGAGGCCGCACCAGGGCAAAGTCACAAGTCCTGGCAGATTTCCTTATAGAGCTGCCAGACGAAATCAAAGAAGTCGAAGTTCCTAACCTCCCTTGGTTGCTTCACGTGGATGGAGCATCATCAAAAAGCGGCTCAGGCGTAGGGATACGATTAACTTCGTCAACAAAAGAAGTACTCGAACAATTCTTCCGCCTAGGATTCGACGCCTCGAACAATGAGGCAGAATACGAAGCGCTCCTAGCAGGACTAAGACTCGCTAAAGGATTAGAAATCAAGAAAGTCTCGGTGTTTTGCGACTCTCAGCTAGTCGTAAACCAATTCAATGGAGAATACGCCACTAAAGACGAGCGAATGGAAGCTTATCTTCAAGTAGCAAAGGACTTAGTAGCGCTGTTTGAGGAGTGCACAGTGACACGTATCCCTAGAGAAGAGAATACAGACGCCGACGCCCTAGCAATCGTCGCATCTAAAACAGACGAAGATGTTCGCCAAGTCATCCCCGTCGAGTTTATCAAGAAACCAAGCATTCGCTTTCACAAATTGGTAAATGTGGTAACCCGCTCCCAAGCAGCTAAGCATAAAGCACAAAGAGACTTGACAGAACCTATTCACCTCGAACCTGCTAAGGCGGCCCGTCCAAGTAGAGGCGAGCAATCCCGAACCAGCCGAGCCAGCTTGCTCTCCTCCGATCGTGACGACTCCCCCTGAGACAGCTCACCCTGGAAATCCCTCGCCAGAGATGGCTCGGCCTGAACTCAATAGGACGACTAGCACCGGAACTGATACACCATCTCTTCCCGAAGATCCGGAGTCAACCGACCAAGACCAGAACGCAGCGTCAAATCCTGAATCGACCTCACCAACAGACGTAACTTTACATAGGGAGATTCAACAAACCCACTCTGAAACGGCTACAACAGCCCCTTCCAAGCCAGATGGTCCACTACCTATGGAGACAAGTACGTCAGATCCTGCCCTATCAGAGACAGCTCATCTTGAGGTTGAAGAAACAGCATGTATTCCACCTTTACCAACATGCCCCTCTACGCCTGCCACAACGACCAGTACTCAACCAACAGATGCGGATGGCCAGCCCGCTCAGAGCGACAAAGAAATTCTAATTAAGGGAGAGGCAGAAGAAAAGGAATACGGTTGCGACACACCATGGATGGACCAAATTCGAGGATACATAGCCGATGGCGAGTTACAAAAAGACAAGTGGGCAGCTCGCAAACTACGAGCACAAGTAGCTCGTTACGTTTTACTTGACGGCAATGTCTACAAATGGCAATTTTTCGGGCCTTTGCTCGCTTGCGTTGAAGAGAAAAAAGCTAGGCAAGTAATAGAGGAAATTCACAGCGGATCTTGCGGCAACCACTCTGGAGGACGAGCACTAGCAATCCGAATCAAACGCCATGGTTACTTTTGGCCCACTATGATCCAAGATTGCGAGAAGTTCTCTTCACACTGCGAAAAATGCCAGCGACACGCCCCACTGATTCATCAGCCCACAGAGCTGCTCTCATCCATTACTTCGCCTTATCCGTTTATGCGCTGGGCCATGGACATCGTCGGGCCTCTCCACCCTTCGCGACAGAAGCGTTATCTCTTGGTGCTGACAGATTACTTCTCCAAGTGGGTCGAGGCAGAGTCATACTCTAGCATCAAAGATAGACAAGTGGAGAAGTTCATCTACAAGAACATCATTTGCCGGCACGGCGTGCCTTATGAAATCGTCACTGACAACGGCTCGTCTACGGAACAGAATGCGTTATCCCACCAGAGGTACACATTCCAGGTGTCCGCCGTAGGCTTCTCCCCGAATAAGAAGGACTCAACCACCTGCTGCTCCTAGATGAGCTGGACCTAGTCAACGAACGGCGTGACCGAGCACTACTTAACATCACTCGCTACCAGTTGGCTGCGTCCAAGTACTATAATTTCAAGGTTCGCACCCGGCGATTCTACGAAGGAGACTTGGTCTTACGCGAAGTCTTCCAAAACACAGCAGAGCGGAACGCCGGTAAACTTGGAGCACATTGGGATGGACCATACGTCGTCACTAAGATCGTCTGCCCGGGCGTATATGAACTCGCAAACATGGAAGGAAAAGCTATCCCACGATCGTGGAACCCACGACACCTCAAGAAGTACTACCACTAAACTTCGTCCCGCTAACTCAAAAATCATCATCACACTCAATCATCCATACATCAAACAACTTACCATGAACTATGGGTGACTTGATCCTTGCAAAGGGTACGTAGGCAGCCCATTTTCGGATGGGCTCTGTGGCCCCCCTCCCAAAAAGGGGGGGGGAGTGGGGTACGTATACTCGTATACTCCCACCTCTCTTTGTAGCAAATCTTTTTGAGAATAAACATTTGCTACAAAGACTTATCAAAACAACTATCTCTATTACATCCGTTACGGATAACTCAAGGTCTAACTTAAACGACCATCCCAAACCGCCGCTGCTGGCCACCATTGGATAAAGCGCACTATATAAATAAAAGTGGTTCATTATAGGAGCAGGTGCGTTTAGAGAGAAGCGCACATGTAACCGAAGTGACCAGTCTAAAACCCAACAACATCGTTGGTCAAAAGCGACGATCGTCACAGGAGCGGTCATGATCGAAAGAGCGAACATGATCGTAAACCAAGTCGTTCGTTCAGAAAACCCAGTTATACTTACACTGGTAACAACCACGATAATAGGAATGCATGTTCCGATGGTCAAACATCTACAACAAAGTACGGTTCGTTGTTACTAAGATTTTCTTTGAAAGACTAAGCAAAAAATCATCGATAAGCTAAAAACCGCATTCATTATCATCTTGCAAAAATACAAGGTAAAATCATCCATGGATAAAACCCGTCCAGACGGTAAAACATCAAATCCAGAAAACCTAAAGCCGAAAAACATAAGGCAGCCTCCTAGGCGCAAAATCAAAGTCAATATCTAAAACATAAGCAATAAAAGCGCTAACAGATGCGCAAAACACAACTAAGGAACAATCTCCTCCTCCACTCCTGGAGGAGCAACCTGAGTGACCGACTCCCCCTCGGCCTCCGTCTCTCCAAAGACGTCGTCAAGCCTCGGATCCTTGGTAAGCGCATCGATCCTCGGCCCTTGAAAATCCTCGTCCATCCTCCTCTCCTCAGGAGCCCCAACAGTCCCAGCGCCCTCGGCGACATCGTCGATCCTGCTGTTGGTCACCTCAGCCCCAACTCCGCGGATTAGGGAGAACTTCCCATCTACACCAACTACCGCGGCCTTGCAAGAGCTGGTGCCTCCAAGGAGGGACCCCGAAGGATCGGCTACACCGACACTCGCCGCGTACATCTGCGATGGGCGCCTTAACCTACAAGAAAAAAAGAGAAAGGAGTGTTGTTGGGGTCGGAAATCCCTTCTCCGAGAACAACAGTCGATAATGACAAAACCGGTGTGATATGGTTGAGTTGCCGAGCAGGCGAATTAGCCAGACAGCCAAATACACTGTCGCTTCCAAATTTGAGAGTTAGGCCAAATTTGGCCTAGCCGGAAAAAGTTTGGCCAAACCAGGGAAATTGGCCGAACCGCCCAGGCAGGTTTGGCCGAACCGGTTAGACAGGTTTGGCCGAACCGCCAAGGCAGGTTTGGCCGAGCCTGTCCAGACAGGTTTGGCCGAACCGCCTAGGCAGATTTGGCCGAGCCTGCCCAGGCAGTTTTGGCCGAACCGCCCAAGCAGGTTTGGCCGAGCTGCCGGGTTCAATTTGGCCGAGCAAGCCAAACCGCTTAGGCAAAAATCTGCTTGGGCAAAGCGCTTAGGCGAAATCTGCCGGCCAAACCGCTTAGGCGAAATTTGCCAGCCAAACCGCTTAGGCGAAATCTGCTAAACAAAAGGCCTTGCATGTTTCTGGTTAAACGGGATCGACTACATTTCGCCGAGGAGAGTCTTTTCTGAAGAGCAGGTTAGTAGCTAGGAGTGGCAAGCCTATCGGGCCGACGAGTTCAGAACAAGTCTAGCCCATCAGGAGAAGCCCACAAGGAAAGCCGCCTTCAGAAGGAGAGATCATCGGCGAAATAAGGAAACTTCCTTTTTCAGAGAGAAGATAAACTCAATAAGGAAAGAGGATCGAGATGAGTCCCGAAGAATTAGGAAAATTTCCTAATTCTTGTTGTAACCCTAAATCGACCTAGTCGAGTATATATATCGATGTACATCCTTTGAGAAAGGGATCCGCAACTTTATTCACAAAAGCAATACAAAGCAATAACAAACCCTAGTTTTTCTTTGCTCATCGTTTTCTATTTCGTAGCTTAACGCAGAAATCTCAACTTCCTCTCGAAACCCTTACAAATCTAATTGTGCGATTTCTGGCATCCACAATTTGGCGCCGACTAAGGGGAACTAGAGAATTTCTTACAACTCGAAGATGGTAAGCGGCGAAGAAAACACGTCCCGCAGAGACAACCGGGAAAGAGAACCTCCGATCGAGGCTACTGCTACCAAAAATCCTGCTCATGGTGACCTAACCGACGTGAAGAAGATGCTAGAAGACTTCCTCACTGAGCAGAAGAAGCAAGCCAAGATGATCGAAGAAAACTCGAAGGAACTGAAAGCTCTTTCGCGAAGAAAACGTGAAAGACCCAACACGACGAGACTCAGAGCGCGCGTCGACCCTCAACGCCTCGACTTCTCAGCGCCTCGCACTACTCGGGGAAACCCAGAGGATCTACCACCACCGCCTCCGCATCGAGAAACGGACAAGTCCCCCGAACGCGTCGTGGACGTCTCCGACGGAGAGGAACCAGCTCCCGCAAAGCATACACGGGCGGACGGTCCAGAAGGAAACCGACAGGAACCACGCGCCCCTGACACTCAAAGCGCGTCAAGCTCTTCCAAGCAGAGATTGTGGGGGACACCGCGGAATACTCCAACTACTCTAGCGAAGAGAGGTACAAGAAGGAGCAGGAGCGCAGAGCATTCAAACGCTCTTACGCTGCAGAGCTCGCTGCAGTTAAAGCTCAGATGGATCGGGTGACCTCAGACCTAAAGTACACCCAATCGCAGATGCATCAGGGAACGGGAAAGGCTCCTGCCATCGCCCAGGTTCTAGAAAAGGCGAGGAATACACCCTTCGACGAACGAATCGCGAAAACGAAAATCTCCGATCCTGGAAGGATCAAGTTACCCATCTACGAAAGAACCACTGACCCTTCGGATCATCTGATGGAATTCGAAGTTGCCTTGGGGAGAGCGAACTTCAAGGAAACAGAAAAAGACATCGTCTACTGCAAGCTGTTTGTGGAAAGTCTCAAGGGGCCTGCGCTACAATGGTTCTACAAGCTGGAGAAGAACTCAGTTCACACCTTTCTTCAGCTTTCCGAGTTGTTCGTTCAACATTACAACATCTTCATGGAACGGAAGATCTACGACTCAGAACTATGGAATAATAAGCAAGGCGAGAACGAGAGTCTTCGATCTTTCATGACAAGGTTCAAAAACACGCTTTCAAAGGTTGAAGGTATCAGCAACAAGTCAGCCCTGGAAGCCCTGCGAGGGGCACTTCGGTGCCCATCCCCATTCTGGCAAGAGATGAGCCTCAACACGCCGATAACGATTCAAGACGCTCTCCACCGTGCAGCCGACTTCGCCCCGAACAGAAGAGGAAGTCCTAGCCAGGAAGGGCGGAAAGACCAAACAAGCAAGCGAACCAGCCAAAGTCGCTGCACCTAAGAAAAACAATCATACCTACGTCGAATACGAAGGAGGATCCGGAGGGGCTCACAACTATCAAGTAGAGTCATCAGGTCGCGGACGCGGAAGAGGCCGTGGGCGCGGTCGCGGCAGAGGAACCTGGAACAACACCTGGACCAGAGAGTCGAAGGACTATGACGAGAAGCTGTATTGTGATTTCCACAAATCCAGTGGACACTCAACCGCAAGGTGCCGAGAATTAGGGCGACAGCTCATAGCCAAACTCACAGAAGGCACCTTAAAAAACAACAACAGCTTGTCAGACTTCAAGCCAGTGGAGAAAGCTCCTACCGAGGCCGAACAACAAGTGGATACTCCCAGACGCCACCGTCGCGATAATGGCGTGGAAAACGGAGAACAACGCGAGGTTATCAACATGATAATGGGAGGATCACAATACTGTGCTGACGACGAGACCACGATCGAAGCTTATCAACTTTGCGCTGATGTCTGCGCAAATATATCAGCACCCGTAAAGCCAAGGCTTTCCAGCGACTCAATCACTTTCGACGAGAATGACACTGAGGGCCTCGACCAACCAGATAACGATCCCTTGGTAATCAACCTAACCGTCTACGATTTCAACATCGCTCGTGTTCTTATCGATACAGGGAGCTCGGTGGATGTCATCTTCAAGAAAACACTTGAGCGAATGAAGATTGATCTATCCACAATCAAAGGAAGGCCTAAGCCCATCACGGGTTTCTCTGGCGAAACAACCATGACGATGGGAACAATTCGCCTTCCTGTCCAAGCTGGCAACGTTAAACAGATGGTCGACTTCACTGTCTCCGATCATCCAGCGATCTACAACATGATCATGGGAACTCCTTGGCTCAACCTGATGAGAGTCGTGCCTTCAACGTACCACTTATGCCTCAAATTTCCAACTCCCATCGGCATAAAGACAATATGGGGAAATCAGAGGGATTCCCGTACCTGTTTTCTGGCCGAGCATAAGATGCGAAACATCGACAAGAAGAAGGACGCCCCTGAGCCTCAGAAATCACGAAAAAGAGCGAGAACTAGCCCCGAACAGGTGAAGAACCTGACTGACCTCTTATAGCAATTACAGATTGCAGAAGGTCGCATAGAAGAAGAACGACCCACCTGCGAACCTGTGATATCTGTATGCATCGATGAACAACACCCCGAAAGATGCGTAGAGATCGGGGCCACCCTTGATGAAGATCTTAAGAAGAAGCTCGTGGCTTTCCTCTAGAAAAACCACAATACTTTCGCCTGGGCAGCAGAAGACATGCCAGGGATAGACATCAACGTCACCAACCACGAACTCAACGTCGATCTGACTTTCAAACCAGTAAAACAGAAAAGGAGGAAACTCGGCCCCGAACGAGCAAAAGCGGTAAACGATGAAGTCGAAATGCTATTACGCGTCGGATCTATCACCGAAGTCACGATTGGCTCGCCAACCCAGTCGTGGTAAAAAAGAAGAACGGTAAGTGGCGTGTCTGCGTTGATTTCACGGATATAAACAAGGCGGGCCCTAAAGACAGTTTCCCTCTGCCTCACATCGATCGCTTAGTGGAAGCAACAGCAGGGAACAAACTGTTGACATTCATGGACGCCTTCTCAGGCTATAACCAGATCCTAATGCATCCCGAAGATAGAGAAAAGACCGCCTTCATAACCGACCGCCGGTGCTACTGTTACAAGGTTATGCCTTTCGGCCTAAAAAACGCTGGAGCAACATACCAAAGACTCGTCAACAAGATGTTTCAAGAACAATTAGGCAAACAATGATGGTGTATATAGACGATATGCTTGTGAAATCCCTTGAGGAAAAGGATCACATCTCGCACCTGGAAGCATGCTTCAACCAGCTCAATCTTTACAACATGAAACTAAACCCGACGAAATGCAGATTTGCAGTTATCTCTGGAGAATTCCTAGGATACTTGGTCACTCACCGCGGCATCGAAGCAAATCCAAAGCAGATTGACGTGCTAATCCAAATGGCATCTCCGAGAAACAAACGTGAAGTACAGAGATTAACTGGACGAGTGGCTGCACTCAACTGATTTATCTCACGATCAATTGACAAATGCTTGCCTTTCCACAACACACTGCGAGGAAACAAACAGTTTGAATGGTCAGACAGCTTAAAGAGTATTTAGCAACGCCGCCTATCCTTGTTAAACCAATAACTGGAGAACCACTTTTCCTCTACATCGCTATCTCTGAAACAGCCGTTAGTGCTGTGTTAGTACGTGAGGAACGAGGCGAGCAAAAACCCATCTTCTACGTCAGCAAGACTCTCACCGATGCTGAAACAAGATATCCTCAATTGGAGAAGCTTGCACTTTCCATCGTCATGGCATCACGAAAGCTAAGGCCCTATTTCCAAGCTCACTCCATCATAGTTCTCAACACCTTCCCTTTGCGCTCGGTTTTGCATAGCCCAAGTTAATCTGGCAAGTTAGCCAAGTGGGCAATAGAACTCAGCGAGTACGACATCGAATACAGAGGGCGGACGTGCAACAAGTCACAAGTATTGGCAGACTTCCTCATCGAACTCCCTGAGGATCAAATGCTAAAGGAGGTCCGATCGGGTATCTGGGAACTACACGTCGACGGCTCGTCATCTAAGAATGGGTCTGGAGTAGGAATACGACTAGCGTCGCCAACAGGCGAGATCCTTGAACAGTCTTTTCGTCTAGGCTTCAAAGCCTCCAACAACGAAGCAGAGTATGAAGCCATCATCGCTGGAATGAGGCTCGCCCAAGGACTCAACATCGAGCATGTTCATGCTTTCTGCGATTCACAGCTAGTTACTAGCCAATTCAGCGGCGAGTATGCGACAAAAGATGATCGGATGGAAGCCTATGTAAAGATAGTCATGGACCTTGCCTCGACATTCAAAGAGTTTACGCTAACACGAATTCCTCGAGGGGAAAACGTCGACGCTGACGCATTGGCAAACCTTGCCTCCGCCTCAGCTCCTCCAAAAGATCCGGCTTTGAAGCGGGTAATCCCCGTGGAGTTCATCGAATTACCCAGCATCCAACAAGGTACAGCGCTCGCTATTTCAACACGATCTCAGATCGCGAGACAAGCAAAAGCCATTGCTGAATCACTCGAGACGAGTCCCAAAGACATGGAGACGACAGAGGCAGCAGAAGAAACAGAGCCCACGCATCCGCCAATGACAACGCTTATAACTGACGCTGAGAATGCCCCGGATGCTGACAACCTCTCACATAAAGATCATGACCGAGACACATCTGTCCCGATGGAAACTGATGGAGAACCTGAGTACGGATGCGATAAGCCCTGGATAGACCAAATCCGTGCTTACATCATTAGTGGAGAGCTGCCTAGCAACAAGTGGGCAGCCCGCAAGTTATAGAAGCAAGCTGCTCGATACGTCCTGTTAGATGAGAACATCTACAGGTGCGGGTTCTCCGGTCCTTTGCTCACCTGCGTAGAGGGACAAGAGGCCAGACAAGTCATGGAAGAAGTACACAGCGGGTCATGCGGCAATCACTCAGGAGGCAAAGCCTTGGCAATCAAGATAAAGCGACATGGCCACTTCTGGCCTACCATCGTGAACGACTGCATTAAGTTTTCAGCCAAGTGCAAAAGATGTCAACATCATGCTCCAAAAATTCATCAACCAACGGAGAAGCTCTCTTCCGTCACCTCTCCTTACCCATTCATGAGATGAGCGATGGACATCGTAGGACCTCTGCATGCGTCAAAATAGAAGCGTTTCTTACTTGTTTTAACAGATTATTTCTCAAAATGGGTGGAAGCTGAAGCTTACTCAAGTATCAAAGACGCCCAAGTAGAAAGTTTCGTCTGGAGAAACATCATATGTCGTCACGGAATTCCATTCGAAATTATCACCGACAACGGTTCTCAGTTCATCTCCAACAGGTTCGAGGCCTTCTGCGCAAAGTGGAAAATTCGACTCAACAAATCTACTCCTCGTCATCCCCAGGGAAATGGACAGGCAGAAGAAATGAATAAGATGATTCTCGATGGCCTTAAGAAACGTTTGGATGCAAAGAAAGGTCGCTGAACGATTCTATGGTCCCACCGCACCACTCCCAAATGCGGAACGGGCGAAACTCCTTTTGCTCTTATCTATGGAACTGAATGTGTCATACCCTCCGAAGTCACTAGTCCAGGACCGCGACGTCGTCTCTTACCTGAAAACGAAGAACTCAACGATTCACTCCTCTTTGATGAACTGGATTTCCTTAACGAAAGGTGCAATCAAGCACTCATCAGAATAACCAACTATCAAAACGCGGCCGCACGATACTAC
Source organism: Arabis alpina (assembly GCA_900128785.1). Classification (NCBI taxonomy): domain Eukaryota; kingdom Viridiplantae; phylum Streptophyta; class Magnoliopsida; order Brassicales; family Brassicaceae; genus Arabis; species Arabis alpina. The sequence goes on from LT669790.1 coordinate 13,240,995, forward strand.
TACTCTAAAGTTCGAATCAGACGTTTCCACGAAGGCGACTTGGTCTTACGCGAAGTTTTCCAAAACACAGTAGAGCAAAACGCGGGGAAACTTGGTGCTAACTGGGAAAGACCTTACAAAGTCACCACCGTGGTCCGTCCCGGCGTCTATGAGCTCGCCACCATGGCCGGCAAGCCAATACTCCATTCGTGGAATTCGAAGCACTTGAAGAAGTACTATCATTAGTCCTCTCTTAAGGCTCCTGCCTTGAACTACGAAGCGACTTGATCCCTGCAAAGGGTACGTAGGCAGCTTGTCTCCGGACGAGTTCAGTTGCCCTCCTCCGTCAAAAGGGGGGGGAGTGGGGTATGTATACTCATATACTCCCAATTTTTAAATCATGCTCTTCGCTTCAACTTTTACATCTTCAATGGACTATTCAAAGCCTCTTTTGAGCAAGTTCAAACCACTGTCGTTGCTGCTGGCCACGGCAACAAAGTGTGAACCCGAACACATTGACATCCACTTTTGGATCCTAAGCGCGCTATATAAGTTATAACAATCAGTTTCTGGGATTTTGACTCCGGCTGATTCTGATATCCGGCTCTTGGCCTTTTTGGCCACGAGCGTTCATTCAAAAACCCAACAGCACGTTGGTAAAAAGCAGCTGCCAATAATTACTTAGGTTTATACACCGAATAGTCATTCAGAAAACCCAACAACACGTTGGTCAAGTCAAAATGCATGATCGTTTCTGGACAGACGTGTTCAGAAAACACCGCCAAGCGAGCCTCTAAAGCTAAAGCATCAAGAGACCACAAAACCAAAAAGTTTACAAACTAAACCATTCCGCGGAATATCAGAATCGTTAACAAGAAGATAACATGTCATGAAAGTCTCGTACACAGATTATCTTACGTCAAGACACGACGCAAGGCAAAACACACAAACAAAAACAGAAGCAAAGACATTGCCACAAGGGCAGTTTTAGGGAAAAGAAAGCAAAGCCGAAAAAGGAACAAGAGACAACTCATCCTGTGAAGCCCTAGTCTTCAATGTTAACATACTCATCATCATCATGATTCACTCCGAGTTCATTTGTCATCGATCCATCAAAAGTCCGGACACCCACATCCGTGGCCAAAGTCTCGAGCGACACATTGTCCCGAGCAGTACCTGATGAGTCAGAAGAGATATGCGATATGACCAAGTCAGAGTCTAATCCAGCAAAAAGACTGTCAAATTCCACATCGCCGCCAGCAACATTTGGTAACCAAGCCTCGGTTCTGGCTACTTCAGCGTCAAATGAGTCGGGGGCCTCGCGCAGAATTCTAGCAAATTCAATGTTCGCCTCGACTTGAGCTAGCTGCACTAGTTTCTTCTTTGGGTCCCGCCAAGGGTCCTGATCTTCTCTTTGGCACGATCGATCTTGCCTTGGAACTTAGTGGCAAAAATGCGCATCGCAGCCTTGGTCGCACGCTTGATCCTGGAAGCTATACCGGTCTTCTCGTCAGCTAGTTGCCGCTGGAGTATCGATGCCTTAGCATTTTCTTCAACGGCACGCTCTTCCGCCTCAACGCACCTCCGCTGATAGGCCTGCAACTCGGACTCCACACTCTTTCTGTGCTCCATTTCGATTCCTAATCGAGTCTGAGCATCCGAGCACGATTTCCTGGAAAGCTCTCCACGATCGTAAAACTTCCGGGCTAGCTTGTTCGCGGCGGCAAAGTGCTGAGGAACCAAAAAGAAATGGTTTAAACACTTAGAAAAATCTCCTCAAAAAAACTTTTTGAAACTCACTTGAAGGAATTGCGTGTTACGGACATACTCTGGATCCGTGGCGAGACATCAACCCAAAGTCAGGATCTACGACTAGCTCGGCGGGGAGAGGTCCGTCACTACCGTGATACTGGATGTTCGCAAACCATGCGGCCGTTTTCGAGTCATCAATCACGCTCTCTGAAATCCCATCGGAGAGGACTGCACGAACAGGGCTCTGAACCTGGCCAACGCTCGAACTTCGACGAGATCTCTTTTTCTTTCGCTGAGCACTGTGAGACTCCCCGTCTTGCTCGAGAGCAGTGCCTGAAGTGGAAGCTTCTGCCTCGGAGGAGGGAATGACTCTGTCGGAAACAGGGACCCTTGGGGGTTTCTTTGAACGCCTACTTTTCTTCAGCTTCTCCTAGGGAACCTCGGGGATCTCACCGCTAACGATCGGCTGGTCTTGGACTCCATCTTCTTGCCCCCCAGCGGGGTTCGTTTTGACACCAGCCGCCAAATTCTCAGCATGCGCGCGCTCCTGAGCTGCCATCTCCTCTCGAAAAGACAAGTATCCCATCGCTTGTTTAACTCTTTGGAAATGGAAATTTCTCTCCCAAAAACAGAGGTGCCGCTCGAATCTAACCGCGGAAAGGAAGTCAGTGAACAAACCGTCTGGGTAGGGTGGAAATCCGGACGGACCTGCACGAAACATAAAAAAAGATCAAGGTTAGGATTCAAGTCTTTCCTAAAAACAAAGACGGCAAGCAGAAGGAAAGTCCTAGACTAAGACTGAATGACAACTATCTACCGCGATATCTCCATCCCGTAAGTACTTTCTCAAGCCATTGATCACCCACAGATGCTTCGGAAATCTTTACATAGAAGAAGAAGTTGATCTAATGCCTATCCTTGGTAGGGTGATCATCGATAACCAGACAACCAACGTGAGCTCCGATGGCAACGATCATATCATTCCCAACCATACCCCTGCTACCAATCTTCAATAAATTCAGGTAATGGTAGACGGTGATTTCTTGGTGACATTCTATGCCTCGAACCAGTATTCCTACCAAGTGTCAAATACCTCGAGGGGTCGCCTCAGCAAGGGCTATCTTGTGTCTCCAGAAATAGTCAAGGATCACCGGTGGGATAGGGAAAGTGAGGAAGCATTCCTCGAGAGAATTCTCATACATAGTAAAATAGCCACGGGGAGGATCGTTAGCTCGATCGGAAGACCTTGGGAGACTAAACTTAACTTCGTCAGGAACTTCGAATTTAATCCTGAGTTTGTCTAACGATTCTGCCGAGCATAAGGTGGACCATGGGGGATCACGATTCCCCCGCTTCTTATACTTCATTCCTTGACGATGCAGACGCGCCTTTTTCTCTGCGTAAAGAATGTGGGAAAATTCTTTCTCTTGTTCTTGAGTCAAGATTGCTTCCGCAGGCCACTCGTATCCTTCAGGCTTAACTACGAAAGGGATTTCATCGAATTCTGGCAGGACGGGATAAGGATCCATCCAGGACCCCACTTCAGCGAAACCGGTTCGGCCAAATCACATGTCTCGAAACCGGTTCGGCGAAAGCAACGCGGTCCGGTTCGGCGAAAACAATGCGAACCGGTTCGGCCAAGAGTGAAACCGGTTCGGCAAAACTTCACAACCAGTTAAGCCAAAAGTCGCGGACCGGTTTGGCTAAAAATCCTCGTCCGGTTAAGCAAAAATGCCTCAACCGGTTCGGCCAAAAGCTGCGGTCCGGTTCGGCCAAAGAGTGAAACCGGTTCGGCAAAAATTCACGACCGGTTCGGCCAAAAGTCGCGGACCGGAGCTGTGGTCCGGTTCGGCCAAAGAGTGAAACTGGTTCGGTGAAAATTCACGACCGGTTCGGCCAAAAGTCTTCAACCGATTCGACCAAAACGTTGCACGACGGCTCGGCCAAAAACTCACGGTCCATGTTCGGCAAAAATGTCTCAACCGGTTCGGCCAAAATGCCTCTTCCGGCTTGGCCAAAAACTCACGGTCCGGATCGGCAAAAATGCCTCAACCGATTTGGCCAAAAGCTGCGGTCCGGTTTGGTCAAAGAGTCAAACCGGTTCGGCGAAAATTCATCACCGGTTCGGCCAAAATTCGCGGACCGGCTCGGCCAAACGCCTCAAGCCGGTTCGGCCAAAACTCGCGGACCGGTTCGGCCAAAAATGCCTCAAGCCGTTTCGGCCAAAACTCGCGGACCGGTTCCACCAAAAACGCCTCAAATCAATTCGGCCAAAACTCGAGAACCCCTTCGGCCAAAACTCGAGAACCCCTTCGGCCAAAACTCGAGAAGCCCCTTCGGTAAAAAAAAAAAAATCAAACGAACATTAAGAGAGAAAGAGAGAGGGTACCTTCTAAAGAGAGAGTGGAGATAAGAGATATGAGGTGAAAATGAGGAGAAAACTTGGTTTTATAAGAGAAAATCACTTTACCTCGGGAAACGTGAAAGCCAGTACATTTCAAGAACCTCAGTGTCTTTTATCTTCAAGAACACTGAAAATTTTCATCAGACAAAAGGAGGACCCGATCAAAACATCACATCGGTCTCTTCGAAGTCTTTTACCATGGTAAAACTTTTTCTTGACTATTGTTCTCTTTACTTCGACAATTTACCGCCCAGCTACTATTACCATATTAGCTGGCTGGGGGGCTAACTGTTGGGGTCGGAAATCCCTTCTCCGAGAACAACAGTCGATAATGACAAAAGCAATATGGTTGAGTTGCCGAGCAGGCGAATTAGCCAGACAGCCAAATACACTGTCGCTACCAAATTTGAGAGTTAGGGGGGCTCCTGACCGTCAAGTAGGCTCAACAACAATCTGGCAAAGTCGAGGTTGGCTACTCTCTGCACCTGGTAGACCATGTTGCCTCGCGGATCGCCCTGGAGCTCATCAAACTTATTCCTGGCACGAGTGAACTTTCTCTGGAGACTCTGGATGTGCTCGTCCGCCTGTCTCAGCTTCTCCGTAACTGCAACAAGCTCACCACCACGCTTCGTCAAGATGGCGGCCGAACATTGCTCTCTCTCCTCCGCGGCGGCAAGAGCCATCACGAACCTCTCCGCCTCGGTAAGAAGGGCCTTCGCAGACTTCTTCGTCGCGGCCTTAAGCTAGACTATCTCTCTGGATTTGTCATCAAGCTCGGTATTCTTCTTGTCTATCGATGCCCAGGCCGTAGCACGCTCAGCTAGAAAACCCGCAGCCGCGGAACGCGCGGTCTTAGTACGACGCTTCTCGTCCTCTAGCTTCCTGTTCAAGTCTTCGACCTCGGCCTCAAATTCGTGTCCCACCTTGTTCACAAGGGCTAGAAACTGCCAAAAGAAAAAAAAAAAAAAATAAGAGACAGAAAAGTGTCAAAAATAAGAAAAAACGCTAAGTGTTAAAGGACAACAAGCAGAAAGAAAGGGTAATCTACGTTCAGTCCCTGGCGCATCATGTCTCATAAAGACTTCGTGTTGATCGGAGCCAGATCGTCGTCATGGAAAACCAGACCAGAGAAGAGGCTTCAAGCGGAAGCCTTGCTCTCAAAGACGCTACTAGATACACGACGGGGAGGGGAGGCGGATCTCGCCCGAGCCCTCTTCGGCTCTCGGTCCACGTCAATCACGTCGTCCCTGTCAGATGATCTCTTGCGGTCATCGCCCACATGACCCTTCCCTTTGGCCGCCTTCTTGGCATCGTAGTCGGAAGGAAGAGGAGCGGGCAAAGCAGGCAAAGCGGCTACAATCTCAGTCCTAGTCGAAGAAGGGAGACGTGATCCCTTAGAAGTAGTGGTGGTCTTCCTGGCAGAAGTGTCACGTAGCTCAGAAGGAGGCACAGTAGTCGGCTCAGAAGAAGCGGACGCAGTAGTGGGCCTAGCAGAAGCGGGCACGGTAGTCGGCTTAGCAGAAGCTGGCGCAGTAGTCGGCGTGACAGAAGGTGTTACAGTAGTCGGCGTGACAGAAGGTGGTGCAGTAGTAGGCACGGTCGGAGCTGCCACAGTAGTCGGTGCCGCAGAAGTGGTCGCAGTAGTCGACGTCGGAGGCTTCCCGCTCCCCGTAGTCCTACACGTTAAACTCCTAAAAGATCGCGGACGCTCCATCTCTGACCGAATGTCTCCTGAACAATCTGAAAAGCGAAAACTCGAGACCGAAGAACCCCCAAGGAAAGCTCTCGCTTTCTCGACACGTCGCAGTGAGAAGTCCTTCTTCCAATTGCACCCCCGAGCGCTGAGCAAATCCCAAACTATCTTCCAGTTGCTAGGAACCTTCGGTGTTGGGCCTGTCACTGCAAAAAAAGACATGAACAGACTCCCAAAGATAGACAACGGGGCCGGCTACCCTTTGTAAGCTATTTCGATAGGATTAGGCCTAGTCCATACCCAAAAGTCTCTTCGCATATCGGCACGAAAAAGAAGAAATCCATCCATTGCCGATCTTTGCTGCCAAACCCGTGGATAAGTCTAAGATTCCTCCGGTTTACAGCAAAGTAGACAAGCTTGGAAAAGGGAGAGGACCGCCGAATATCTACGAAGCGCATCAGATGATGAACACTTAAAGTCTCCCCACACTCATAACTCCGGATGAGGGTTCCTACTAAATGACGAATTCCTCGAGGGGTGATTTGCGAAATTGAAAGCCTGTACTTTGCTAAAAGCTCGAGAATCACATACGGAACGGGAAACCACAGGAAGCACGCCTCGAGAAAGCTCTCATACAATGTAAAGTACCCCTCAGGAGGATCGTCAGCTCGTTTGTGAGGTTCCGGAACCGCCAGCTCTATTTCATCAGGGATGTTAAGTTTTTTTCTCAAAAGAGAAAGTGACCTTTCCGTTGATAGAGTGGATTCCGACGGATCCGGAGATCTGAACTTTCTAGCACGACGCTTTCCATGAGTCGGAGATTTTTGCTTTCGAAGAAACAAAGCTAAGTCAAATCTTTCATTTATCTCATCCTCGTCCTGTTCCACCTTTACGTCTGGAGAATTGCGAGTGTGGACGACTTGCTCACTAACGAGAGGTGGACTCTGTGCATTCACTGCATCGCTTACATCCGAGACGAGGACTCGAGTCGCCTCTCTATCTTTACAAGGACGAAGCCAGGAGCTGGACTCCGCATCAGAACAGTTTATCTCAAAACTTGGTCCTAGGCTTTCTAAACTACTAGTCCTAAAGTTTGAAATGGATTCTGGAAACTCCTCAAAAGACGATGTCGGGCTTAACATGACCTCGGCGCGGTGATAGCTCGAATCAAACCGGAATATTATACCGGAAATCGTTGAATCTCAGCAAGCTCTCAAAAACGCGGCACCAAACCGGAGTTTCAGACCGGATTTTCAAGGACGTCGTCATTCCGCGAGTCATCGAGGACCTAGAACTCCACCATTAATCAAACGTCACTATCGTTGAGCTCTCAAGGTCGAAGTCACACGAGAACGGAGAAGGATCAGTGGTTCGAGACTGGGCAGAGCAAGCTCTCGCCGGAAAAAGACCGGAGACGAGGATTCCGGCGATGACGGTGTGACCTTCCCACTGTCTCTCGGTGAACCACTTGTAACGGCGAGTTGTCTAGATGACGGTGAGCTCAGAAATTGGTCTCCGACGACGTCTTCTCCCGGCGACACCTTCCCAGACGTCTAAGCCGGACCATTGAACCGGAGAATCGAGGAAATGGAACGGAGACGACATGAACGGAAACGAACGGACACGGACTGGATTTTGCCGGAAAACGCGGGCAATGACGAACCGGTGACGAACGAAGACGTGAACCGGACTGGATCTCACCGGAAAAGCACCATAAATAATGGCGGGTTTCACTATGACGACGGAGAAGAAACGAGTCCCGTCGGGACCAAGCTCAACCGTCGACTAAAAACGGAGAGGAGGACTCGTCGGAGTAGTGAACGGCGGTAGTAGTGAGAGCTCGTCGGAAAACGCGGTGGTGGTCGGAGAAGACACAGTGGAACGTGATGGCGGCAACAAAAAACAAAAAAACAAAAAAACAAAAAATAAACAAAAAAAAATCTTTTTGTTTTCCCAAAACCCTAGATCTAAAACAGAAAATTGAGAGAGAAGAGAGGCTACCTTTCTTTTGGAGGAGTGAAGTTGTGGAGAAAAGAAAAGGGGAAAGAGTATTTATAGTGTTACTGTCAAAACCCTGGAGTGGCACGTTTCAGTAGTCAGCGGGAACAATTTCGATTTCTGAAATGAGTCAAGCGTTTGATTTCCAGCGGAAATTAACAATTCTAATTTCTAAAGGAAATTTATATTTCCAATTTTCAGCGGGAATTAAATTTTCAGCTTCCGGAAAAACAGTATCTTTACTAAGTCCGGAAAGCAACTAAACAGAGACATAACGTCCAACTCAGCATTAACGTGAACATGTGAGAGTTGGACAAGATAAACGAGTTTTACGAGCTTTAACGAGAACAAGCTGTACAAACTTTACAGGACCAGTTCCTCTAAACTTTATGACACCAATTCAGAATCACAAGTCTATTGAAAAATCCTTACTGGGCTATGCGTTAAACATGAACACGAAAACTCAGTGACGTCGGCGGGTCCTCAGAACAAGTTTTCACAATCTCGTCTCGTCAAACGCAGGTCGAGCAGTACATTTTCTTGAAAACCTCACTACGACTCTTTTACCTCGGCATCATCATAACTGATACTACCGAGCTGGGGGCTAACTGTTGGGGTCAGATCTCACTCCGGTAGAGATCGTCAAGAAAATGACTAAGTACCAGAGGTAGACGCGCAGTTATCTGGACCTGCTCTGTCTCAGGGACCAGCTCTGTCTCAGGGACCAGATCTGTCTCTGGGACCGCCTCTCCAGAATAACTGGGACTAGGACCGGCACCTTTCCAGGACGACGTCTATAGTGGTCATTTAGACTCTAGGAGACCGTTGCGACCATTTCACTTCAAGGCAGAGAATGGGCCGAGCGCCGGGCCCACACTGGAAAGAACGAGTCGGGAGCCCAGAGTAACAAGTCACGCCGACCTCTACTGCAAGACTGGGCCTGGAAGATGAGCTCTCGGATTTGGGCCCAAGCCGAGGACAAGGTCGAAACCTAAAGGCGGCGCCGACTATGCTGAGAGAGAATCCCGAAGATTTAGAGATTTGAGCTTATCTCTTTAGGCATAGATTTAGGCCGACTTAGACTTGTATAAATAGACGGAGGATACCTCCAAAAAGGGATCCGCAATTTTACACAAACTATTGGAAAAGCTTAATAACAAACTCTCTTGAGATCTTCGCTAAGTGTTTCTCATCTCAGAGCTTTCAGACCTAGACCATTGACTATTTCAACTGTGCAGGTTTCCACCACCACAATGCTATCCTTGAAGAGAAGCTTGTCAATTAGGGTTGTTCTGATGCAGAGATCGCTCAGAAAATTGAGGAGGCCAGAGTAAATCTTGTAGAGGAGAGTGATGCATGACCATTGTGTAAAACACACTGCAATGCACATCATTGCCAATAGTATATGTGTGCGGAAAGTTAGGTCAAGTTAAAGTTATTTGATGGACGATCTTGTTATAGACAGTTAAGCTACAACCTACAAGCTAAATGGTTTGTTCTCTCATGAAGCTAAGTAAATCGAAATGTCATCATAACCGGGTTGTTGACACATTCATTAAATTATACCAAAGCGGCTACTACAAAGTAATGTTGGTTTCAATTTCGGTACCTAAAATAGCTGGTCCGGTTTAAAGAAACTACGCACTATGGTCCGGTTTGATTCACTAGCAAAAACCGTATTCAACTTTGTTTCGATTTTTGTAAACCGAACATAAACTAATTAAATCGGCCACTCGACAGTTCAGTTTTATTGGACCAGAGTTGTATTTGCTTTTATAAAAATTGACCTAGTATAATAGAATTAATTTTGGTTTCGGTTTAGTCCAGTTAAAAAAGCAAATGATTTACTAGGTCAATTTTTATAAAAAAGCAAATACAACTCTATCAAAGTGTAAAGTGTAAACCCTAAGAATAGAATGAACTAGTTAGCTTGTGTTTAAGTTACTAGCTCTACTATTCACTGTTTGATGGACACTTTGATAGAGTAAACCCTAAGAAAAGCACAAGTCGCAATGGCCGACGACATCAAAATAGAAGGAAGTGAAAACGACTCAAGAAATTGAATCGGAGTTTATAGCAACTCGAGAATCGAGCGCGTGGAGGCCACGCGCGGCGTTTCTTCCCCAATTCAACCTCCGAACTTCTCACCAGAATTTTCTCTACTCGCTTCTCCGGTGTGCCGTTCGATAGCCTTGCGAGAGGTGTGACCTGAGGGATGTCATAAATTAGAAAAAGAAATACTTGGGATTTTTATTTTTCTGTGTATGCGGCTCTTTCCGTGCTCCCTGTTGATTTGATTGCGAGAGTTTCTTTCATGTTTCTATGTTTCGTGTTAGTTATATATTTTTTTTTAGATATTCCAATATTTAGATTTGCTTAAATTTCAAGAATATCCAGCTTTATAATTCTGCTCATTAGATGTAATAATATTCATATGGAAAAATAATTAATTTTCTTAGAGAATATTCATTATAATTTCAATATTTTAGTTTTGATTATAAAATAAAGAATTGTAGAATCTTTGTGTCTCTTACTTGAATGATTGTAGACTATATTTGTGAGTGAATAGAATATATTTCAGTCACATAATGATCAATATACGAAGATTGCTTTGATTGTTCATCAATCTATATGATGTTTGTATCCTCTTCATAATTATATTTTTTAAGATTAGACAATTGTGATGATGGTGGAAATAGATGGGTGAGTGAAAAGTGTGTTATGAGAATTCATCTTATGCACTAACACTAAATTTATGAACATAACACCACAAACATGAATAATTTGTCCATGAATTAAGAAGAAGAAGAAGAATCACATATTCACATGTTGTTGCGTTTTTTTCCAACAATCTAGTCCGATCCATTGTTGATAATCTGTTATGGATCACAAGGCAGTTAGAAAAAATACGTAGGAATAATGTTGGTGAACCAAACTCATTTGTAGATTTTTTTCTATTATAAACAAAATAAAGATCATGAAAAAACCCGAAACTAAAGAAAAGAAATTAGTCCAAAAAGTTATTATAAAAGAAGTGAGAAATATTATAAAGTGAAAAGTTACAAAATAAGAAATGCTACACATTTGACCCAAAAAAAAAAAAATGCTACACTATGATCCGAACAACAAATTAGTAAAAATCTGGATTCGAGTTTTGCTACAGTTTAAGAGGTTAAAAAAACAATATCTTGAACTAGTTTGAGTTAACATGTTCAAACAACAAAGCAAGATCAAACAACAAAGCAAAACATGAGGATCAAATAAAAGAGCACATTCAGAGGTTGATCAATGCTCTAATGTGGCTATTTTCTTGATGGAAATTGAGAGCCATACACGCTGATTTGGTACATCAATACATGTTCATATGCGCATTCCAATCTTGTCTAACTTTGCTAACTTTGTCACACGAACCCGTAACTGGCTAACTGCACATGTTCTAATTACCCCACATATCTAAATAAAGAGTTTTGTACATGGTAGAATGTTCTTTCGTTCTAACTGTACATGCGGTATAGAAGAGCAATTAATCCAAAAAATGAATTTCCCATTTTAAATGTTGCCTAAGTTTTAAGCCTACAATCACGAAGAAACAAAACAGAGTCATCAATATGAGAAAACCATGAAACCAATTTTTATACAACGATTAAGTTAGACACACATAAGAGAGAAACCCATACCTTATGGACCAAAGTTACAATTATCAAACTTAATAATTAACAACTGAAAGATAATGAGCTATTGATGTCTCTTGAAGGGTTCTATAAAGACACAAAAAAGGATTAGGCAATCTTCAAGATCTCAATGAGAATTCCAATACAAAAGGCAAAGTGAAATCTGATGAGAAAAATAAAACTTAGCATGCCGTTTTATATGGATAGCTTCTGGGTTATCCTCTTCTCCAAACATCCAGCTGAACAAAAACAAACAAACAAAAATCAACAATGAATATCCAAAAATATAAAACAGAGAGTGAAACATGATTACCGTGAAGAAGAAGAACACGATAAAATCAGGGAGCCATATCAATATCAAGAAGAAAACAAATCAGGTACACCAAATACCAAAGGCCCAGAATGCAACAAATAATTTATATTGAAATAATCAGAACAATAACGAATCACCAAATATTATATACTATACACAATATTAAAAAAACAAATATTCCATACATGTTTATAAGATTTAGTTTTTTATATATAAAAACAAATTTGGTAAGATATAAAATTTACGTCTCATAGTTTTATATTGTTCGTTTTTTACTTCTCTGGCAGGTTTATGTTCAAAATTTAGTTTCTTTGGAAAATTGTTTATGGAGCTTGGTTTATGTTTAAGATTTAGTTTTTCTTTAGTAAATTGTTTATGGTCTTTCTGATTTGATATTATTTATGGTTCACGGACTTGCTAATGCGAAAACAATCCTTTGAATTTAACATGCCAGAATATATAATCAAGGGTTTACTCAGATGAAACAAAAAATGATTCAGAGACATAACCAAAACTCAAGATATTAAAAAAATACAAATCTATAACACACAACAAATAACACACAACAAAAAAAACAGACATTCTAGTCAAACACAAAACAAACACCAATGATCTTCTAAACAGATCTCCATATTCACGAACAACCACAAATAAGTTAACCTCCACTATTTATTAAGGTGGAGGAAACCACCTTAGTGTACGGTCCATGACTGAAATTATGTCCAAACTTCATTAAGGCATGGAGGCTATGGTTATCACATTGCTCAATTTGATGTTATATATGTCAGATTTACAGAAAAAAAAATCAGAAAAAGAAAACCAAGAAGACGAAAACCACACACAAATCACAAAGTTAATGCCATCGGTGAAGAAAAGTTTTATGTGGAAGTCGTAGGTTAAATACTCTTGTTCAACCAACGATGGTAACCTATACATCAAATAATCATATGAAAAAAAATTAAAAGAGCATAAATTCTTGATGAAATATAAAGATAAACAATAACACAAACATATATGAGAGATGGTAAAATATACGGAAACATCAAATCCGAAAGACTATGTAAAGTCTTTAAAATAACCTTCAATAAGAGGCAAAATCTACGGAAAAAATAGATGAAGATTATGTTAGATATGAGCGTAGAAGTACAAAACAAATAAAAAAACCTAAACATGGGTCTTTAAGCCATCCTTGAGTAAGAGACAAAAAGCAATTGTATCGTCATCGATTAGCTCAAATCGATGAGGCTGAGTTTGCTGTTGTTTGGGGATCTGTCAATTGTTATCCCTACTTTCAAGTGGATTCATCGTTACTGATTTACTTTAAGAATACTCTCAAACAGCATTTAGCAGCCTCAGTTGGTAAGTTTTTGCCATGTCATTCAAATTTTGCCTTGAACTTCTTTCATTGGATCATGGTCTTATATCTTACATGTTATCTTAACATTTTTTCAGTAAACACTTTTAGTACTGAAGAATTGAAGTGGCAGAGCTTACTTGGTGCTACTTTGAGGTTTTATATATTTCAAAACCAATTTATCAATCACCCCATAATGCAATTAATTCAATTTATGTTGGACAAAGTAACGCTCATAACCAAGAATAAACCTTACTCCACCAAACATTGTAAATCCAAAAACACATAATCACTTTAATGATGTGAAAGATAAAAATCACATCAAAGCGACAAATAGAGTGAAATAAAAATACAATCACACCTCAATTATTCTCTCCTTATGCAGAACTTTGGTGTTTATAGTAAATAATTATCTAGGTTCAGAGACTAAATATTTGTAGCAAATTATTGGATATATACAATATTATTTGTAGAAAACAAATTAAGATGGAACATTGTTGAAATATATTATGACAAACTATATATTAAAAAGTATAGAACATTGTTTCTCTATATATATATATAGCTAATTCTTTCTTATTTGATATTATTTATGGTTCACGGACTTGCTAATGCGAAAACAATCCTTTGAATTTTAACATGCCAGGATATATAATCAAGGGTTTACTCAGATGAAACAAAAAAATGATTCAGAGACATAACCAAAACTCAAGATATTAAAAAAATACAAATCAATAACACACAACAAAAACAAACAGACATTCTAGTCAAACACAAAACAAACACCAAGAAAGAAAATTTGGACTCTTTTCATCACTCTATAGAGGCTCTAACAAGAGTTTGCTCAAATTCTAACGAGGTGGAGGATCCTTCATTTTTTCTCTCCTTTTCCTGAACTCATTTCTCCACTGACATTTTTTTTTGTTTCTTTCCATTTTCAGATCTCTAGTTGCCGAGTTCCTGATGGTGTGCAACTTACCTCTGGTATTAAGAGGTCCATTGCTTCATGACATGGAAATCTATTTTCTTAGCATTACCCCGGAAGACAGTGAGAAAGGACCACTGTCTGACATCTTTATGGGATGTTCTGAGCATAGAGAAGATACAAAAATATCATCGTAGTGAATACACATTCTTATCTACTAAAATTAATAAAATGAGATTTAAAAAATAAGCAAGGCATCCTAACGGAATATTAGATTTCTTATCTGGAAAAGAACAAGAAGACTTGAGAAAGAGATGAAGATGCCACTCGTGATGCTAACAATCTTCTCCATTTGGCTTTACAAAAAGATGTGTCTCTTTCTAACACTTTGTTCTTCGATAGGTTTATGCGTTTGCCTACCATTGGGAAGGAATCTACAATGGTCCATATTACAAATTTAAATCATACACTACTACATATCATTTTCATAGTTTATTTTAGGATAAAATGGAATTTTGGACATCGGTGCACGTACATCTAATCTCTCAGCATTAATTGAAGATACCGTGAAACATATTCCAAAATTAAATGAAGATTTATCAACTCTTTCCGATATACGATTTTAATTTTTTTTTTTTGTCGGCAATCAACTTTTAATTATAAAGCCCAATGGGCTAGACAACAGTTTACAAAAAGCCTTTTACAAACTCAGCACGATAAATTTTTTAAACTCAACACTTCATTTCTTCACCCCCTTCCTATTAAAAGCTAAGTCACATTAGTTTGTCTCATTAATTGTTATAATTTCATTGGATAAAAACTATGACATGGATTGAAAGAATGATGACATGTCTTGGCAAAAATTGTGACATGGCTTGGCTTTGTGGTTGTGTTGAACAATTTCAGTGTGCCTATAAAGTTGAGCATGTTGAACATGCATTCTATATCATTGGAAGTGAACATGGTTCAAACCATAGCAGTTTTTGGACCAAAACACGGATCTCAACTCTCTCTTCGTCCTCCGACAAATTTATTTCCGGTAACCAAACTCCCTCGCTGTCCATTGACGTCATTTACCGGTAAGCCTGCAAAGATTGTAATCGTACTTTCAAGAAACTGCCACATTCTGATTGGACTCATCATTTCCACTCTGTTCCCCTTGAAACTTCGGTAAGTCATAACAACACACTTAGAGTACTATACAATATAAGTATATAGAGGTCGAGGAGAATTACTTCATTGTGTGAATATCTTGTTTTGTAGGAAATGGATGTGCTTAGGAGTGAAATTGATGCACTAAAGCCAAAAGTAAAGAACATGTTAATGTCCGTTGACTCAGTGAAAAAGAGAATTGTTTTGATCTATTTGCTAGTGAGCCTTGGAGTTGGGTATCATTTCGAGGATGATATTGAGGAGATTCTAAAACAAAGTTTTGAAAACATAAATGATGTGATGGTTGGTGAAGATGATTTGTACACAGTTTTCACTATCTTCAGGGTTTTCAGGACATACAGTCACAATATTCTTCTGGTAAGAAGATCTCTCTAGCTATATTATATGATTACATGTTTGTAGAATAACGAAGAAAAAGTAACAATCACCAAATCTCTAATTTTTAAATTAAATATACATTAATTAAACCAATAAATCTCTAAAACCGCTAATCATCGATCAAAATCAAATCAGTTAAGTTCAATAGATTTGCTAACGTTTTTTCGTCCATTTTCTCCCTAATGAATTAGCTGATTCCTTTTAAAAAATGTAAGGATAAGAGGAGAAAAAATGTTATGATATTCAATTTTGTGTCCCAAAACCGAAATCAAAATACAAGGCTTCTCTCTCGAGACGTTCTCCGAGTCTACGAAAATCATTCGCAAAATCAAACTCGAGTATTAATGGAATTAAACTATGAAAAAGAAAGAGTACGGTCGACGTCAGAGCCGACGCCGGCTAGAGAAAATCCGATGAAACGGTGGTTTCGTTGATCGATGTGGGTATCGCTCACTTGGAAGAGAAAACGGTCCTAAATGGTTTTGGTTCTAGTTTAGCCTTTTATATTTATTACATCATTTAGTTATATTATTGTATACCAAAAAGTTGATAAAATAGACGATTAAAAAAAGTTGATAAAATAATATATAAACATCATTAGTTTATAATTAAATTTTGAAAATAATAAGAAAAATGTAAATTAAATAATTAAGTTATCTTAGTTTTCATAAATATTTTTTTCTTTGTAAGAATTTATCATGTTATAAAAGTTAGCATTTTTATTTTAGTTTCCTCATGAGGCTAGGATAAAACTGAAAAAGATTAGATTGATTGATTCTATATAATATTTTAAGGTTCCATTAAGTTAAAGATTTGACAAGTTGTCATGTGTCACTTTTGGTGTTGGCAATTAATATCCATTTTCATATTTAGAATCTCATTTTTATTTAGTTACTAGGTGAATATCCGCACTACGTGCGAGTTTTATTTAATATAAGTACAATTTTGTGTTAAACCATCACAATTCTTTTTGTATTTGTGTTGTACTTGACAATATAACAAAATTAAATTATTAGAATATTTAAAATATAAATTTTGAGTAGAACTTTAACATTCATGTAGGCGTATAATGTCCTTTAAACAAAATTTTCATTCTTTATTTATCATACAAGCATGTAAGTTCAAATTTCAGAGTAAAAGAAACTTTCAAAAGAGCACTCGATCACAGCTTGCCATTTAACAACATATCTCTCCATAAATAACTTAATTCCAACAAATAGGGAATATTGTTCTTCTTCCATGTGTTGAGATAGTACATTAGGTCGGGTTATACTTCATAAATAATGTTTTGTTCTATCCTTGAAGACAATAGTTTATTTTAATGCAACACACAAATCAATGAACGGAAAAGCTTATTCCTTTAACTTCTTCTGAAGGTAGAGAACATAAATTTCCAAACATTTTCAATGCAGGGCAAGTTTAGTAACTGATCACCTCATATAAAACTTCATGGTAGGAAGAGTGCATAATACATATATACGAACACGACTATAGAGCATCATGAGTCTGAGGACTGCAAACACATAGGAAAAATTTGAATCCAATTTGGAACTAAGAAAAAGGAAAATGTACCCAATCTAAATTTGTAAGCGAGAGAGAATTTGAGGTCAAGTATATCTGGTTTTGTATCTCCATGTTATAACCATTAAAAAGTTTGTCTTCAAAAACCCGATGATCGGTAATGCTGCAAGAGGTTTCATGAATTGGAACCAGGTGATGATGCACCTGTTAGGAAAAAAGAGAAAAAAAAAGATATTAAAAAACGATTGAGTAAAACAAATACCATCTCTCGCCTATAGCTAAAATACAAACAAAAATCTCATGTTCGAGTTCAAGTAAACTATATACCCACACAGAGATAGAGCATATTGGTAATGACTTTGGATAGGTAAGACTATAAGAGTATAGAAACAACCATCAATAATGTGTGACTCAAACTTTGTAATAAGCATTACCAAACCATTGTCAGACGCTACTGAATCCTATGTGGCAATGTAGGTTTAAACGAAAAGAAGATTTTGTGGGATACCATGTTTGTCAATTGTGAATCTATGATGTTAAGAAAGCATAATTCTAATTTCGAAGTCTCATGATCTCTTATCAAACAAAATTTGATCAATTCCATGTTCCATTTTTTTTTTACATGCATATACTAAAACCAATAAATCTAAATTTGGACAGGCTTGGAATTTAAGAAAAGAAGAGCACAAAAAATTAAGTTAGTAGCCACAACTATAGTTCTCATATTTAGTTGCTTCTCAACAAAAAATAACACCTAAGAGAGAAAATCCTTTTGTACCATAGCGAGACTTACCTAGAGGCAAAGGTGATGGAGAATCCCATACACAAGAAATGGATGAAGAGAAAAACCCATAAGGGTAACCTTTCTTGCGTTGCTTTCATTTCCCTGTGTTACAAACGATAATTGAACTTAGAGAGTTCCAAAATGCAAGAAATAAACAAAATAAATCACAATTTAGCTCTTCAAAACACCACCTTATAAACACGGAAGTATTCAGTAACCGCTGATCTTTGTTCATTAGTCAACCTACAGGATTTGATCACATAGTTTTATTTCATGATGTTTACAGGATTTGATCACATAGTTTTATTTCATGATGTTTACACCAGGCGAAATTAATGAGAAACAGTGTAAGTAGTCATTCAGTGATTGCTTTACCTTCGACCTTTAATTAGCATCACAAACCCAACAGTGAAATCCACAACTTCCGCTGAAGACCAAGTAATTTTTTTTAAAACCAAAATCCTCTGCAATTGGCAAGACCAAAATGAGTTACTACATGTTCTTTCTATGATAAGACCAAAACAGTGTTGCCGATTGACGAGAAACCCAGATCCAGCAGCAAACTCCACAAAATTTGACATGAACTCTACTAACTGTTGTTGTATCTTTGTGGTACCTCTTAAAGAAGTATCAATGACTTTGGTACTATCACTAAAAGCTAATAGTTGGAGCAAACATTGGCTCCCGAGCAACAATATCTAACGTCATCATAATCTGTTATATCATGAGAAAACAATTCAAGCAACAAAAGAAAACACATAAGATAAGGCATTAATACCAATTCGAAGAAATAATTCTTGATAAGATATTAAACTCACGATGTCAAACACCAACTCTTTTGATACGCTTCTGGATAGACAAGCAAACATATTTTGAACAACATAAGAAAATGATCATTAGTTGTAGGTGTTTCCTCATATGAAGGCACTAGACGAAATATAAAAATTGAAGAGTAATTTCTTTCAGCACTCTAAGATCTTTGACGTTTTATATAGGAAAGAGTGAAGAGCCAATGGAATCTACAAATTGTAGAGAAGGAGAACAACACGACAATGTCAAATTGTACAAATTGTTCTACCTTATTCCACCACATCAAGAAATACAAAGGTAATTAAAGCATAATAATTTGAGATTCTAAATTCGTGATTGTCATTAAAAAAAAATCAAGTATTTAGATTGTAGACACACCTTGGACACCGTAAGCTTCAGATTCTAGCTTAATCTGGGTATGAACATGGAGATTCTTTGTGGATTGGTGTTCCATGGAGAACGACTGTGATATTGTTGTGTGAGAATGGAGAACATGGAGATTATTTGTGGATTGGTGTTCGATGGAGAATGATTTCGGGAATATCACAGTGAGAATGATTTCCTGATCGTACCCCGACTACATCGTCAGGCGCTTAGCCCTGAGAAGTTCTTGTTATTGTAACAAAGAAGGAGTGGACCATAAGCTTAACCCTCTGTTGTTGTCAATGATCGTTTATGTAGATATAAAGGCTCGTAACCCTAAATGAAGAAGAGATGTGGGGAGTTGAAGAGATAAGAAGGGGAAAAGATACAACTTATTGCGTTATGTTCATTGAATTAAATTCCGAAGTGATAATTCAACCCTTTCAGAGAAGTTTGACCGCAGTTGGCATTAAACCTACAGGAGAAGGTGAAAAGAGATTGGTGAAACGTTTTATTCAGCTGATGTGGCAAGTTTTTAAGAGCTCATGTAGCACTCTATGGAGAGAGTAGTTCCACATTCATATAGTAGATGACATTTGTTCTTTTAAAATTTAAAAAAAAATTATTATTTTTTTTTTAAAATGTGATATCAATTTTAATTTAAAGTAAACATTTAATACCAAATTATCTTCATGAATTATTTGAAAATATTTAAATTTGAATCTTTTTTCTTTTTTCTTATTACGAGTTCTTTTTTCTTCCGAATTGTATACAATTTGATCGTTTTGAATCTTATTACGAGTTCTTTTCTCATCTTTAACCGAAGCTAAACTGTTATTGCTAGATTTTTATCTTGTTATTGCTAGATTTTATCT
Organism: Arabis alpina; assembly: GCA_900128785.1. Taxonomy (NCBI): domain Eukaryota; kingdom Viridiplantae; phylum Streptophyta; class Magnoliopsida; order Brassicales; family Brassicaceae; genus Arabis; species Arabis alpina. The sequence goes on from LT669790.1 coordinate 13,260,988, forward strand.
CTTGCTGAGATTCGTGGCCTTCCTTTTCCGATGTTGAAGGTTAAAGCATTGACTCTTGAGACATCAATCTCTCGGTATATTATTCCTTGTATAGAAAGGGTGTTACAAAACTCGCCTGGTATAAAAGTACTAACAGTACACACAAGGCATTGCAACGCTATAGTGGTAGTATATCAATCTTCTTTTCATTTTCCTTTAGCCATTTTTAATTGTTCTAGAGTTTGAATATGGTTATTTTTCTGCTGTACAGGTGGAGTATCTTGACAAGTAGTTGGAATTGCTAGGCTTGGTTCCAGATAAATGCTGGAGTTCAAAAGATGGGGTCCTTTGGAACAAATACGATAGGAACCTAAAGTCAAAGCACGTGTCTTCATTCGTTGAACTTATGCTTAATAACACAAAGACATTTAGAGAAGATGGTCGTACAATTGGAAGAATATTACTGTAAGTTTAAAGAGGTGGTTCTAAAAGTTTCTCACAACAACAATGTATCTATTCTTGTCTCAACCTATGTATGGTTGTGAATTTAGTCTTGACTCTTATTGAACATTTGATCTCTAGAGACCTTCTTTGTTTTTTTTGCTTCTCCGGTTTAGTCTGTTGAAAATGTGGAAGGTAACAAGAAAATGGATGGATCTTTGTCTTGATCAAATCTTATTCGTGAAGAATTTTTGAAGTCTCTGTTTTAGTCACAATGATTACAGAGGCTTTGAATTGAAAGTGCTTTGTACCCACTCGTAAACCGAAATGTCATTGTAGCCGGTTTGTTTGTTGAACATTCATTTTACGATAAATTCTAGTAATATTGGTCCATCTTAATAAATGTTGGTTTCAATTTTATACCTAAATCAGCATATTTTAGTACACGCGCCTTGGTTCGGTTTTAATTTTTCTAAACCATATTCGATTTTTCTAAACCGAACATATAAACTAATTAAATAGGTCACTCGATTTCATTGGACCGGTTTAGTTCGGTTAAATAATCAAAGGAGATTCTGAGTTTTCCAATGAGAGAATCTGTGTGTGGCCTGAAGTGATAACATTCATTATTCACCGTGGAGGGAGAGATCGGAAAATCAGTCTAGCCGGGAAATTTATCAGCTTCTCTACAGACAAGAGAGAGCCTTAGCTTCCTCTCTCTTTCACCTTTGTCTCCTGTCTATATCTCCGAGCCGCTTTTTGCTGTTTAATCTCCGTCGAAGCTTTAAATTTCAGCCATGGGTTCGTGAGTTCGAATCCAATAGCTTCAAAGACCATGGATTTTGTCAGGTTTGTTCTCTTCTCTATTCTGTTTGGTTGTGTTCCTTTCTTTAGCTATTGATTTTGGTTTCGTATGGTTTTAGATCATGTTTGGAACTGAGAAAGTTAGGTTTTTTTATGAGTGGGCAATATGTCTCATGATTGATTCGTGTTTATGGAATTTTTTTTAGGGGTTTGTGGAGAAAACACAGAAGGAAGATTTTGGTGACGACGAGTTGTTTGGGAAGTGGTTATTTGCTTTATAAACTATTCAATGCTCATACTCGTAACCTCGCTGATTTGGAACGAGAGCTTGCTAAGGAGCGTGAGAATGACGAAATCATCAAAACCCAGTTGAGTTTTTTTGAAACCTGCTTTTGCTAATTCCATTGTTGCTCATATGCAAATGAACAGTTTTTTTTATATCTAGTGTTGTTGCTTGTTTTGCTGTATACTCTGCTAGAATGAAGGCACATTTCGAGAACATTCAGATGATTGCTGATACTGCGACATTGCCTCACGCAATGCGTCACTTGAGTAGCCGTATAGTTGAGGAGATCGATGTCTCTAGTATTATGGAGAAGCTAAGCAAAGGGAAAGGAACGTTGAGTGCTTCTGAGAAGCTTCAACTCTGGAATGAGCTCAAAATTTTGAGTCAGTAATTCCTACTTGTGGTCTCTTTCCGAATACATATGTGGCGCATTGGATCTTCTTCTTATGAGCTGTTGTTATGTGTTTGTCTTCCAGGTTTCACGAGGATGGTTTTGTCGTTGTGGTCAGTCACTATGCTTAGTTTGTACATTAGGGTCCAAGTCAACATTTTGGGCAGACATTTATATATCGACACTGCTAGAGGTCTTGGCAGCTCCCATTTACTAGTAAGACATTTTGCTTCCCTCTTATATGCTCAGTTAACCATTGTTTGTTTATGAATGACACTTGACTCGTAAGGCTTCCAGTTGTAAGATCTAGTATGCTAATTTTACTACCAATCCACTTCTTGCAAATTTGGCCATTTCGATAAATTGTGTAATTTCATTATCTTTGTTGCTATGTATCTCTATTAAGGAATCTGACACGAAATAGAGATTTTCAAATTGAGCTACAAGAGTGGTTTGGAGTACTACTGTGTATTTGATATTTGTAATTCTTTTCCCTACGAAATTACTGAAATTGTTGTATTCATTGGTCTTAGATCTGATTCTTGTTCCATTGGTTGGTTTACCACAATCTCTACCAACAAACTTTCTTTTATATGTTTTTCTTTCACTTCTTTCACAGGAAGAATTAGATCTCATAGATAGAGATGACGAACAAAAGTTTTTGACAAGTGCTGATTATCTTGCAACCAATGGCATGCCGAGTTTGATTTCTAATATGAAGAATGCAGTGAAAGAAGTTCTTAAGGGGTACATTCCATTATCAAAAATCTCTCCCTCGTTTCCCATCCTCGAATATTGTTTTTCTGGTGCGATAAATGCCTATGAAGATCGTTATACTTTACGGATGTATAGCGTAATCTAATGATGTGTGTTTGATTGCAGGAAGCAGCTAAAAGATGTGTTAACCACAAGAACTCTCCAAGAAACCATGATCCGGATTCTAGATGTGTTTATGAGCACTGGAAGTCCACATCACTGGGTAGATTATTTAATGATGGCCCAAGAGACAATAATGCTTCCAAGAGACAACACCACTGATGTTTCCTCTTCAGATGCAACTGTCTCCAAGTTTCATCAACTCATAACCGAGACACGGGAAGTACTGACAAGGTAAAAGACATACATTTTCACGTCTTTACACTCTTGTCCTCGTTTCTGCTTAATGCTCAAAGCAAGAAAAGGAGATGTTTCTTTTGTTGCAGTTATGTAAAGATTTCTTGGTTTCTTGTTACTTGTTGCAGCACTGATTTTACAAACGTAGCAGAGATATCACTCAAGTCTTGTACCGTTACATTAGTAGAGGAGATTGAAAAGATAACCGGTTTGGCCACCGGGATGCAATTGGCAAAGCTATTACCACAGATTGAGAAGACAATACCGGAGATTTCAGCTGAACCGGTCAAAAACCAGTTCTTGCAACTCATACGAGAATTGCCTGAAGTCCAACTCTTTTTTACTCTTCTATACGCAAACATGCCTCAATAATCATCGCAAAATTGCCAAATTGATTGTTACTTTTATTAAAACAGAAATTATTTCAAAACAGAATCATTGTTCAATATGTAACAAAACATTTGATTTTGCAGTTTTTTTTTTGTAAAGAAACCATTAATATTGGCAAAAGCATATTTTACATATTTTTTTAATCCGATAAAGAAAAAACATCTCTTTTTCATTTAGGGCCCTATAAAAGATCGAGGCCCAATGGATCCGGGTCGGGTCAAAGGAACCGGTAACTACAATTGGGTCTCTCCTTCTCACTCTCTCAGAAGTCGAGAGAGACGATTATGGCGGCGAACAATGGGGATGTTTTGATGCTTGAGGCGGCGCCGGAGGTTGCGAGGCCTTGGGCGAGTGCGGCGAACGCAGAAGTTATCGATGCGCTTCCTTATATAGACGACGACTATGGTAATCCATTGATTAAGTCGGAGGTCGACCGTTTGGTGGAGGAAGAGATGCGTCGGAGTTCTAAGAAGCCAGCTGATTTTCTTAAGGATTTGCCTCCTCTTCCAAAGTTCGATTTCGAGGTCAATTTCACTATGAATCCCTTTACCGATTTGTTTTTTCTAGCACGGTGTTGGAATAGGGTTTAGAACGAATTCGATGGAGTTGTTGTGGGTTCCAATCGTTCATCGTTTTTGGGTTTTGCTTAATCGTGGAATTTACAAGCAATAGTGTCGATTTTTGCTTTGTTATATCAGGGTTCTTGCTCTTTTGCAAAGAGTTTGAGTGATTTATCTAAGTTTCATTTAGTTTTAGTTTCTAGGTTACGAATCTTTGACTCACTTTCTTGATAGGGTTGTTTTCTGGATAATTCGATTGTCATAGCTCTTTCTTGAAAGGAGAAGAACTGTTTACATCTTTGGTTAGTTTCAGGATTTAGGTGATGGGGGAAATTGTTTCTTCATGTACTGATTGGTTTTGTCTTCTTTGGTTGGTCGAAAACGAATATCAGAACTGCCCAATCCTTGGCAAAGAGTATGAGCGTGTTCGAGCTGGGAAGCCTCCTGTGCGGATCGATTTTGAATCCCGATACAAGCTTGAAATGCCGCCTGCTAGTAAGAGAAATGATGACGCTGCCTGGAAGCTGTATCTTCAGAAGAATCAACGGTCTTTGCAACAGAAGTTGATCGAGTAAGCAAAGTTTCTTAATGTTTCTAATATGTGATTCTCTTCTTGCGAGTGCATTCCTCTCTTAAACCGTGGATTTGTTAACTTCACAGGCTTGAGAATTTGGAGTTGATGTCTAAACATGGGCCAGAGCTTTGGAGACAGAACAACCATCGGCTAGAAGTATTTTTGTCCAGGTTTGTTCACATTTATATGTACTGCAGTATTGATTAAAATGCCAGTTCTTACTTTGTAAGTTGGGATTATAAGGGTTCAAGCTCTTTAGTTGATGGACTGTATTTATCCTAGGTGATCTGCAGAAGCATTCTTGATATCTTTGTTGTCCATTTTACTTGTATAAGATACTTCTTTAGCTTTATGTTTCATAAGAACAAAGAAGCTCTTCGCGTTCCTGGGTCTTGATTGTCACTCTTTGACTCGTACCTAATTTCTGGCCTTTGGAACTTAAACTCAGCGATATTGATCTCAGCACCCTACTTGGTCTCTATATTCCAGAATGCAAAGACTGGCTCAGGAGCAGAACGTGGAAATCGAGAAAGTAAACCGTGAAAGGAAGTATCATCAGGTAATAATACTTTTTTCATTTGAAGCATTCTACATTTTCTTCCTTGCACTCTTCTCTTTGGGTAATCTGAAACTTTGTTTGTGTGGTTAATCAGCAAACCACATCGTACGAGCTCAATGCTCTATCTCAAGAATGGAGACAGCTCTGTGTGAAGAATATGGAGATTCAATCTGCGTGTGCCATGCTTGAGACACAAATCGATTCGTTCAAAAGAGAAGCTGCTGAAAGGTGAAGAAAATCTTGACTTACCACTTTGCATCACTCAAGAGTTGTATTTAAGCGCAAAACTGAAACTTCTTATGGTTTTTGTTTCAGAGGATGGAACTTAGAAGAGAAACTAGAGAATGTTCAGCCGCTTCAAACGCAGTGAGGCAACCGTACTGGACCTGTAGGCGCCGCCCTTGCTTGCCTTTACTGATTTACTTAGCTCAATGATTACGTTTTGCTAGTGAAAATGATGTTTTTCAACCTTGTACTAAGCTATCATGTCTCCTCTATATTTGAATGTTTGTTTTTCCGAATATTATTGATACAATATAATGATTTCATTAGAAACATAGTTCTGTTTATCTAGTGAAGAAATAACATTTAGAATGATAAAATGAGAGGAAGATGCAGTGCTAGTCAATATCAAATAGGAGTAGAATTTGCAAAAACAAAAGAGTTGGAAGAACAGGAAAAAAAAAAAGGAAACTCAAGAGTCGGAGACAATGAGAAAAGCATTGTATATTACAAAAGCATTAAAACTGAAACATAACTCTCTCTCTCTCTTCTCTGTTTACTCACCAGTCTTTTCTTTTGTCTCTCGAATTGAAACCAAACTTGGAACGTAATTAAGAATAATACTTGGCCAACATCCACATATTGTACCTCCTCCAACTTCTGCTTGCATGACTTTATTATCCCCTCCAACAATGTATAACATGTCTTTACACAATATATCCTCGTTGTCTCTACACTCAATACTTTTATCACACAACACAAGGACTTTCTTTTCCTCGTCAACCAAGAAACTTCCGAAACACGAAAACTGAAAACAACAACTCCTCAAATCCAATGCTAAGACCTTGTTCCACGACACCACTTTGGTTTCATCAATCTTATTTGTCACCCATATCTCAGTCTTGGATGTATCATGGCTTTTTAATATCACCGCAAGCTTCTCTTCTCTAACAACGCCAAGATTCACTTTGTCCCATGTTTGAGACTCATCATAGGGAAGAGGCCCAAGACCATATGGTTTCTCTGTTGAGAAATCAAATCTGAGCAAGGGCGTTTCTGCAGTATAATTACCAAACCAGTAAGCGTTTCCCTTAAGAGACACGTCGTGACCAGACAATATAATGTTCCTGCCTGGATTGATATTATCGTCAAGAGTCTTCCATGAATCAGATCTAAACTCGTAGATTTCCGAATAATCTTTGTCTTTGTCGTTGCCACCGTAATAATAGCTCAAGATTTTGTAGCTCTTATTGATGTTTTCTTGGCAGTATCCGAGAACAAAGGTGCAGTTCTTCTCGCGGCTACAATTTCTGGATTTGATCCACCTGGTTTCACCAGTCAACGGGTTCCAAACTACATGTTTAGATAGGTCTCGGGATGTGCATAACAATAAGCCGTCACAGTGAACAACTCTACATATCTCGAACTGAGCTGAATTATCATAATGAGGATCAAGTAGGGTAAGCTCATTTTTTACCTCGACAGATGGAACAACTCCATGGAGATTGATGCTCATCGGACATATCTTGAACTGATGGTTCAACATGAGAACCATCAACTCCTTTGCAGCTTTCTCCGAGTGTTTCCTTGCGAACATTGGATCATGTTGGAATAAATGATTCCATTCTTTGCAAGTTAAACGTTTTAGAGATGTAGCTGGAATGCGACATAGTATCTCCTCCACCAAATCCTTTGAAAGTTCACTGAATATCGCCATAGGTCTCTGAAGAAAAGGGTTGGTGGATCTGAATATAAAATCTAGGGCTCTCCTTCTCGGTCTTCCCTAGATTTAGTGTAAGGAATAGATAGTGTGAAACAGATGGAATTTAACAAATTACCCCCATATTCGTTTGGGCTTCGTTTCTCTTTTTTGAGCTCTTGGTTCTAAGCTTTTGTTTCCGTTCTGACTTAGCTACGGGTGAATTTATTACCAAACAAATTTGTCATCAAAACAATACCGTTTTAAAAAATACGCGGACTCTTACACGGTGACTATTACTTTAAAGGTTGATATCCATTTAATTGACATGGAAACTAATGTCGCAAATCCTAACCATTTGGAGAGTTTATTTGTAGAAAACTCTTAATATTAATTAACAATCTAGATGTAAAAAAGAATAAACAAATTACCTCTCAATTCTGACCTTTTTCTTTGTTTCTCATGCCCTTATTTATTGGCAACCCATGAATGTGTAACGTTGTGAATAATATCACTTTAGAAGGTCGAGGAATTGGCATATCAATCGATTTGAATGTTTGTTAGTGGAAATGATGTTTTTGAACTTCTATCAATCGATTCAGTCCCTATCATATGTCTCAGCTATATTTTGAATGTTTGTTTTTCCAAATATAATTTAAAGTGTAATATTAGAAACATGATCGAATGACTCTTTCTGTTTACATTGTGAATATATAACATTTTAGAATATGGTGCAATCACCGGGTTCACAAAAAGGATTTAAAAACACTAATTTACGTATATAGCCGAAGCCGATAATAATTTGTTAGTCTAGGTATATATAATAATTTGGGATTTGCGTAAAATTGGTAATGAAATATCCACAATTAATACTCCCTCCGTTCTTTTTTGTTTGATGTTTAAGGTTGCTACACACAAATTAAGAAATCATTTAATATTCTATTTTTTTCAAAACAAAACATGTTTTATTATCAATTCCAAAAAAATTTAACCAATAAAAATACAATGTGCAGAATTTAAACAGTCAAAAACTCAAAATCATAATTAATATTACATAGAAAATTGAAAACATGAATCAAAATGAAACAAAAAAATCACTCTACAACATCAAACAAAAAAGAACGGAGGGAGTATATAATTAAAATTCACACATAAACGAATAAACCGCTAATCTTGTCAAACGTCAACGTATTTTACGTTCTCTTTTTCTTCTCCAAATTGAGGTTAGCTGAAAAAATTAAATTTCAATGATTGTGTGCAATTATCGATAGAGAGAAGTTTCTGCATGTAACAAAGAAAATATATTTTACCAAAAAAACAAACAAACACAAAGATCTTCTTATCTTTTTTTGTAGAATCATGGTTCCTTGTGTTCTCATGTTCTAACCAACGATAGAAAGAGAACGGTTCTAACATACTATATTTAGAGCATGATTATCGGTTGTGTTAATAAGAGTACATTAGAATTTTTTAATTTAATAATAGTATTTTAGAGGAGATTTGCAATGAACTGGATCAAATTAATGACTTAAAAGAACTGGTTCATTTGAGACACGTGTCAATGTGTCTGATTGGGCCGCGTTATTTTGTCCTGCCCCAAACCAAAAACGAGAATTCATTATCGCAAAAAAATGGTTTCTCTCTTGGATCGTCTGGTCTCATACGATTTGAACGACGATTTCGACGGCGAGTGTACTGTCTTCGTCGCCGTGTTCTCGTTGTCGTCGTCATCCCTGTGTATTCTTCTCTTCTCTTCCCTTCTCGCTCTCTCTCTCTCTCACCGTCTCTTTTCTCAAACGATCTAGGCCTCTTGGTAATTTCTATTTCTCTGATTATGATGATTCTGGTCATTTTGTTTCGTGGGTTTCATTGCTTTGTATTGAATTGTTTCTGGGATTGATTGATTTTGGATTCGAATCATTTGTACAAGGACAAAAATTGGGTTATGGCCAAAGGAATGGTAAATTAGAAGTTTGTGGTCTTTGATCTTAATTGGGTTGGTAACATTTGATCTTGTTCTGCCTTTTGGTTGCTAATTGTGTGAAGAAGTTAGTAATTTTACCTCTGAAGATGTTTTGTCTCTGTAGTCTTTTCTAACTTGGACAAATTAAGATTCAGTGATTGATTATGGATTATGTAGAAAATCATTTAGTGTTGAGGTGACCAATTAGCCGATCACATGTTAGCCATACCGGCTACTTCTTTGTGTGATTGGTCAGTATTTGTTTGTAGTCCATTCCGAGTATGAGCTTAATATGCTTACTTTTTTGGCTGCTAAACTGCCTTGGTTTTAGTTTTAGTTTTAGTTTTTATTACGCAGATCCAGTTAAGGTACTTGTCGACATTCGTCAGACTTCCTTTGCTTGTTGCTCTGCTCTGGGTTTTTGCTCTTTGTTAAGATCGTTCTTTTTCAATTTTTCCCTGATGATTCTTGTATTTTGGATGATAAAGAAGCACCATTTTACACATTGTGTACTTTATATGCTTAGTAGATCCATTTTGGTTTGGACTCATTCAAATTAACCTTACATGTATTCCCCTTTGGATTTGCTTATTTGATTTCATTGAAAAACATTCGTCATTCGTCTCTCTCTTAGTCAACTTAAATTGTATTAATTTGTTGAAGAAAATGTTTCGTAATCATATTCTTGAACAGAGTTTTACCTCATTGTTAATCATTAGATGTTTTAGATCCCAAGAGAAAGATCTAAGCTTTTTTTTGTGTGAATTTGATAGTTGCAGGTTCCCACATTAAACAGCCACAAAGATGTACTATTTGTCGAGAACACAACACTCAGTCTCTGAGTTCCACTGTTGAGTTATGATGGCTTCATTGCAGTTGTATGGAGTTAAAGCTCCAGGGATTACTTTATGTGCAAAGAGGCTTGAGTTTGGCTCAAAGGGGACTAGTTTTTCAGTTACCTTGGCTTCAAGTTGTGCAGTATTTAGAACCGTAGAGCATTCTTGTAGGAATATAGTTTTGAGAGTTGGTTTTATTTGATTTTCTTTCATCTTTGTGTTTATAAAAATAAAAAAAAATTTAGGGTATTTGCATTGACAAACAATGAAAGATTGGCTAATTTGCCTTATGACAATGCCACTGTTCATTATTTTGTATTTCCAATATTAACCCTATCAATAATATCAAGGAAAGTAGGTGATAGAGAAAAGGATTGTCAGAAAAAAATCAAAACAAATATGTTTCTCTCTTTTTCTCGTAAACTCACAACTTTTTTTCTTTCTCACAAACCCATCTCACTCTGTCCTTCAACTTCAAACCCAAATGCAAACGAAGTTGAGATCCAAACAATCTAGCTCTAAAGTTACATGATTTTTGGTATACATTGACCATTTGGGTTTAGGGATTCCAATTTTTGATTAATGTTGAACGGAATAAAGTTTAAGGGTTCATTGTTTAAGGGATCTGCTCGAATTGATACATCTTCTTCATAAGTTGTTAATATATTTAATCCATTTTACCTGTGCTAGTAAACAAAAAACCATAAGAAAAAATAGTCTGAAGCAGGAGAGAAGGGAGAGGAAAGAGGAGAGAAGGGAGAAGAAAGAGGAGAGAATAAAGAAGAAATAAAACATACTTGCACCTTTTTTTTGGAATCTAGATAAGGAGTAAAGAGTAAAAAGACTCTATCTATTAAATATTTACTCCGTTCTTTTTTGTTTGATGTTTAAGGTTTCTACACACAAATTAAGAAATCATTGGATTTTTATTTTTTTCAAAACAAAACATGTTTTATCATCATTTCCAAAAAAAATCAACCAATAAAAAAATAATCTATAGAATTTAAACAGTCAAAAACTCAAAATCACAATTAATTTTACATAGAAAATTGAAAACATCAATCTAAACAAAACAAAAAATCACTCTAAAACATCAATCTAAACAAAACAAAAAATCACTCTAAAACATCAAACATAAAAAAACGGAGGGAGTAGTAACTAATGTATTATGTCCCATCACTGTTACTTTCTTAATATTGATCACTTCTATTGTTTTCAAGCTAATTGACCCTTTTTTTTATTCTTTTGAACTAGTGAGTCTTACCGATAAACCTACAAAAATTACAAAGTTTTTATCAAGTGTCAATGATCAAATTACTAATATAAATAATACTAGTTTAATCAAAATAATACTCTTATTTGTTTATGGATATTCATGCTCTTAAACGTCATGCATTATCAATTGCTTATTATACATTTTCAGTTTTTTTTTTATATTTGTACAAAAATAATAGAGGTAAAAGGCGCTCTCGGTACAATAAATAATTAAGGTGTGCACAAAGGCACAAATTTTCAATGAAAATTGTGGTATTGACGGAAACAAGACGTGCATAAAAGGAGTAAAGGATTTAACCAAATTCACGAGTACCCTTTTCATTGCCAGTGACCTTTAATTAATTTTTTTTTTTGCTAAATTTGTAAATATCATATAATGAAAGATAGGAGATTACAAGGTTACCACCTATACATGCTTTTTTGGCAAAAAAAAATAAAAAACAAGCGAAACAACTTGGGAAGGATTACAATAGCACAAAAACTACCTCAACCAAAGAGACAATAAGCTGACGAACTTACGCTTATGCCTTTAATTAATATTGTCAGCTATATAGTTGAGTTGAGTTGAGGCCAGTACTGTCTTGGGTCTCATTTTTGTGTATAGAATCTTTGTTACGGATTGAGTTTAAAGTTCAATTTCGTAGCGAACGTTAAAACTCTAATCCCCACTTATTCTTGTTTTCTTTTTAGTTTCTACCCAACATATTATCTATTATTTTTAAAAGGAAAATTTTGCAAAATGACATAACCCAAATGACACATTATAAAAAATGACACTTTAAATATCTTTGCAAAAATATCACATTTTGAAATATCATTTACTCAAAATATTATTTATATTTAGGTTAACTATGTTATGTTAAGGTTTAGTTTTTAGGGTTTAGGATTTGTCAGAGCATGATTACGGTAACCCTCTCCCAAAAAATTATTTTTACTATTATATTTATAATTATAATAAATAATAAAATTTTAAAAAAAGAACCAATCACAAGTTCACACTTGGAAGAGAAGTGTCTTTAAATCTGTTAAAATGATAACCCATAATACCGAGTTTGTCTCTTTCTCCACTTTTTTCCATTTTTTTACCTTTTTTTATTCTTTAACACTTCCTAAAAATCACTGATAATCATGTTCTTAGAGCATCTCCATTGGTGATACTTAGAAGTGTTCTTTACCAATAAAAAAAAAAAAAAAATCTAAATTAGGAAAGAGAGTGTGAAAGTTTTGTTTGGGAGAAACAATTTGGAGAGAGTCTTCCCTCGTACTATTTTGTAATTGGTTCACTTTTTGTATTTAATTTAATTACTTTTAAAATTAATATTAAATATTATTTTAAAGAACTTTTAAAGTGTCAAGGTTAATGATGCTCTTAGGGTCATAAGTTTTTTTAAAGTTCAAAATTATATGCTTTAAAGCTTTTTCATCTTAAACTTGTGTTATTTTTGAAAATGGACAATTACTTGTCATTTTGTCAAAAAAGGTAATTTAAATGTGTCATTTTAAAATTTCTCTTTTTAAAAAATGCTTTAAAATATTGACTGTATTTTTGAAACATATTTTTTCGTTTGCATTGAGTTTTTAGTTGAGGTTAATGGAAATTTGACGCAAATAGAATTGGTTAAATTTTCCAAAATGAAAGTCGTTTGGTCATTTGCGAGTGTAGTGTGGGTGTGGCTTAGTTTTATGGGCTAAAAGAATGAAGAGATAATTACTAGAAAGACTTTTTTATATAGAGTGTTTACTCAAATAACTTTTTTGTTCTTTGAGCTCAAAAATTTGAGTTAAAAAATGTTACAAAGACATAAAAAATACTCTAAATTCGTTTATTAACGAAAATACCGAGAAAAAAAAACAACATAAAAAAAAAATCAGATTTCAACGAAACCTCTTCTTCTTCTCCTCCGGCGATTTCGTCTCCGGCGACAAAATTTGTTGCGTTTGACGGTAAGATTCGAAACGAATCATGAGTTTTCTTCTTGTCTATCATTCACGAATATTTTGGGTTTGGATTTATGAACTTCAATATGTTCTTCGTTCATAGGTTTCGAAATTTCGGCGTATGAAAGTTCCGGCGAGTGTTGGGGTTTCGTTTTCGTGCGTTGTAGAGAGGTAATCTCTTGATTCTAACCGGTTTCGTTTGGGTGTGTTGAAGTTTTGTAAAATCACGTTCTGGTCCAGATCTGGATTTTTTTCAGATCTGAAATTTTTCTCAGATCCAGATTCCGACATTATGGTAGACTTATTTCTATGGGAAAACATACGTTACGGTAGATTTATAATACACGTTGTGGTAGACTTATTTCTATGAGATGCAGACGTTGTGGTAGACTTATTTCTATGAGATGCAGACGTTGTGGTAGACTTTTCGACTCTTGATTTGCTAATGAATGAAATCTTTTTTGACGTTGTGGTAGACTTTTTGCAAAGAGATACAAACATTATGGTAGACTTTTCGACTCTGGAGCTGCTAATGAATGAAATCTTTTTTGGCTAGTTAGGATTGTGTTTCAGTCTAAGATGTTCTAGTTTCCATGAATTTCTTTGCAGGTATTCTTTGTATGTGCAATGTGTAACCGCATGAAGATTGTAAAGAACATCCAAAAGATCATGAAGATGGTCTATATACCATTGTTTCTTGTTGTATTTAGGTAGTATTTGGTTAATCTTTGTATTGTTTAACATGTTTATTCTCCTATACAGCATTATGGTTATGTAGCATCAAGTGCTCAATCTCACCCGTATATATGGCATGTAAGTTCTTAGTGGTAGATTTATTTTTTGTGTAATGGTAGATTTATTCTATTCAATGGTAGATTTTTGACTTTGAAGCTGCTAATGAATAAGATTTTTTGGCATAGTATGAAAGACTTATGTGATTCCAATATGCATGTTATTCGCCTCAAACGTGCAGCTGATATCATGGATGAGTTACCACGTGATGAGATTGTTCAGTTATCAGAGTCAAACCCTCGTGATGGATCCAGTGATTGTTCAGTTATCCCTCGTGATTCAGATGAGATGTATTTCCGTTTGATGGTAGATTTATTTTTATGAGACACACACGTTCTGATTTGTAATATACGTTATGGTAGATTTATTTATATAAGATATAATTGTTATGGTAAACTTTTTGCAAAGAGATTCAAACATTATGGAACTTCTATGAACATTTTTTTGTAGTGTAATGAATGAATTGACAACATTTATATACGGTTAAAACATTGCTTCTGAAATGTCTCTGTAACCGCTACAATATCCTTAAAACACGAGTACGAGTTCATACGAAAAAATAAAAAATATATGAAAATATATAGTACATACTAAATCTACCATCACTTGTATATAAATCTACCATCACTTGCATGATATGCCCCTAGAATTGTACCACCTTTTGAATTGTCAACCAAGAACACCCATCAATTCTTCTCAAAACTCTGACTACCCCAAACAAGAATGATTTGTTTTGTTCCCAATTTACCTCCTTTTGTTCAAACCCTAAACCCTAAACCCTAAACCCTAGTTCTTCACCATTGTTGCAGGTTTTTTCGTGCAAAGTTGTCTATTTTTTAAGGGTAAAATCGACATTTTGCATTCCCTGCAAATAACTCTACCACCTACCAAATAAGTCTACCACAACTATAGTTTCCTAAACATGAAACAAGTCTACCACCAAGGACTATAAGTCTACCGCTATCACAATAAGTCTACCAAATGTCTAATGTGAAAAAAAGTCTACCGTAACTAGGTTGAATAAAAAGTCTACCATCACTCGACCTAGTAAAAACAAATCTACCACTGCAATCGCTACCAACGCATAAGTCTACCACTGTTGGTCCTAAAAAAATAAGTCTACCAGTCAAAGGTTGGTTTCGTTGACCAAAAATACTAAATAAGTCTACCGCTCATTATAAATCTACCACTACTACAATAAGACTACCACACCTATACACAAAATAAATCTACCACCGCCATAAATAAGTCTACCGCTAACTATAACTCTACCGCTACTAAAATAAGTCTACCGTCACTATCCACAATTATAAATCTACCGTTGCTATGACTAAAAATCTACCACCAAAGAAGACAAATCTACCAGTCAAAATAAAATCTACCATCAAAGAAAAATAAATCTATCGTTCAAAATAAGTCTACGGAAATAAATCTACCATTCAACTAATAAGTCTACCGCAAAAAATAAGTCTACCATTGAGTGAATTTAAGTCTACCGCTCAAAAAAATAAGTCTACCGTTCGGAAACAAATCTACCACCAAAGTGACACAATAAGTCTACCATTCAAAAATAAGTCTACCGCTCATCAAATAAGTCTACGGACTAAAAAATAAGTCTACCAGATCGATAATAAGTCTACCATCGCTGAGCGGTAGACTTATTATTTTTAGGCGGGAACTTTTCCCGCCTAAGTGTCCCGTTTCATTAATGGCATTTTTGTAAATACGTTTTTTGTAATCAGAGGAAAAAAAGGTAAAACGGACTCAAAAATAGTCTCAGTAATTAAAATTTAAAAAGGTTGTTTGAGTTAACCCAAAATCTAAAAAAGTTATTTTAGTCAACTTCCCAATAATGAAAAACGATCCAGTTTCAACATTTTTTTGGCAGTTTATGAAATTCATGTTAGGTGGCGTGTTGGATAACATTTATTAAACTCTAAAAATGTTTTTTCTTTACATCCTTTCAAATTTATCTAGAGAAAATTATCCAATATACTATTTTTATGATAATGATATATGGATATACCACAATCCAAAAACTATTTTCTCTTCTACCACATCTGTTGTCTTCTTCTACTTCTCTCTTATTTGAAAAGACTATTATGTTCTTCTTTTGATTCTTTTTTTTCTCCTTCTCTCACGCATACACAAACTCTCTTTCTTTCTAAATCTCATCTTCATCACTCTCTCTCTAATCTCCATCACCTTCTCTCTTTTTATTGTTTTTTTTCTTCTCTTTCTCTTTAAAGATAACTTCATCACTCTCTCTCTCATCTCCATTATCTTTTTTCTTATCTCATTTACCTCTCTCTTTCTCTCTTATGTTGTTAATGATGAAAAATTAAAGAAAAAAAGACGTAGGTGACGGAAAAAGTGGTCGGAAAACAAGATGGTGATAGAAACAGCAGATACGACGATATGCAACGGTGATGGATAAGATAGAAACGGTGGCGGAAAAGATAACGATGAGACGCTGGTGGACAAGACGTTGATAGACAAGATGGTCGGAGGACAAAATAACCACAACGGCGGAGGACAAGATGACGACGGTGATCACGAACAAAACGGTGGTAGACGCTATTGGACAAGATGGCGGTAGACAAGATGGCCAGAGGACAAAATGACTACAACGTGGAGGACAAAATGACTACAACGTGGAGGACAAGATGACAATGGTGATCACGGACAAGACGGTGGTAGACAAGATGGCCGAAAGACAAGATGACGACGAAGGATAAGATGACCACAGTGATCATCGACAAAGACGATAGTGGACAAGATAAACAAAATCTTTGTGGACCAAATGTATAACATGTGCCAAAAATTATTATTAACAAAATTGTCCACTAATAAAGTAGATGATAGATAAGGAGATTTACCAGAGAAATAACAGGTGCAAGTGAACAATTTTGTAAATATAATGTTACACGTGAACAATAACATTATATTCACAAAGCATGTAGGAGGATTAGCATGAAAGAGAAGCAGCTGGAGCATGAACATCTGAATAAAATGCACATTTTAAGTGATTGGTAGAGTAGTTAATGGTTAGATATAAAATTAAAATAAACTTATTTAACTATATGTATTTATTTAAAAATTATATAAAATATCTTGTCATAAATTATAAATATCATTAAAGTTTTTTTATTATAATATTATTTAAAAAATAATATGAAAAGTAAACTAATGTTATATATATGACAAATATATTTATATATTCTAAAATTTAATAATATTGTATATAAATTATTTTTGTAAGGTATAACATAAGTTTTTATAATCTTTTCGAATTTAAATTACATTTAATTGATATATTATTTAGTATAATATTATTCTAAAGTATATAATAAATAAAATAATGATAAACATGTATTAAGTAATTAAAAGTTTATATAATTTGTTTTTATATAAGTATAAAAATAAATGAAATGTATAATTTTAATTTTTAATTTTTTTATATATATTAGAGGTAAATGCTCTAGAAAAACTTTATTGGACATGATTGAGGGTGAGAGTATTTGGGAGCATTAGCATTTACTAAATGTTTTACTTAATGCTTTGTCAAATAAACTTGATTGGATAATAAAGAGCATGATGCTCCTCTAAATGCTCTTCCAATCAAGGCCATAGTGATAGACAAAACAAAATTTTGTGGATCTTGTGGACCAAAATGTATAATATGGCCACTAATAAAGTAGAGATTTACCAGAGAAATATATAGAAACACGTCCGAATAAACAATTTTATAAACATAGTGTTTAGCGCGGACAATAAATTATCAACTAAAATCGTAACAGTAATAATAAGCGTTCCTTAAAATCATAACATATACAATAAATTGTCCACAAATAAAGTAGGCGAGATAAGAGAATTTGGCAGAAAATTTAAAAAAAAATGGAAATAAAGAAAACATTTTTCTGATTACACCTTCGCTCTTGTGGAGCATTTTCGTCTTTTTCTCCTCTGATAAATAGTGATTTGTGGTAGAATCAAAAAAGATTTTTCTCTTGCGGTAGATCTCTATACCATTTTCATCAAAAGTGGTATTTTTGACCATAAGCTCATCTATCTAATAAGTCTACATTATAATTAAATGTTTTTTTCCAAATATTATTTAAGGCTATAGTGTAATAATTGAATCAGAGGACTTTGTTGAAACGAAGACAAGAATTACATATGTGAAAAGACATTGTAGAGGCCATTCGACGTTAACTTTATAGCGATAAAATACAAAATTATCAGCAATTACCTTGGTCTTGATGAATATTAATTGATGTTTAACACACAAAAAAACAAATTACCTTGGTCTTGATGAATACAAATTACATTTAATTGATATATTATTTAGTATAATATTATTCTAAAGTATATAATAAATAAAATAATGATAAACATGTATTAAGTAATTAAAAGTTTATATAATTTGTTTTTATATAAGTATAAAAATAAATGAAATGTATAATTTTAATTTTTAATTTTTTTATATATATTAGAGGTAAATGCTCTAGAAAAACTTTATTGGACATGATTGAGGGTGAGAGTATTTGGGAGCATTAGCATTTACTAAATGTTTTACTTAATGCTTTGTCAAATAAACTTGATTGGATAATAAAGAGCATGATGCTCCTCTAAATGCTCTTCCAATCAAGGCCATAGTGGATAGACAAAACAAAATTTTGTGGATCTTGTGGACCAAAATGTATAATATGGCCACTAATAAAGTAGAGATTTACCAGAGAAATATATAGAAACACGTCCGAATAAACAATTTTATAAACATAGTGTTTAGCGCGGACAATAAATTATCAACTAAAATCGTAACAGTAATAATAAGCGTTCTTTAAAATCATAACATATACAATAAATTGTCCACAAATAAAGTAGGCGAGATAAGAGAATTTGGCAGAAAATTTAAAAAAAAATGGAAATAAAGAAAACATTTTTCTGATTACACCTTCGCTCTTGTGGAGCATTTTCGTCTTTTTCTCCTCTGATAAATAGTGATTTGTGGTAGAATCAAAAAAGATTTTTCTCTTGCGGTAGATCTCTATACCATTTTCATCAAAAGTGGTATTTTTGACCATAAGCTCATCTATCTAATAAGTCTACATTATAATTAAATGTTTTTTTCCAAATATTATTTAAGGCTATAGTGTAATAATTGAATCAGAGGACTTTGTTGAAACGAAGACAAGAATTACATATGTGAAAAGACATTGTAGAGGCCATTCGACGTTAACTTTATAGCGATAAAATACAAAATTATCAGCAATTACCTTGGTCTTGATGAATATTAATTGATGTTTAACACACAAAAAAACAAATTACCTTGGTCTTGATGAATACAAATTACATTTAATTGATATATTATTTAGTATAATATTATTCTAAAGTATATAATAAATAAAATAATGATAAACATGTATTAAGTAATTAAAAGTTTATATAATTTGTTTTTATATAAGTATAAAAATAAATGAAATGTATAATTTTAATTTTTAATTTTTTTATATATATTAGAGGTAAATGCTCTAGAAAAACTTTATTGGACATGATTGAGGGTGAGAGTATTTGGGAGCATTAGCATTTACTAAATGTTTTACTTAATGCTTTGTCAAATAAACTTGATTGGATAATAAAGAGCATGATGCTCCTCTAAATGCTCTTCCAATCAAGGCCATAGTGATAGACAAAACAAAATTTTGTGGATCTTGTGGACCAAAATGTATAATATGGCCACTAATAAAGTAGAGATTTACCAGAGAAATATATAGAAACACGTCCGAATAAACAATTTTATAAACATAGTGTTTAGCGCGGACAATAAATTATCAACTAAAATCGTAACAGTAATAATAAGCGTTCCTTAAAATCATAACATATACAATAAATTGTCCACAAATAAAGTAGGCGAGATAAGAGAATTTGGCAGAAAATTTAAAAAAAAATGGAAATAAAGAAAACATTTTTCTGATTACACCTTCGCTCTTGTGGAGCATTTTCGTCTTTTTCTCCTCTGATAAATAGTGATTTGTGGTAGAATCAAAAAAGATTTTTCTCTTGCGGTAGATCTCTATACCATTTTCATCAAAAGTGGTATTTTTGACCATAAGCTCATCTATCTAATAAGTCTACATTATAATTAAATGTTTTTTTCCAAATATTATTTAAGGCTATAGTGTAATAATTGAATCAGAGGACTTTGTTGAAACGAAGACAAGAATTACATATGTGAAAAGACATTGTAGAGGCCATTCGACGTTAACTTTATAGCGATAAAATACAAAATTATCAGCAATTACCTTGGTCTTGATGAATATTAATTGATGTTTAACACACAAAAAAACAAATTACCTTGGTCTTGATGAATACAAATTACATTTAATTGATATATTATTTAGTATAATATTATTCTAAAGTATATAATAAATAAAATAATGATAAACATGTATTAAGTAATTAAAAGTTTATATAATTTGTTTTTATATAAGTATAAAAATAAATGAAATGTATAATTTTAATTTTTAATTTTTTTATATATATTAGAGGTAAATGCTCTAGAAAAACTTTATTGGACATGATTGAGGGTGAGAGTATTTGGGAGCATTAGCATTTACTAAATGTTTTACTTAATGCTTTGTCAAATAAACTTGATTGGATAATAAAGAGCATGATGCTCCTCTAAATGCTCTTCCAATCAAGGCCATAGTGATAGACAAAACAAAATTTTGTGGATCTTGTGGACCAAAATGTATAATATGGCCACTAATAAAGTAGAGATTTACCAGAGAAATATATAGAAACACGTCCGAATAAACAATTTTATAAACATAGTGTTTAGCGCGGACAATAAATTATCAACTAAAATCGTAACAGTAATAATAAGCGTTCCTTAAAATCATAACATATACAATAAATTGTCCACAAATAAAGTAGGCGAGATAAGAGAATTTGGCAGAAAATTTAAAAAAAAATGGAAATAAAGAAAACATTTTTCTGATTACACCTTCGCTCTTGTGGAGCATTTTCGTCTTTTTCTCCTCTGATAAATAGTGATTTGTGGTAGAATCAAAAAAGATTTTTCTCTTGCGGTAGATCTCTATACCATTTTCATCAAAAGTGGTATTTTTGACCATAAGCTCATCTATCTAATAAGTCTACATTATAATTAAATGTTTTTTTCCAAATATTATTTAAGGCTATAGTGTAATAATTGAATCAGAGGACTTTGTTGAAACGAAGACAAGAATTACATATGTGAAAAGACATTGTAGAGGCCATTCGACGTTAACTTTATAGCGATAAAATACAAAATTATCAGCAATTACCTTGGTCTTGATGAATATTAATTGATGTTTAACACACAAAAAAACAAATTACCTTGGTCTTGATGAATACAAATTACATTTAATTGATATATTATTTAGTATAATATTATTCTAAAGTATATAATAAATAAAATAATGATAAACATGTATTAAGTAATTAAAAGTTTATATAATTTGTTTTTATATAAGTATAAAAATAAATGAAATGTATAATTTTAATTTTTAATTTTTTTATATATATTAGAGGTAAATGCTCTAGAAAAACTTTATTGGACATGATTGAGGGTGAGAGTATTTGGGAGCATTAGCATTTACTAAATGTTTTACTTAATGCTTTGTCAAATAAACTTGATTGGATAATAAAGAGCATGATGCTCCTCTAAATGCTCTTCCAATCAAGGCCATAGTGATAGACAAAACAAAATTTTGTGGATCTTGTGGACCAAAATGTATAATATGGCCACTAATAAAGTAGAGATTTACCAGAGAAATATATAGAAACACGTCCGAATAAACAATTTTATAAACATAGTGTTTAGCGCGGACAATAAATTATCAACTAAAATCGTAACAGTAATAATAAGCGTTCCTTAAAATCATAACATATACAATAAATTGTCCACAAATAAAGTAGGCGAGATAAGAGAATTTGGCAGAAAATTTAAAAAAAAATGGAAATAAAGAAAACATTTTTCTGATTACACCTTCGCTCTTGTGGAGCATTTTCGTCTTTTTCTCCTCTGATAAATAGTGATTTGTGGTAGAATCAAAAAAGATTTTTCGCTTGCGGTAGATCTCTATACCATTTTCATCAAAAGTGGTATTTTTGACCATAAGCTCATCTATCTAATAAGTCTACATTATAATTAAATGTTTTTTTCCAAATATTATTTAAGGCTATAGTGTAATAATTGAATCAGAGGACTTTGTTGAAACGAAGACAAGAATTACATATGTGAAAAGACATTGTAGAGGCCATTCGACGTTAACTTTATAGCGATAAAATACAAAATTATCAGCAATTACCTTGGTCTTGATGAATATTAATTGATGTTTAACACACAAAAAAACAAATTATACGGCTGCCATTTTTGAATAGATTGAATTAGTACTAGAAACCAAAAAATTAGAGATGGTACAATGAATATATAGAGGAAATTGAGTATCTCGCATCCGTATTGAAAAGCATCCTTCACCAATATCAATATATTATTGAATAATAACCTAATATACATTATAATGGCATTTTGGTTACACATTTTAAACTTTTGTTTCTCACAACCGGACAATTATATGGCTTATATATATGGGCTGCAAAATATTCAGTTTAATATGTTAACCATGTAGTGAGTTTATGTTGAACATGATTAAAATCGTTTTTGAAATACTGAGTTTTGGCATCATCGGCAATAGATGAATCCTAATCATAGTTAGGGAGACTCTCTGAGACATTTGGTGTCTTTCATTTAATATATACTCCATATGATACATTTTTTTTTTTTCCTAAAAATCCATATGATAATTGATACATGATAAGAGCACATAGTACGATTCAAGTTTATGTTCGTGGCTTTGCCACTAAACAAAACGTAAAAGCGGTCAAGCCAAGAGATACTTTTGTTTTTGAATTACCAGATAATATTTGGGGTGGTTTCTAAAATAACCCAAAATTTGAAGTCAATTACAAATCTATACCTCATTTTTTCTATCATCAAATTTTTTTCAAAAAAACCAAAACATTCAACTTATTTACGGAAATGCCATTATATCTGAATTTTTTTTTTTTATTGAAAATCAGACATTTGATTTCACAAACAAACACCCAATTATATCAACTTATTTACGAAAATGCTATCGCCATCAAGTTTCACAACCACCATGAACAACCAAATTGAAGCTCTTCAATGCATCTCCATCTGATTTTCGTGCATAAATACATCACAAACCAACTCATAACTTCCTCAACTACCATTTCATCTCCAATTTCATCCAAAACACTATATAAATGAACATTTGAAAAATTCTCTCACTCACAATCTCTTGAATTTTTGTGGTTTTTGCTAAATAATGTCCGGGCTTCGTAGTAAACAGTTAGAGTAGGGATTTTGTGTGTTTAAACGAGCTAAAAACAGAGATCTACGGCGAAACGGAGCTAAAAACCGTATTTTCCGATCTGGTTCAGAAGAGTAGACTTCGTCGGACGTCTGCTGGTCAACGAGAGGTTAGATTTGCAATTGACTTTTTTCAGATTTTTTACGTAGACTTCTCATAGAAGTCTGTTTGTGCTCCTTTATTCTCCTTTGACAAAAAAAAAATCAGTAGACTGCACGGGAAGTCTACTTATAAAATGGGTTAGTTTCGCATTTGACCAAAATGTTGAGTTTTTTTAGCAGACTCTGTACGCGATTCTACTACCAGACTTCCCTCAGAGTCTGCTCGACTACGTTTAGGTTATTTTTTGCAATTGACTTTTTGTTGACTTTTTTGAGTAGACGCTATTTAAAGTCTACTCTATACGGTGAGGTTAGTTTTGCGATTGACCAAAATTTCGAACATTGACTTTTTGAAAATATTTAGAGTAGACTTCCCTAGAAGTTTGTTGCAAATTGAATTTTCAGCAGACTTCTTGGGAAGTCTACTCGTTAATTAATTCGATATTAATTCTATATTTGGTCAAACACAAAACTAACCTGTTTTTTAAGTAGACTTCTTTTAGAGTCTACTCAAAAAGTCAAAAATAAGTCAATTGCAAATGTAACCTCTACTGTTCCAGTAGACTTCAACCGGCAGTCTACTAAGGTGCGTAGACTTCCGTTGGATGTCTGCTAGATATTTATGGTATTAGAAGTCTACCGCGGAAGTCTACTGAAAAAGTCAAATTGCAAAAATAACCTCGGTAGACTTCAATTAGGGTCTACTACGCAAGAAGACTTCCGTTAGAAGTCTACTGGGTTTTGCCGTAATTGCAAAAACTAACCCATTCGATAGATTTCTACGGAAGTCTAGTAGTGAACGTTAAACGCAGTCTTCTGACGCAGACTGCTGGTGAAGTCTGCGTTTTTACGTTTTTTAAAAACGAATTTATAGCTTATATATAATACATTTTCAAGATTTTCTTGCTCTCACATGTGTGTTTTCTAATATGTGATCTTCTGTATGGGTTTGAGATATTTAAATGCAATATTTATGGTGTAAATCAATTTTCTTGTTTGAGTAGTAATTAGCTTTTCACGGTAGACTTCTTCATAGACGGCATGGGAAGTCTGTATTTATGTTTTTAGTAAAACATTATTTTAAAATTATGTATAACGAAATTTTAAGATTTTATTGGTTTCAAATGTGTGTTATATTATTGTTGTTTTTATGTACTAGTTTGACATCTTCAGCTGTAATAAAACCATTTATTTCTGATTAATTATTTTTTTCACAGTTTAGTAGACTACCGTTGAAGTCTGCTATGATTTTTGATTACTAATGTGTTTTCTATTTGTTTTTACAGAGAATGGTTCAATTAGCTGTTGTCTTTGGAGAATGGACTATGGAAGATGGGGTGTGGCAGTTCGTTGTTGATAATCTTAGAGGAGGAAGACTCTTCTTCTTGAGTGATGGTTGTACCCATGGTGATCTTCTTGAGATGGTACAAGTTGATTGTGAGCTTGACAAAAAAAGAGAGTTGGTGGAGATAACTTATTCACTCCCAGAAACAATCATGCAACATATGGC
Source organism: Arabis alpina (assembly GCA_900128785.1). Classification (NCBI taxonomy): domain Eukaryota; kingdom Viridiplantae; phylum Streptophyta; class Magnoliopsida; order Brassicales; family Brassicaceae; genus Arabis; species Arabis alpina. The sequence continues at coordinate 13,285,864 of LT669790.1, forward strand.
ACCAGATACACCTCCAGTGCATGTCACAAATGATCGACAAGTTCAGAATTTGATCGAACTAAGTAGAGCGCATGTTATTCGTCTTTGTGTCTCGAGTCAGTTCGTTTTTTCACATTTTAGTAGACTACCGTTGGAGTCTACGAGTAGAGTGCGTATGAAGTCTGTATTTTGTTTGAAATGCAATTAAAATTTATTTATAATGTATTTATTTATTATGAGCCCAAACAACGGATTCAATAAGTTCTTGCCAATAACAATAACCACGCCCACTGAACTTTCTTTGACTTTTGAAGGCGTTCCTCGGGGGCGAATTAAGATATTTTCAAAAAAGCGTGGGAGGACGTTGCAGATGTCCGGGATATAGAGTCTTGGGGATACGAGAGCTGAAAGTTCTCCTCAACACGGGATGCGGAATGATTTCTCTAACTATACGATTGATCCCTTCCCGCGCGCAAAGCGGATGGGCGCTGTGTTGTGGGTCAGTTTCGGGGCGGGGGGCGCATAGATACCTTGGTTGCGACCATACTAAAGAGTTTGATCCTGGGTCAAAAGGTGAATACCGCACTTCGGGCTTTGAGGCAGGTTGTGTTTCTCGGTTGATGGATGGCCTATATCGCTTTATTTTAGAATGTTATTGTTATGTTGATGCTATTATTTCTAATATAATCTAAAAAAGTTTTATTGATCTCAAATGTGTGTCAATTACTAAGTCATGTTTCTTGATATTTGTTTCCTAACTATTATTACTTTTGTATGAGTTTTTCTAAGTTTATTTGTAGTAGAATACTTTTTCTTGTTTAGTTAGCCTTATAACTCATTTGTGGTAATTTCGGGTGAAGTTTGTTTGGTTTCTATGCATTTTAGTTCTAGAGTCATGGTTAAATTTATAGGGCAGAGAAATCAGAAAAAATCCAAGTTGCTTAACCCGTTGTTGTGGCTTGATCTTTCTCACGACTACTTCGACATATTCTAGTACTCTTCATTTTAAGTATTCGTTAACTTTTCGCACATATATAAACATGACTACTGTTCATTTTAAGTATTCATTAGTATTTCATTTTAAGTATTCATTAGTATTTCGCACATATATAGACACGTGTAGATTACAAGAGCTTCAATCTTTAGATCACAACAGTTTTAACATCTTAATCTTTGTACAACTGAACATGCAAAAGATGTTGTATATAGTTTCCGGTATTATGTGTTGTAAGTACACATCTTACATATATCATATATGTATTTACATATATTTTTTTAATTTAATACTACAATTAAACCCCCAAAAAAACGTATATTGGAAGGTGCACACGTACGTCGTCATGCGACCCACCAACTAGGCTATAAGACACGAACTTGTTAGAGTGTCTCTTTCCTTCTTAACAACTATCTTATATTTTTGCTATTATTATCATGTTATTATCACCTAACTAACGAGAAAAAGTCAATATTTTGCTTAAAACATTTCGATTGGGTGTTGAGGTAATCACCGCACGTTTTCAATTATAATATATATAAAAAAGAGTAAATTTCGTCCTTCAGATTCCAGTAGCAAGGCTTAAGTTATAGGAAAACACATAATAACAGAAGTAATCATTGTTGGAAAAAATGCACCAATGATTTAATTAAAAATTTAAAACCATTTAGTTCCGGGGTGGGGGGTGTCAATCTACCAGTGTAAAGGTTTTGTTTAGTGATGGTACAAATTCAGAATTTTAGATAAATCAAATCCGCATATGATACTAAAATTTCAAACCATTTTTATTATTTTTGTCATAAATCCTTTTGATAGTAGATTAGGGTTTAACTACTTGATAATTTTTCAACCGAGTTGGTCTAATTCGATGGATAAACTATATAATTTAATAAGACCATGCATACGTTAGTCACTTGAAAGTTTTAACTAATCACCCATTTGAACTAATCACCCATTATTTTATTCATATATATATATAAAGAAGAAAAATGTAATGAGAGATTGTTGGGAAAAAGTCCAAAGACAATCGAACAACCAAGTTGAACATAAATCTAGAAAAATGTCACCAACTGTTAGTTGATTCATAGCTTTCAGGCCAAATTTGATTCTGCCTCCTTCGTTAATTGCTCTCAAGGAAACAAAGAACAACAATCAATCATTTAGATTTTGGCTGTGTCATAACTGTCAACTACAAAGTTCCTTTCATTTCCATTTTTTAATTATTATTTTGAGCATGTCTAAATAATGTTTTTTTTTCATAATTACTATAGGATGATTTGATTTAATTAGTAATTTAAACAGTACTTGAGAAATATTTTTTTGAATCCCGTTGTAAATATGAGTTTACTCAAAAAGATTATGTTAACAAAAGAAATATAAAGCTATATATAGTTTTCAATGAGTTCAAGTCATCCTCATTTTCAAGCTTATTCACAAAAATCATCCCTAAAGAATATAAAATATACTAGCAATAAACTTGTAATTTCTATATTTTTAATACAAAAAGTTGAAGAATTTTTTGTATAAGTCGTAGTTTAGATAATTTAGTTTGGTGTTTCATTTAATTAATTTGCTTAAAACGAACCTAGAAAGAAAATCGTGGGGAGCATTATTTAGCTGCATACTAAGACTTGTTCTTCTTCTCCTAACAACTTCTTGCCTTCCAAATCCTTCCTCTCCAGTGCCGACAATCTCCTAACTTATAAACTAAAAAAAATCCTTTCTTTTAATACTAATACACTAATATTACTTTTAAAATGTTTGATCTTGATCATGCATGCTCAAAATCCTGACACGTAGAGAAAACAATCATTGAACACGACCAAAATCGTATAGAACAAAGTTCTTAAATACTTCACGTAGTTCTCTCCCTCACATTCATTCATTAATCTCTCTACATTAGCGAGTTAAAACTCTGTTTCTATCGTTTTCTTGCATCGCAAGAAAGCAATTTTGGGTAACTTAAGAGACGAGAGAAAGATGACAGAAAAGAATCTTCTTTATGATACAATATTTGCTCGTAGCTTTGGCAAAAATGACCAGAAGAGACTTGGTTATGGAGCTTTCATTGCCTCTCTTCTCTTCGTTTTCACTCTTTGCACTGTCTTTAAACCCTATCTCAGCCCTTTACCAATTGGTAAGTCTCTTTACCGCATTTTTCAAAACGCCATAAAACGCAGAAACAATCATTAGTTAACGTTTTTTGTTTTCGTTTTTTCTTCAGTTGAGTTGCAATTATCAGTGGATGATGGTCTCAGAATGCTGAGGATAACAGAACCGCAGAAACCGCAAACGCTAAGTAGCACCAGCAATACAACATCTGAAAAAGATTTTGAGAAACTCATTATCTCTACGAATCAGAATAACATTACATCAAATGCAACAATTACTCAGAGCTTAATCAGTTCTAAAGATCACGAGCTTAGTCTCAGCAACGACACAAGCTTGTCCAAGAATCATCTTGATTCGGTTAACAACACTACAATCCCCAAAGAACAAGTTATTATTACAGGTTCACATTCGTAACGATTGTCTTAATTCGTTTTTGTTTTAATCTATTTCTTTGTTCTTATGATTATTGTTTGGATTTTTCAGATCAAAGTAAAATGGAAGAAACTATGAAACCTATATGTAAGAAGCTAGCAAGAACAGAGTTATGCGAAATAAGCGGCGACGTAAGAGTCCACGGTAAATCCGCGACTGTTCTCGCGGCACTAGCGTTTGCGTTTTCGGGAAATTCCACATGGCGAATTAGACCATACGCCAGAAAAGGCGACGTATTGGCGATGAATCGCGTGAGAGAATGGACGGTGAAACTAACACAAAACGCAGACCAATCAGAAAACGCTGATTTACCTCGTTGCGTTACGAATCACAGCGTTCCCGCCATGCTTTTCTCTCTCGGAGGCTATACGATGAACAATTTCCACGATTTCACCGACATTTTGATTCCTCTGTATACGACGGCTCGTAGATTCAACGGAGAGGTTCAGTTCCTCGTAACGAACAAGAATCTACCGTGGATCAACAAGTTTAAGGAAATCTTGAAGAATCTGTCGAATTACGAACTGATTTACATCGATGAAGAAGACGAAACGCATTGTTTCACAAACGTCATCGTCGGTCTTAATCGTCATCCAGAGTATTTCAAAGAGCTAACGATCGATCCTACGAATTCAGAGTATTCAATGTCTGATTTCCGTAGATTCCTCAGAGACACATACTCGTTGCGAAACTCCGTCGTGGCTACGATAAAGAACCGACGAAGGAGGCCACGGATTCTGATTCTGTCGAGGGGTAGATCGCGAGCTTTTATGAACCCGGGCGGCATCGTGAGATTGGCCAGGCAAATCGGATTCAAAGTTGTCCTGGCGGAAGCGAACACAGTGGCGAGTTTCGCACAAATGGTGAACTCCTGCGATGTGATGCTTGGCGTTCACGGCGCAGGGCTAACTAACATGGTGTTTTTGCCGGAGAATGCGGTCGTGGTTCAAATACTTCCGATCGGTGGATACGAATGGCTCGCCAAGACGGATTTCGAAAATCCGTCGAAAGGGATGAATCTGAGGTATTTGGAGTACAAAATCGCGGTGGAGGAGAGTACGTTGGTGCAGAAGTACGGACGTGATCACGAGATCGTTAGAGATCCACCGGCTGTTGCGAAACGCGGGTGGGAAACGTTTAAATCTGTTTATTTGGTACAACAGAACGTGAGTATTGATATTAACCGGTTTAAGCCGGTTCTTGTCAATGCTTTTGAGTTATTGCAGAGGGAGTAGGTGTAAAAAATCATATATTTACTGCATCCGCGTATACTGTAAATTCTTGTAGTCGGATCGGAATATTTATCATAAAAATACTATAAAGTTGTGTTTTTAATGAACAATCATCTTCATAGTACGTGTATATGTTCCCTAAGAAAAACTTACATTTAGCATATTGATGATGATGTACTCAAATCACTATTTGAATTTAATTTGCATGTTGTTGATCAAAGACAAAATTTGACCTTATAGTTTGATAAACCAAACTATAGTAGTTTAACAGTTACCTACTATGAATCAAAGTCAAAGATTCCTTTACAAATACATTAGAGACATAAATCAACATTCCTAGCTCTAAGAGCAACCTCAAGAGTTAGAAACTCTTTTCCATTTAATATTTTTAAAACAATTAATTTAGTTATTTACGTAAATTTTAAATTGTTAAAAATACATTTAACAAATAAAAAAAAAGATATTTGGCAGTTGGCACATGAAAACATGAGAACCGTTTCTTTTTGGAAAAACTTTGATTTTTTTCTCCTTGAATTAATGTTTATTATTTGTTTAATTTAGACTAATTCATCTAGAGTTTGTTGTCGAAGATGCTTTAAGATTTCAAAGCCAGATACAAACAAAGACTAAGTGCAAACAAGTCTCCTAGGGAACTATATATTTTTCGCACTTTAACACCAGTGTAACGCAAAACCAAGAAAAAAAACAAAAAGAACACGAGTATCTCATTTTATGATAATGCATGTAACTGAACCCTTCCCTTTTCACTATCCAATAATGAATTCGCAGGTAACATTTAGAGAAATCAAATAAATATAGTATTTTCGACAGTTTTTTTGTTCTATTTCCTGTGAATATCCAAGTCACGGATTCATTTACACTAGAGACATAAATTGGCATTACTAATAGCTCCACAAAGCAAGTTATTTTTCAATCATCTTTGAAGTTGTCCAAGTTCCCATTATCCGAATTTAGTTGAGTACTAAGATCAATATTTCCCTCGGGGCATAAGTTACGATCTCCACACTCGCTCCACTGCCGAGCGGGATGTGATCTCATTCATTATCTTGAATGTAACTTTGTTCACATGATTCTATACCAACAGTAGTTTTAAGTGTAACCAAGTGGTAGTGGTAAAAGGGTTAACAAGAAGAGTAAACTCTTCTAATATGGGTTAGATTTCAGATTCGATTTTCCTTATGAACACTTTCACCTCCATTTGGCCAGTCGAAATGGTATCATGTTTAAGATCCATTAGAAAACCCAGTAAATGAGCTCCTTGACAGTCAGTTACACTTATCATGAAAGATTATTAAGGTGGTAAAAGCCCGGATCAACCTCTAGTTATATAAAAAAAAATCAACCTCTAGTTATAAAAAAAAAGTTTCAAGTTTCTAACATTAATTTACTTAAAAGCTAAAACTAAACTAAAAAGAAGAATCATTGGGAAGATAAACAAGAGTTGTTCTTCTTCTACTACTCCAAATCCCCATACTTTTAAACTAACAAAAATCCTCTTCTTTAATAAAACACTACTACTACTTGAAAAATATTTGATCTTCACCACCTAAAACTTCTCTTCTTGATCCTGTCTTTAAATCCTGACATGTAGAGGAAACAATCACTAAACACGACCAAAATCTTATAGAACAAAGTTCTTGAAGACTTCACACAACAACCTCTCTCACATTCATTCTATATATATTAGCGAGTTAAAACTCTTGTCTCTAGAGTGTTTCTTGCATTACAAGAAAGAAAAGGTTTTGTGTAACTTAAGAGACACGAGAAAGATGACAAAGATGGATCTTCTTGACGATACAATACTTGCTCGTAGCTTTGGCAGAAACGACCAGAAGAGACTTGGTTATGGAGCTTTCATTGTTTCTCTTCTCTTCGTCTTTACTCTTTGCACTGAATTTAAATCCTATCTCAGCCCTTTACCAATCGGTAAGTTCCTTCACCGCGTTCTTCAAAACGCCAAAAAACGTAGAAACAATCATTGTAACGTTTTTGTTTTCATTTCTTTCTTCAGTTTGAGTTCCAAGTATCTGTGGAAGCTTGTTTTGATCAGTTTATTTGTTCTTATGATTAATTTTTGGGTGAATTTTCAGATCAAAGTAAAATGGAGGAAACCATGAAACCTATATGTAAGAGGCTAGCAAAAACAGAGTTTTGCGAATTAACTGGCGACGTAAGAATCCACGGTAAATCCGCGACTGTTCTTGCAGTGACCGCGTTTGCGGGAAATTCCACATGGCGTATGAGACCATACGCGAGAAAAGGCGACACCAGGGTGATGAATTTCGTGAGAGAATGGACTGTGAAATTAACACAAAACGCGGATCAATCAGAAAACGCTACTTTCTTGCGTTGCGTTACGAATCATAGCGTTCCGGGGATGCTTTTCTCTCTCGGAGGCTACACGATGAACAATTTCCACGATTTCTCCGACATTTTGATTCCTCTGTACACGACGGCTCGTAGATTCGACGGCGAGGTTCAGTTCCTCGTGACGAACAAGAATCTACCGTGGATCATCAAGTTTAAAGAAATCTTGAAAAATCTGACGAATTACAAACTAATTTACATCGACGAAGAAGACGAAACGCACTGTTTCACCAGCATCATCGTCGGTCTCAATCGCCATCCAGAGTATTTCAAAGAGCTAGCGATCGATTCTTCGAATTCGGAGTATTCCATTTCTGATTTCCGGAAATTCCTAAGAGACACATACTCGTTGAGAAACTCCGTCGTAACAACGATAAAGCGGAGGAGACCACGGATTCTTGTTTTGTCGAGGGGGAGATCTCGAGCTTTTATGAACTCCGAAGACATCGCGAGAGCGGCCCGAGAAATCGGATTCGAAGTCGTGGTGGCGGAAGCGAACACAAGCATGGCGAGTTTCGCACAAACCGTGAACTCGTGCGACGTGATGCTCGGCGTTCACGGCGCGGGATTAACAAACATGGTGTTTTTGCCGGAGAACGCGGTGGTTATTCAGATTCTTCCGCTTGGTCGATTCGAGTGGGTTGCGAAGACGGCTTTCGAGGATCCATCGAAGGGGATGAGTCTGAGATATTTGGAGTACAAGATTGCGGCGGAGGAGAGTACGTTGGTGCAGAAGTACGGACGTGATCACGAGATCGTGAGAGATCCACCGGCGGTTGCGAAACGTGGGTGGGCAACGTTTAGATCGGTTTATTTGATACAGCAGAACGTGAGTATTGATATTAACCGGTTTAAGCCCGTTCTTGTCAAAGCTTTTGAGGTATTGCCTAAGGGAAAACGGCTAATTTAGACCTAGATTATTGTTATGGTGCCTTTTTGTATTTGATCTTTTGACTATGATCAATTTAAAGGTGAACCAAATTTAATTTAAATTTTGTACCCAAACTAATATTTCTTGTGCCAAAATGAATCTGGACTAACTTTCCGTTAATTAACACTAACGAAATAATGATTAGGATGACATGTCAGCAAACAATTCGGTCTTGTTGGTCAAAATGACAACGAATATGGGATTAAACAAAACAATGAGTTTTGATTTAGGGAAACCTTAAAGAAATATAATCCCTAATTGATTTTGCGATTTCTTCTTTTTGTCGTGACCAAACACAAGACCAAACTTACGATTCTGCAAAATCAAGAAGAGACATCAATAATTACGAGTCGAAAAGAGTAATCGGAAACGACAACCTTCAAAATCAAAACGAAGTATTTGCTCTTATGCTTCCATCTTCTTCATCAGCTCGTTGTTAAAGGTTAACCACAACTTGCTCTGTTACAATGGCTCAATTTCAAAGAGGATATTCGAAGAAGTGTAGATGTGGAGCAACCGTAGTGATGAAGACGTCTAAGACTGCTAAAACTCCTGGAAGATTGTTCCATATTTGTCCATATGGGTCAAAGGAGGTATGTCTTTAGTAGTAGATTTGTTGTAGAGTTTAAATTCTGCATTAATTTGTTTTCATTGATGTAGAGCAAATGATTTCATTCGTTTAAGTGGACCGATGAGTGTATGGTTGAAGAACTTAAAGATTTGGTAAAGAAAGTAGATAACATCGAAAGAGCATCGTTTTAGCTACGTAAGGCATTAGGAGCTTGTGAATCATAGATCGAAAATCTGTAAATGGAGACTTAAACTTGTGAGGCTGTTGTTGAAAAGGAGATTCGAGATTGTAAAATGGAGCTTTGTAGTTTGAAGAACATGATTGTGTGTGTAGTTGTGATGTTTTTCTTCTACTTGTTTGTGCTTTGAGTTGGTTGAAGTCAAATAGATTGGAGACAATTGTGGTCTTGTGTGGAACTTATTATATGTGTCGTGAGTTTGATGTTTGAATTTAGTAGACACATTGTGCTTGTAATGAATTATGTAAGATCATGAATTATGTTTCGTATAAACCATGTTTAAACTAGGAGAAACAAAATATTGTTATAACCAAACAACATAAGAAGAACAAGCTTGTCCTTGTCATAAATCATGTTGGAGAACAACTACATAATCAAATCTCTACTAAAACCGAATAAAAAAGCTTGAACTAAAATCATAAAGGGAACAAAATTTATCCTAAAACCGAGTACAAGCTTGAACTAAAATCAAATAAAAGCTTATCCTAAACATACACCAAGCTTGGCGATCCTCTCCTTCCATCATCCATGTTTACTGAAATTCAGACAACAAACTAAAAATTAGACGCTTTGATTCATTGGCTGGCTTTCACTCATTTGTTGGCTTTCACTCATTTTTTTACTTGATTCACCATCTTGTGTTCCACCATCTTGTGTTTTCTTTGATTTTTTCTTTGGCCTATTAACTTGTCCTGCTAGCTTTTGGCATTTCAATACATTGTGTCGAGCCTCTTTACAATTTCTACAATGTACAACTCTTCCAACCCTTGTAAGCTTCTTCTTCTTTGTTGGAGATTCATGCTTCGCTTTATTCCTCTTTGGCTTTGGCTTCCTTCCTTGTACGTATCCAGTTTCTTCAACTAAGCTTGGTTGTGGCTTTAAAAACAAAACCATCTTTCTCTCAAAAGAAACCAGTGTTGACCGGACAAATGCAATCTCTATAAATATGTTCCCATCATGAAGTCAAGTACCAGTTTGCAATGTAGTCATCTGAATTGAACTTCTTCTCTGCAATGGCTCTTAAAGCATGATGACAAAGGATTCCACTCATGTCACATCTACGAAAAACGCATGTCATTTCTACCATATTCACAATGTAACCTTTACCACACTCAAGCACTTCAAACCTACCATTTGATCCTGGAATCATCTTGCAAAACTTAAACTTCTTTTGTTCAACAGCTATGATCTTACCTACTCTTACACTAAACCTGCCATTATGCTTCAATGCCTTCTCATACCTCAGAGCAATACGGTTCATGGTTCCTGAAACGACCCGACCCGTTTTTTTTTTTTTAACAAGAAACCCTTGGTCTCGGACTAGCATTCCCATAAATGCTATCCTCAACAACCAAGCAAAACAACACAGTCAAACTACAGCGGATAACCAACTAAATAAACCAACCAAAACAATTCCATTAAAAATAACTAAACCGGTTCAATAACAATAACCAACAAATTTCACAAAACCAGCAACCTAACCAGGTTCTAAAACAGAAATGGAAAACAACAAAATCACACAGCACGAAACCGAGACCCTAGATCATCCCCCTCTTCATTGCCATGATTCCACGATCACAATTTGCCTTTACCTGCATCACATGGAAAAAAGAGATGCGTGAGTATTATCACAAATACCCAGTGAGACGGTCCTCCCATCTACGACTGCGTACACAGACGCGATGGATCCGCTCAGGCAAACACGCATCAAACAATCACACAATCACAACAACGCGTGTGACGCCCGTGAACCATTTTTTGATAAAATGGAGGGGCTGTCGATCGACACACCTAGGGTATGTCGATCGACAGGTGCCCGAATTGGTTGGTTTTCTGGTTCTATTTAAGTCGTTCAATTGGACCAGGCCGGTTTGGGTAAACCTTAGGGCTTCGTATTTAAGGGTTTTTGGCCGCATTTGACGAACTAATGTCCCAAAATCAGCAGCAAAGAGTTTTGAGAGGAGTTCTCTTGTTCCTGATAGTTTTGTGGATTAAGGTTTCGTTTCTTGAGAGTTTTGGAGGAGATTTCTTGTAGAGATTATCGTGGATTCGTGTCTAGCCCCAATTCTATCAGATTCTATCCAAAAATCTAAGGTGAGTGCGTGACCATGGCTTTTAGGCCTGTGGATTCGTTAGGGTTGATTGGTGGTAGGTTAAATTGATTGATTGGATTGTGTTGTGGATTGATTGTGTCTGTGATTTGTGTTTGGATTGTGTGGACTGTGTTTTTCGTGTAGGTTTCGTGTCATCACAGAGGAGGGAATCGATCCGAGAGGATAATGATCGATTTCCCATGAATCTGCGACGGCCTGTCGATCGACAGCACCTGGGTGTGTCGATCGACAGGGCAACACGAGAGCTGTCGATCGACACCTAGAGGTTGTGTCAATCGACAGGTGATCGAGGAGCTGTCGATCGACACCTAGTGGTTATGTCAATCGACAGGGTCTTCTGGAGCTGTCGATCGACAGGCACCGTGGGTGTGTCGATCGACAGGTGTGCACAGGGGTGTCGATCGACACCTAGTGGTAGTGTTGATCGATAGGCCGCCTGATGGGCTGTGGTTGAGCCGCGTTGTTGTGATTGTGTGATTGTTTGATGCGTGTTTGTCTGAGCGGATCCATCGCGTCTGTGTACGCAGTCGTAGATGGGAGGACCGTCTCACTGGGTATTTGTGATAATACTCATGCATCTCTTTTTTCCATGTGATGCAGGTAAAGGCAAATTGTGATCGTGGAATCATGGCAACGAAGAGGGAGATGATCTAGGGTCCTGGTTTCGTGTTGTGTGATTTGGTTGTTTTCCATTTCTGTTTTAGAACCTGGTTAGGTTGCTGGTTTTGATTGGAATTTGTTATTGAACTGAATTAGATATTTTTAATGGAATTGATTTCTGGTTTAATTGTATGTGTTATGCGCTGGTTGTCTGTGCATGTTTGCTTGGTTGCTGAGGATAGCATTTATGGGAATGCTAGTCCGAGACCAAGGGTTTATTGTTAAAAAAAAAAAAAAAACGGGTCGGGTCGTTTCAGTTTGGTATCAGAGCGATACGATTTTAGGACGGGCTAGAACTGCTAGGATTGTAATTTGGATAATTGACAATTCTGTGAGTTTGGGGGTTCTAGATCATCTTCTTTCGAGCCTTCAAAGAGATTCCACGGTAAGTGTTGATTATTTTATTGTTATTCTTTAGTGCTTGGCTTGTGTACAGTAGTAGTGCATGGTGTGGGCTAGAGGCACTAGAGAATGTGGCCGTGGGGGCTGGGGTGACTGTGGAGGTCAGGATTGTGGTAGGGGACCAGTGAGTGAGTCGGCTGGGATGCGGCTCAGGGTTCCACGTTGAGACCGTGACAGATCCGTAGACGTATCAAGTGGGTCTGAGTATTAGTGCGAGTGCCAGTGGGAGTGCATGTGTGAGAGCCGGTGTGAAGGCTGTTGAGCCAGGGCTGGTACTTGAGCTAGTGCTGGATTCGCTCGCTGTTCGGGTGCGCCCGCAGGAGGAGTCTAGGTGACGAGTTGATCGTCTGACAGATCTGTTGTAGTAGGTGTTGTGGCGGGCACTAGTGAGGGAGTTGGCCGGGAGGGCAGCTCAGAGTGCTGCGCATGTGGCTGAGAGTGATTCGTAGACGCTTCAAGACGGCTTGAGCGCCATTTAGACTACCAGCGTGCAGCCAAGTGTGAGCGCCAGTGTGAGATCTGGTGGGGATAGTGTGGTCCCAGGTTGGCTGCCGGGGGCCGGTGTGGGTCTTCGTGAGCTTGGTAGTGCGGGTGCGCCCGCGGGTGGGTTCAGCGTCGAGTGGATCGTCTGGCGGTTTGGCATCAGCAGTTCTGGGAGCGGTTACCAAGTGCGGTACGAGTTAGGCTCCAGTGATGCCACGAGTGGCAGAAGTGCGGCTGAGGGCTGCGGTTGTTGGTAGGGTTCCGTCTTATCTGCGGATAAGGGAACAAGTGCAGAGGATGGGTGATGGATTCTTTGCGAATGGTGTGTGGCAGTTAGGAGGGTTCAGGCAGAGTTGGCCTGGGCGGACTTTTGGGCAGTGTGTGATGCCAAGTTCTTTCCTCGAGAGGTTGTGGATCGTTTAGAGACGAGGTCTTTGGAACTAGATCTGTGAGAGAGATTAATTCGTGGGTATGTTTTGGAGTTAATCGGCTCATGGTTTGGGCTGGTTCATGCTAGTAGGAGCATGGAGGGCGAGGAGGCCCGGGATAAGAAGTTCTTGAGAGGACTTCGATCAAATGGAGGACACGGTGCAGAGTGTCTAAGTATTCTTGGAGAGCATAGTTGATTGAGACTGCTAGAGGCATTGTCGAGAATCGAGAGAGCAGGCTGTGGTAGTTAGCCCAGCTGTTCAGTCTGTTAAGCCTCAGCAGGTGATACTTGGCATGGCGGCAAGCCTGTGCAGGGACAGAAAAGGGAGTGGGAGGATACTTCCGGGTTGAGCTAGAGTGGCCAAGGGTGCTTCGGGTGTGGAAGCATGGGTCATAGTTGGCGAGTTTGTTAGGTTTCTTAGCACATATGAGTTGTGTGGAGACCTTTGTAGTGGGCAGTGGTGAATTCCACGGGTTGTTCAATTCTGGAGCATGATTGCTTCATCACTCCGGAAGATACTGGGTGGAGCGGTATTCGGAGTGGCGCTAGTGAGCGGATTGGATCGGTTATGGTTGTAGGAGAGAAGTCCCTAGTATTCATGGCCGGGCGAGAGGCATGAAGTTTCTAGTGACTGGTGAGTGGATGACAGCGGACTTGGTGTACAGTCTAGTGGAACTGTATGATTGGCATCCTGTGTACGGATTGGCTGGGATCAGTACAGAATTCATCTGGATCGTCACCGGAGTCGTGTTGTGTTTGAGCGTGGTGGAGAAAGTTGGTTTGTCAGGGAGTGAAACCGACGTCTGAGAGTCTCGTGATCTCTTAGGTGCAGGTTGAGGCTATGACTGAGAGGTTGCGAGGCTTACTCGGAGACTGTTTTGCTGGCGGAGTCTGTAGGTGAGGTTGCAGTGAGGGATACTCGGGTTGTCCAGGAGCGTGAGGATGTCTTTCGGTCGCTGCGGGGATTGCCGTCATCGCGGTCGGAATCTCGCACGATTGAATTAGAGCCTGGGATGACGCCGTTATCTAAGGCACCTTACAGGATGGCTCCAGCAGAGTTAGAAGAATCGGTGATGTTGGTGATGAGGAATTGTTGTAGTTTCTGGTTGTGTTTCGATTATCGAGGGCTTAACCGAGTCATTATGAGGAACAAGTTTCATCTTCCGAAAATTGATAAGTTGTTGGATCAATTGTGAAGGGCTACTTGGTTCTTCAAGGATGACTTGGCATCCGGTTAACACCAGATTCTATTGATGAGGTGGTTGTCAGGAAAACGGCTTTCTTGACGAGTCATGAGTAGGGTGGAGTTAGTAAAGGTGCTTGTCGGGTTGACGAGTGGACCAGCTGGATTTGTGAGGTTGATGAGCGAAGCCTTTCAGTGGTATCTGAATGAGTTCGTGATTAACTTTATCGATGTCATCTTGGTGTATTCGAAGAGTCTGGAGGAACATGAGGTTTATTTGAGGAGAGTTCTGGAGAAGTTGCGGGAACAGAAGCTGGTTTGATAGGATGAGCAAGTGTAGTTTCTGACAAGTGGGAATGGGTTTTCAGGGTCTTACTGTTTCTGCAGGGTAGTTTCTGTGGATCCAGTTAAGATGCAATCGAGCTGAGATTTTGCCTAGACCGAAGAATGAGACTAAGTGTAGTAGTTCTCGGGTTGGCAGGTTATTTCAGGAGTTGCATCAAAAGGCCTTGAGAGTACGGCTCATTCCATGACCAAGTGGATAGTGGAGTAGGTTCCTTTTCGGTGATCTTTGGTTTAGGAGGCGGAAGTGATGGGAGAAGTTGTAGCGGATTGAGGTTTCCTTTAGTTTACCGTCGCGGTGAACTTAGCTAGGGGCGGATGCTCTTAGGCGGAGGAGGTATGATTCATCTCAGGAGCGGGATGTGGAGAATTTGGTGAGCATGCTGAGTACTTTGAGGTTGTGTGTTACTTCAGAGGAACCGTTGGGGTTAACAGCGGCGGATCAGGCGGATCTATTGAGCAGGATCCGAGTAGCTCAGGAGCAGGATCTGGTGTTGTTAGATCTCTCCAAGGCTACTGGTTCCAAATATCAGGTTTCTGCTAACGGGACTATCTTAGTGCATGGACGAGTCTGTGTTCCTAAGGATGAGGACCTGAGGCAGGAAATTCTGAGAGAAGCTCATGCGAGTAAGTTTTCGATTCATCCAGGAGCGACTAAGATGTATAGGGATCTGAAGAGGTACTATCATTGGGTCGGGATGAAGAGAGATGTGGCAGAGTGGGTTGTAGCTTGCAATGTGTGTCAGTTAGTGAAGGCTGAGCACCAAGTTCCTAGTGGCTTACTGCAGAGTCTACCCATTCCAGAGTGGAAGTGGGACATGATCACTATGGATTTCGTGGTAGGGTTGCCGGTTTCTCGGACCTATGACGCGATTTGGGTGATTGTGGATCGTCTGACTAAGTCAGCACATTTTCTGGCCATTAAGAAGACAGACGGAGCGGAGGTCTTGGCTAAGAAGTATGTGAAGGAAATTGTGAGGTTGCACGGTGTGCCAGCGAGTATTGTGTCGGATCGAGATCCGAGGTTTGCGTCAGTGTTCTGGAGAGCTTTTCAGGCTGAGATGGGCACTAAGGTGCACATGAGTACAGCTAATCATCCGCAGACGGATGGGCAATCCGAAAGGACGATTCAGACACTGGAAGATATGTTAAGGATGTGCATGCTAGATTGGGGTGGTCATTGGGCGGATCACTTGAGTTTGGTGGAGTTCGCATATAACAACAGCTTTCAGGAGAGTATCGGAATGGCTCCTTTTGAGGCATTGTATGGGAGGCCATGTCGTACTCCGCTATGTTTTAGCCAAGTGGGGGAGAGGAGCATCTTTGGGGCTGATTTTGTTCAGGAGAGGACGGAGAAGATTCGTGTTGTGAAGCTGAACATGAAAGAGGCTCAGGATCGGCAGAAGAGTTATGCCGATAGGAGAAGGAAAGAGTTGGAGTTTGCAGTCGGAGATCGAGTGTATCTCAAGATGGCGATGATGCGGGGTCTGAACAGGTCCATATCCGAGGATAAGCTTAGTACGAGGTACATGGGTCCGTTCCGGGTTGTGGAACGTATGAGACCAGTTGCTTATCGGTTGGAGCTGCCTCCGATTATGGAGAAATTCCATGATGTGTTTCATGTTTCGAAACTCAGGAGATGCTTGCACGCTTCTGAGGAGGTAGCAGTGACGATTCCTGCGGATCTTCAGCCAAATCTGACTGTTGGGATGAGGCCGGTTAGGATTCTTGAGAGAAATATCAAGGTTCTGCGCCGGAAGAGAGTGCCGTTGTTGAGAGTCTTGTGGGACTGTGACGGTATTCAGGAGGAGACTTGGGAACCAGAGGCAAAGATGAAAACGAAGTTCAAGAAGTGGTTCGAGAAGCAAGCCGAGGAGTGATTTCGTTTTTCTTTGTGGTGTCCCAGTTTCGGTTTTGAGTTGTAGTCACCGTGTGTGGTGATGTTTTTGGTTGTGGATTTTATATTTTCATTAAAGTTGTAATGATTATGACATTTTCCAGTGGAATAAGAAAGTGTTTTTCTTATGTTTTGACTTTGAGAGTCATGTGTTGTGTTTAGAGAACCTCGAAATAGAATTTGCCAGTTTCGGAGGGGACTCTAGCGGTTTGTGTGTGTATGTGCGAGAGAGTCTCGAAATAGAAGTTTTACGGTGGTTAGAACTGTCTAGTTCCAGGGAGACTCTGAGGGGACATCCGGGGTGAGGGATGGTCCGGGTGATCTGTGATGATCACGATTGTGATGGTATTCTGTGTATAGGAAATCTGTGTATTAATTGATCTCTCAAACATTAGGAAGTTGCATGAGTTGTCCCATCAAATGATGAGACACCCCTTTTTATAGTATAAGTATTTAGGTCTAAATACAACTATAGTTCATAAAGTAACTATGTCTCTAAACTATAGTTTAGAGAAAACTTGATAAGTCACGGGCCAAGAAATGGGCCTTCGATGTGGGTGTCAAACCCTGGCCCATCAGTAAGCCCCCCCCCCCCCCAAAGTCCATTTGATCTGATGGTTCATATGACAAGAGATTCATTTTAGGCCGAAATGTTTTCAGGCCCATGAGTGAGATCGGTTCGTCTTTCGAGGGGCGATGCTTCGACTTCCGACCCCTTGGCTATAAAAAGAGGTCTCCTCCTCTCATCTGTCATAACTTCGCTTCTCGCTGGAAAAACTACTTCTGAGGTAAAGAATTCTCTCTTGTTCCGCATTGACTTTTATTTTCTTTCGTCCTTAGTTTTATTAGTGAGATGTCTGTGTCCGTTTCTTCAAATGATTCTATAAAACTTGTGAGGAGGTCAAACCATACTCCCCAATCCGTGGTCCGGACTGATCCTCTAGTCGAGTTGATCGCTCTTTCTTGTCGCGATGACGATTCCTCCGACGAGGGATCGACTAATCCTCTAGCTCGGGCTAATCCTTCCGATCGAGAAGACGAGGCTAATTCTGGAGAGGGATATGATCATCCGGACTCTGAACCCGAAGAGGAGGAAGAGGACGGCGAAGAGGAGGATGAACAGGATTTCGAGTATGAACATCTTCATTCTCCGATCAGGGTTGATCCGGGGAATCTCCTTGGTCCTAGACTGGGTCCGGGTATCGAATTGGTCCGGATCGACAATATGCCCACGCTATCAACGACCGACACGATTCGAGCATGATTCGTGGTCAGAACCTATTGATCGCCGAAGAAGACATCCTGATCCCGACCATGTACGACCGTCCTTGGATTCCTCCAGATGGTTTCCTATGTCTATACGAGTCTTTCTTCAATGCGAGTGCGTTGTGGTTTCCGTTGCCCAAGCTCCTGATCGAATAGTGTGATCGGCGTCTAATCGCCATCTCTCAGCATACACTCGCGGCAATTCGGAATATAGTTACCGTCCTAACCCTCGCTGCAGAGATCAAAAGGTCGGTGAACTGCTAGGAGTTTGAAGAGATGGTTCAGTTTGAGCGGAAGGGTCGCTCTGGGCGTTACTACTCGTCATGGTTTCCGCACCTTGGTCTTCTGACTGGGGTCGGCTCTAAAAGCATGGACTGGGAAGCCAATTATTTTTATGTCCGGATATCCGAGGCTTCAGTTGGAACTTTGGAGTTTCCTTTTCGAGCGGGCTGGAACATTCGACATATTCGATTTTTCGGCTTTTGTGCGATCAATTCTGAATTTTCGTCATGACCTCTAAATCTTTCATCCGTTTTGCAGGACCACACTGGACCTGTACCCGTCCTCCTCCTGATAAAATCGACAATCTTCTCCTTGTTCTCAAGCAGCGTGGGGAGCAAAACTGGCCAGAACTTTTGGAACAAAGAGCCCAAAGGTGTTCTCAGCGCGTTAACCCAAGTCATTTCTCATTTGGTTTTTCGAATGTTTGTACTCAAGAGATTGCTAACTCTGGATGTTTAGGTCGTTTTAACCTTCCAGTTGCTCCTCTCCGTCCTAACACTCTTTGCATTCCCAAAGATCGGAAGCCGAGGTCGAAAAAAGCTAAAGCTCAGGTCGAGAAGAAAGGTTGTCAAATACACTGGGGAACAAGTCCAACAAACTCCTGAATCCGGGTCGGCTCCCAAGTACGACAAGAAGGCCGGGAAAAGGACCATTGAAACCTCTCTCTTAAAGTCGTCCTCCGCTATAGTTCCAGCGAAGAAGCAAAGGGGGGAAACTTTCGGAAAGGGGGTTGGCAAGGGCCATGTGAACAGGAGGTCAAAGTCAATTGAACTGGCCAGCTCCGGTATTCCGACCACGGGGGAAGAGCTTGAGGAGATCGGGGACCTGTCGACTTTCGACTTTCAGTTTTCCTTTCAGGGATACGGAAAACACATTTCCGACGTCCTTGAGAAATATGCTGAATTTCTGCGTTGTGTTCAAGGTCATCTTCACCAATACGACTAACTCTCGACTTCTCTGACAACCGTTCTACACCCTTTATGCTGAGGAACTCATTCGGGTCGGTTTACTAAACTCACCTCTTCGATACTTCATTTTCTGTTTAACACATGGTTCTGACCGTGATCTCTTTTAGGCCGTTTCTCATGTCAACTTCATGGCGACTCGTCTGGAGAAGACCGAGCTGAGGATCGTCAAGCTGACCTCAGAGGTCGAGGCCCTCAAAGGGAAATTGGATCGGCAAGTGGAGATTTCCAAGGAGATGACCGAGGAGGCCGAGAGTGCAAGAGGACGGGAGAAGGTGGCGGGCAACAAGTTTGGGATGCTGCGCGATCAGCTGGACCGTGAGAGGAACGAGAAAGACGCCGAGATCCTGCTTCAGAAAGGGGAGAATGAAAAGCTCAAGCCTGCAGGGACGGACGTTGTTCAGAGGACCATCCAGACGATGATCGGCAAAGCTCTGAGGGAGATGAGGATAAGATATGAGGGTCGTCTTGATCACCTTCATCAATGTTTGGTTGACGCCGAAGAGGTTAATTGTCTAAACTCTCTCATTAGCCAAGTGAACTACTCTTTTGAGCTCTATGCCGACTGAAGGCGGATGGGATCACCGTTCCCGAGGAGAAGATCGAAAAACTCTTAGCCGACCTGAAAGGTCTGAATGAGGAATTTGACGCTCTTGACGTAGGGGTTGTTAAGCCTGAAGATTATCTGGTGACTCCCGTGGCCAACCAGACTCTCTCGACTTATCAAGTTTCCAGCTCTATTTCGGAGAGGGAAGGCATGCACGGTCGAGTTGTGAAGATACGCCTGCAGCTGAAGACGTTAAGGTTCCTGAGGACGGAGAGGATGCTCAAGGCGAGCGCCGTCAGGGCGGAGAGGTTGATGCGGTTGATGCTTCTACGAATGAGGAACTTGACCCCCTTTTCCCTTCTTCTAAGAATGACTAGGCCGTCTGTGGCCTTTTTAAGAATGTTGTCTCCTTTTTTTGTTTCTTTTTAGCTTTCCGGTCCTTTGTGGCCTTTGTTTGCTCTTGATTTGAACTTATCTCTTCGCCGTTCTTCTTTTGCCGGGCTCATGGGAGTCTGGTTGTTTTTTAATATATATTTCTTTTCCTTCGTTCCTATTTATGATGCTAGGTCGGAATTTTTAGTATTTTTAGTATTTTAAAGAAATAAGTTTTTAAAGGTCGGACATGTCATTAGTCCATCATATGACCAAGAATGCGATTGGGGTCGGCTTAAAACTTAGACATTCATAGGACAGTTTTTGAGGTCGGTGACCTGTTATTAGTCCGTCATGTGACCAAGAATGCGATTATGGTTGGCTTAGAACTTAGACATTCATAGGACAGTTTTTAGAGGTCTTTGACCTGTCGTTATTCCGTCATGTGACCAAGAATGCGATTGTGGTCGGCTTAAAACTTAGACATTCATAGGACAGTTTTTGAGGTCGGTGACCTGTTAGAAGGTTCGTCATGTGACTAGGTACGCGACCGTGGTCGGCTTAAATCTTAGACATTCAAAAGATAGTTTTTGAGGTTGTTTTGGTGCTACAGCTGGATCTCCGAAGAGACTGCCTACGTACCCGTTTGGTCGGGATCAAGCGAGATCGTATTTCATTGATGGCGTAACCCATAAGGGCGCTACCATTTTTTTTTCTCTAGCTGGATCTCCGGAGAGACTGCCTACATACCCATTAGATCGGAACCAATCCAAGTCGTAGTTCGTTGAGACCGTTTTTGTTTTTCTATAGCTGGATCTCCGGAGAGACTGCCTACGTACCCGTTTGGTCGGGATCAAGTCAGGTAGTAGTTCGTCAGGACCGGGGTTTTTTTTTTCTCGGATTCGGATCTCTGATTAAACTTGGGGCGGCGTCCAGGATGTGTTCAGCGGCGTCGGGAGTGGGTCGTAAAAATAGCGTTTAAGCGACATTGAGTTCCAGGAGCGCGGAATCATCGCACCGTCCATGGTCATGAGTTCGTAAACTCCTGGTCAGACAATATTAGAGATTTGATACGGCCCTTCCCAGTTTGCACCAAGTTTTCCGGCCTTATATTCTACTGTATTCTCGTAGAC
Source organism: Arabis alpina (assembly GCA_900128785.1). Lineage (NCBI taxonomy): Eukaryota > Viridiplantae > Streptophyta > Magnoliopsida > Brassicales > Brassicaceae > Arabis > Arabis alpina. Next base: position 13,306,817 of record LT669790.1, read on the forward strand.
TTTACGTAGACTGAGATCGCCGACGTGAAGGCTTCTATACCGTACTCGTTTATTGTAGAAACGAGCAGCCATCTATTGAAAATTTTGCACGCGAAGGAGGGCTTGGTCGCGTTCTTCTTCGATGAAGTCTAAGTTATCAATCAACATGCGTTTATGGAGGTCAGAGTCCTGGGTCATCATTACGCGTCGGAGGCTGTTGATGTTAACTTCAACCCGAGCCATTGCTTCGATCCCGTATGCTAAGGAGAAAGGCGTCCGGTTCGTGGATTGCCTTGGGGTTGTTCGGAACGACCAGAGGCTTTTCTTATCATCTAAACGCTTTTTTAACTCGGCGATTATGGCCTTGTTAGTAGCTTCCGCTTGCCTGTTTCCCTGCGGATACCTTGGGGTCGACTTGTTAAGCCGTATTTTCCATTTCGCGCAGAAATCTTTAAATGTTTTAGCGATGAACTGTGAGTTGTTGTCACCAATGATTTCGTAAGGGAGGCCGTGCCGACAAATAATGTTTTCTAGACGAAGTCTTGGACGTTGGTAGCCTGTATCTTGGCGAAAGCCTCTGCTTCGACCCACTTGGTGAAGTAGTCCGTCATTACGAGTACGTACTACTTTTGATGGGACTTGACGAAGGGACCGATGTTATCCATCGCCCAGCGCATGAACCAATAGGCCGACGCGGCCGTTTTAAGCGGCTCGGTTGGCGAGTTGATCATGGGGTCAAGGCGTTGACATTTTTCACAACGTCGGGTATGGGCTGCGCAGTCTGTCAACATGGTCGGTCAGTAGAAACCGAGTTTCTTAATTTTCATCGCTACGGTACGTCCTCCAGAGTGATTTCCCCCTTCACCCTCGTGTATCTCGGCCATGGTCATGTAAATATGTTCTCTGAACACGCATTGGAGGAGGGCGCCGGCCGCGTCCCAACGAAAGAGCTTATCTTCGAGCAGGTTATAATGGGCGGCGTGGGTTTTGAGTCGGCGCGTTGCCCATTTATCCTTGGGTACGATTCCGTCTGAGATGTAGTCGATGATTTCTGTACGCGAGTCTGGTTTTTGGATTGGGTCGGCGGCAACTTCAGCGGGGATGCCTGGTTCTGATTCCGTGCTTGGCTCGGAATGGTCGGAATCTTCGTAATCGATGATGTTGATTCTGCTCGTTCATCGGGGCAGTTCGATGCTAGGATCATAAATTGTTTCTACTGGGATAATGCGACGTACATCTGGGTCGGAACTTGTTGATAGACTTGTGAGGGCGTCGGCTTCGGAATTTTCTGCACGGGGGATATTTGTTATGATGAAGCTGTCAAAATTCTAAAGTAAGCTTTCGGCCAGTTTGAGGTAAGCACTCATCCTTTCGTCCTGGGTGTCGTAATCGTGATTGAGCTGATTGGTTACGAGCTGCGAATCGTTGTAGGCGTGAATTCGTTTGGCTCCGATCTCTTTTGCTAAGCGTAGCTCGGCTATGAGAGCCTCCCAATCGGCCTCGTTGTTCGAAGCTCGAAATTTCAGCCGGAATGATTGCTCAAGGATTTATTTGGTCGGTGAGATTAGTCAGATACCGATGCCTGACCCGTGTCGGGACGAGGACCAATCTATGTGGAGACTCCACTCTTCTTGCGCTAGGTCGGTCTGGGTGGCCTCCTGCGGGAGCTCGGTAATGAAGTCGGCCAGGACTTGAGACTTGGCACTGATGCGGTTTTGATACTCGATATCGTACTCACTCAGCTTGACTGCCCATTTGGCCATTCGGCCTGACTGACTTGGGCTATGCAGTATCGTACGTAGAGACTGGGTCGACATGACCGCGATTGTATGCGACTGGAAGTATGGTCGGAGTTTTTGTGCTGACATCACGACGGCTAGGGCTAATTTCTCCAGAGTTGGGTATCTGCTTTCCAAGCCGTCCAGGGCTTTGCTCACATAGAAAATCGGTCTCTGGTCACCGCGGTCTTCTCTTACGAGCACGCCGCTTACCAAGGCCTTAGTGACCGATACGTAAAGGAGAAGAATTTCTCTGTGCTCGGGTTTTGACAGGATTGGCGGGGTCGTAAGGTAAGATTTCAATTCTTGGAATGCTCCTTCGGACTTGTCGTTCCATTTGAAAGTCTTGTTTCCGCGCAAGAGTTGGTAGAAAGGGAGACTCCTGTCCGTTGAACGAGAGATGAAGCGGTTCAGGGCGGCTATTCGACCTGTGAGGCACTGCACTTCTCTTTTGTTCCTTGGCAATGGCAGGTTGATTATCGCGGAAACTTGCTTCAGGTTTGCTTTAATGCCCCATTTTGTGACTATATACCCGAAAAACTTACCCGACGTGACGCCAAACGAACATTTGGACGGATTTAACTTCATGCCATATTGGTTTAGAATGGCAAAACACTCTCGAAAGTGTTCGACGTGGTCGATCACTTGTCGCGATTTTACGAGCATATCATCAGTGTACACATCCATGGTATCTCTGAGCTGATTAGAGAACATCTTGTCGACCGGGCGTTGGTACGTTGTTCCGGCGTTTTTGAGTCCGAAAGGCATGACTCGATAGCAAAATGTTCCTTGGTCGGTAATGAATGATGTGTTTTCTCTATCATCTAGATGCATGGCTATCTGGTTGTACCCGGAAAACGCGTCCATGAACCACAAGAGTTCGTTGCCGGCCGTGGCTTCGACGATACGATCGATGTGCGGTAAAGGAAAACAGTCTTTTGGACAGGCCTTATTCAGGTCGGTGAAATCCACGCACACACGTCAGCTTCTGTTCTTTTTCTTAACGACCATCGGATTGGCAAGCCACTCCGGGTATCATACTTCTTCGATGGACTCGGCTTCCAAAAGCTTGGTTACCTCGTCATGTACGGCCCGGTTCTTTTCAGACCGAGCTTCCGACGCTTCTTTGTTGATCGGTTTATACGTTGGGTCGACGTTCCGTTCGTGGCTTGTTACTGTGGGGTCGATCCCCTTCATGTCCCCTACCGACCATGCGAAGGTTGACACATTTTCGCCGAAGAGACGGATCAATTCAGACCGCGTCGGTTCGGGAAGCTCTGATCGATGTTGAATTGTCGTTGTGGATAGGACGGATCGATGTTTACTTTAATCGTTATCTCTGTTCGAGGTTCGGTAGCATCAGGTTTCTCCGGGCTGCGAATGTGCAAATTAACTTTACAGAGCTTTTGTTCGGCGATACAGCATATCCTGGCCGTTTTTTGACATCCGCGAATTGTGTGGACTCCGGTCGGTGTTGAGAACTTCACGCACTGATGGTACGTCGACGATACCGCTCTGATAGAATACAACCAAAGTGTTCCGAGAATTACATGGTAAACGGCAGGTTTATCGATGACCATAAACTTGACGCTCTGAGAGGTTTAGGCTCGGCTTGATCCTATTGTATGGGACGTCTATTCGTCGGAGGGTATCTTTAAATATTAGATCGACGAAGCTTCCCGTATAGACCATAACTCGCGAGACGTCACAGTCATCGATCTTGAGTTCTATGAAGAGGGGGTCGTTATGGGGTATAGCGAGGTCTGTGGTATCGTCTTCGGAGAAGATGATCGGCATGTCGATTTTGATTTGAGCGTGATCCTCCTGGTCAGAGGCGCTTTTCTGGCTTCTGAGAGAGTGCACCGACGTTTGTTCGACATGTGCCCTACCCATGATGACTCTGATGCCTTCTTCTGGAGGCGGATGGTTCTTTATTTTTCTCTTGCTATGGAGGAGGCGGGAGCACGGTCGTCTTTTCGGACGGCTGCTCATCACTTTCCGTGCTTGTCGCGATTTTACGCTTGTCATGTCGTATTGGGGATGGATCTATCTTAACCTCGCCGCGCTGGAAATGAGTGAGCAGGGCGTCCTTGAGGGTCCGACATTGCTCGGTTGAATGCTCGGCGACGCGGTGGAAGTCGCAGTACAGTTTGTCATCCTTTGAATCTTGTCCCCGTACCCACTTGTTCGACTGACGCTGGATGGGTGCGTCGAAATCGACATGGTTTACGAACAGTTTCTTTGCTTTGTAAGTTTGGTCGAAATGTTGTCAAGGCTCGACGTATTATTCTTTAGCCACAGCTTTCTCCTTAGCTTTTAGTGTCGTTGGCTTGACCGGCGAGTACTTTTCTTCGTTAGTTGCTCGTTCATCTTCGGAGGCAACGTGCCGAATAGCCCGATGAATTGCATCTTCGAGTGAGGCCGGCTTGTGAAGGATCACACTGTCCCTGAATTTTGACTTATGCCACAGATTTTGCTGGAGTGCGGCTAGAGCCGACACGTTGGCAACTGTGACCCGTGATAACACTCCTTTGAAGCGGTCCATGTACTCTCAGAGCGTTTCCGTTTCCTCCTGCTTTAACGACCATATGTCTGCGTCCGAAGCCCCTCCTCGAGGTAGATTAAGTAGTGTTTCATGAATGCGGTTGACAACTGTTTGTAACTGTTTATCGAATTTGGACGGAGTCTAGAGAACCAATCTAGGGCCGGTCCTTCGAGCAGTTCCACGAAATGTTGGCAGTAGCCCGCATCTTCTTCCTCCGGAGTGAAGTTTATCCGACCCATCGTTATATTAAATCGCGCTAAATGTTGTCTTGGGTCAGTTTTCCCCGCATAGCTCAGGATTCGTAGCATTTGTGTGTGCCGCACCGGACTCGATGTTATTCTTCGGCTAAAAGGGGTCCGTCGGATTTTGGCTAACACGCGATCGATCTCGAGCGCCGAGCTAAGTGCTTGATGGACCTTGGAGTTCATGTATCGGAGCTTTTCGCGCAGGTGTTCGTACTCGAGATCATGGTCGATTCTGGGCTCTTGTGATCGTGATCATCCCGGTCTGCTGGGTCACTGGCCCGGATCGACAAGTTGGCCTAGCCTTTCGTACACGTCTGTTGGTTGCCCCAACCTATCGAAGACGTCGGAGTCCCGTCCCAAGCGGTCGAAGACGTCTATAATTCGTCCCAATCTATCGAAGATAGTAGGTGGGAGCTTTCTCGGAGTTGAGGGTCTTGTGCCTGGCGTGTTTGGACGACGTTCTCGCCTTCTCTGGGCAGTTAGGTTGTCCAAGCGACTGTTGGCTTCTCGCATCTGCGCGACCTGCTCATCCAAACATAGCATGATTACTTGCCAGACCGGGGACACATCGACTTGACTGTCGGTGATTGGTTGGTAGTAATGGTTATGTTCTGGGCGGGCAGGACTGGTGCGGTCGTGACCAACTCTTGCGGGTCGATCGGGGTTGTGTCTCCTACCCCATTCGGTTCGTGCTCGGAGTTGTTGTCCGAATTCATTCTTGTGAGTTAAAAAGTCTTAGTCTCCAACTGTGGTCGCCAATTGTTAATTCCGAGTTCGGATAAGAGTTGATATTTCGGAGGTCGAGATCTTTTGTTCAATAAGAAAGAATTCAGGTCGTAAAAACGGTCTCAACTAATACTTTAGGAAATCTGTGTATTAATTGATCTCTCAAACATTAGGAAGTTGCATGAGTTGTCCCATCAAATGATGTGACACCCATTTTTATAGTACAAGTATTTATGTCTAAATACAAATATAGTTCATAAAGTAACTATGTCTCCAAACTGTAGTTTAGAGAAAACTTGATAAGTCATAGGCCAGGAAATGAGCCTTCGATATGGGTGCCAAACCCAGGCCCGTCAAACACTTCATAACAGACGTAAAACCTCTCAAAGATCTATGTTCCATTATCAGCAAAGAATGTGTCTAGCTCCACAGTTGAACCTAGGTTAGACCTTATAAAGCAGTTGGAAAAATTTAGTGGCCAAGCATCAAAAACAGTTTCAAAAAAAAACTGAAGTACTTTCCTAAGTAGCTCTGTTTGATAGTTTCTAAACATTGAAAACTGACGATCATGCTCAGCTTTGATGAAATTCAAGGCCTTTCCCTTTGCCTTCCTACATTGTTCATATGTCGCTATTAAATTGGACCTCTTCTGAATTTTAGCTTGAATTGTCTTAGGTTTAAATACTGGATCAGTCATAATATAATCCATAAACAACTTTGCAATCACACCAACTTTTATTATCTTGCTATATCCATCCGGTGTGCAATTGTGTTCATCTTCATAGGTCTTCACAATCCACTTTCCAACAACCTTTTCGTATGAGCAATATATCCTCCATGAACAACCATCTCCTACATATATAGCCGAGTTCTTTTCTTTCCCTTTTAGACATCTCAACATTCCAGCCTTCTTTTAGACTACTGCCTCTTTAAAATCAACTACGGTGTGAAACACTTGACTAAGCTTTACCTCACCACTGCCTCATTTGCATATAACATAGGAAACAACCTCTTCTTCACCATCAGAATTTGGAGGTGTGTTATGGTGGTTAAAACTCTACTCTTCATCACCAAAAGTAGCCGCATTTTGTTCCACTCTCAATTCTTCTTCATATAGCTCATGAAACAGCACATCATCACTTGGATGTTTTTTTCGTCTACCACAAACACATCTACGAATCTTGTCCACTTAGCAGCTCCACACATCTTCATAAGCTCCACACCACCATTACACAAAACCTTACTATCCTTACCCTCTTCAAATGGCAGCTTGTACCAAACCTTCTTGTCATACAAACCCTCACTCAACTTAGTATACACGATTGTACACAAATCTTCCGGTTCTCACTCCATTGTTAAAACCTCACCATTCATATACGCAACATCTATGGCATGATTCCTCATCCAATTCCCACCATGGTACACAGTGAATGGTACATCACCCCTAAAGTTGTAATTGGAACAAGAAAACATATTAAAAACGGATTAAAACATCTACTTCTCTTTCACATACATTTCATCGAACATTTGGTAGACTAAATTACAAATTGTTCTCTATTCATGTGAAAATGAACACATAAGAACTCTTAGATTGCTATAAGAAAACGAAAAGAAGAACTAGATTCAAACACTTAATCCAAAAACGAAAATTACCTCATTTTTTTGTCGGTGAAAAATCCGAATATGTAATCCAAAATCGAATTGGTTTCGAAGGTTGTCGTTTCCAATCACTCATTTTCCTCTAGTCAATCGACGTCTCCTCTTGAATTTGCAGACTTATGAGTTTCGGTTCGTGTTTCTTCACGGCAAAAAGAATTTTTTTGAATACCAACTAAAGAAGAAAATGAAAGGATAAGAACATAAATGAAGAAGAAGAATAAGGATTCGAAAGTTGTTGTCTCCAATTACTCATCTAATTCATCGAATTCGCGTCTTCATTTTGCATATTTTTGAGTTTGATTTCGTGTTTGGTCTCGTTAAAGAGAAGAAAGTTTGCAAAATCAATTTTGGGATTTGATTTCTTTTTATTTCCCCCAAATCAAAATGCACCGTTTCACTAAGGGTTCATAGACGATGTCGTTTTGGCCAACCAGACCGAACCGTATGCCAACATGTCGTCCTAGTTACTGTTCCGTCAACGTTGACTAACACAAAGATAGTCAAGGTCCATCTTGACATATATTGTGTAAGTTTGAGTACATAATTTGAATTAATATTGCATTCGGGTCCAAATTGTCCATAGTCAAAATATCAGGTACAAAAAGACACGATAGCAATAGTTTGGGTCCAATTGGCCATTTTCCCTATTGCAGAGGGAGTAAGTGTAAAAAGTAATATATTTTTACTGCATCCGTTTACTTTAAATTCTTGTAGTCTGATCGGAATATTTATCATAAAAATTATCTTATGGAAAAATATGTGGTATCTACATATTTACAACTAAATTATATGTTATTTTAACTACACCAAGTAATGGATTAACATGTACACACGAACAAAAATGTGTTATGGTACCAACACCAAAATCATTAATTCGACATTTATTCATTAACGAAATCCATTAAATCCAATTGATCTAATTACAAGATAACCCATACCGAAACAAATTTAGCGAGTGTTTAATCCGTCTCAAATACATAACTAATCTCAAAACTATTGATCAAGAAGACCTTACATTGCATTCTGAACGGTTCAAAGTGAATGGCTCGGACGTACGGATGGTACAGTCAAGTACACATCCGTACCAAAGGTACAATCCAGACACTCAAAGCATAAGGTTGTGTTCAAGTCATTATATGACCGTTTAAAGATAAGAAAGAAGATAAGGTGGAGGAGAGAAAATGACTATGTACTATGTGGTCCACACATGAAGACAAAGACCAAGAAGATCCTTTCCACCTACCTTAAACGGCTATGAAGACTATGTCGTCATTTCTCCTTTGTTCTTTATATCGTCATTTGCTTTGATATATATATATATATATATATATATATATATATATATATGTGGTGTATGTGTCATAACTTTATCAATCTAATGATACAAACACTTTACTCTCTCTTTCTCCAGTCTTTAGCAAATCTTTAGCAACTATTCTTTAGCAGCCTTTAGCAAATCTTTAGCAATCTAATTCTGCAACATATTCTAACATGGTACCAGAGTCAGGTTGCGTTTTTGGTTATCTTTTCTATCTATTCTCTATAATGTCTATCCATTCTCCACAAATCTCCATCAAATCTTACTTTTTACAATCTTTGTTCATCAAAATCTCTTCACTTTACATTCGGTTTTTCTATAAACTCTACAAATCTCCACAAATTTCTTTGTTTTCCATCGATTTGAACGGTTCAAAACATTGATTCAAGCTTTGTTCAAAGGTGAAAGATCAATCTCAAACCTTTCTCAAGCTTTTACCGACGGTATGGAGAACTCTAAGGTAATGGTGATTCCGGTTACTCTAAAAGGAGCAAACTACTTGCTTTGGTCAAGAACAACAAAGATAGCTCTTTGTAGTCGTGGTCTTTGGAATCACATTGAGCTTGCTGAAGAGGAAGAAGACTCAAGTAGTGATGAAGAGGAAGAAAGTGCTAAGGCAAAGGAGGCTAAGTGGTTTCAAGAGGACCAAACTGTTATTGCCATCATACAAAAATCCCTTGAAGCTCCGATCTTTTAAGCATACTCGTTTTGTAAAACCGCAAAGGATCTTTGGGATACTCTCAAGAATGTGTATGGTAACATCTCTAATCTCTCTCATGTGTTTGAAGTGAAAAAGGCTATCAATGAGTTAAGCCAAGAAGACTTGGAATTAACTAAATATTTTGGGAAGTTTCGGTCACTATGGGCTGAGTTAGAGATACTTAAACCTAACACTAAGTTAGAGATACTTAAACCTAACACCTGGATGCTTTGGTTCTCAATGAAATCAAGGAACAAGATAAGGTCTTTGATCTCTTGCTCACCTTGAATCCGGCGTTCAGTGATCTCAATAAGCATCTCCTTAGAGCCGACAAGTTTCCAAGCCTAGATGAAGTTTGTGCTCAAGTTCAAAGAGAACAAGGATCACAAGGCTTGTTTTGTGGTAAGGGGGAGCTTGCAACGGCTAGCAAAGACGTGCACAAGTTTGAGGACCGTCGTTCAAAGGTGTGTGAACATTGCAAGAAGAAGGGTCACACCAAAGACAAGTGTTGGTTCCTTCATCCACATCTCTGACCATGCAACAGACCAAGGGAACCGAGAGCCAACATCACTCAAGCCAAAGATGATCACGGTCAAGTCAGCTCATCAAGACAAGGCGAGGAATTAACATCCAGTGACTATGTGAGGAAGTCAGACCTAGAAGCACTTATCAAGTCCATAACCTCTCTCAAGGATTCTGGTAACAAACTCTTAACTCCAACACCATTTACCTTCTTAACACATAAACCAACTAGTAAGAGTTCTTTGATTGTTGATTCGGGTGCTTCTCACCATACGATTAGTAATGAATCTTTGCTAAACAATATAGAACCGGCTAGTAATAATGTGTAAATAGCAGATGGTGATAAAATTCCTATTAAAGGCATTGGTAATTTGAAGCTATTTGATAAAGAATCTAAAGCTCTTTACATGAACCACTAATGATCTAAATTGCTATGCTATATTTGGTCCTAATGAGGTGTATTTTCAAGATATTAAGAGTGGTAAAATGATCGGAGAAGGGGGAAGCAAAGATAAACTCTATATACTAGAGAGTCTTTCACCGACCACTTCAAAAGCTTTCAACTTTAATTCTCGTTTAGATGCTTTCCCTAATACCTTGTGGCATGCTAGATTAGGACATCCTCATTCTAGAGCTCTCAAGCTTATGTTACCTAATGTTTCTATAGAATTTTCGAATTATGTAGCTTGTATTCTTGACAAACATTGCAAAACTGTTTTTCCTTCATCTTCTACAATTTATGAGAATTGCTTTGATTTGGTGCATTCGGATGTATGAACATCACCTTGCGTTTCTAGAGATAACAATAAGTATTTTGTTACATTAATTGAGGAAAAATCGAAATACACTTGGATTACATTGCTTCCATCTAAAGATCGTATGTTTGATGCATTCATGAACTTTCAAAACTATGTTGTTAATCATTACAATGTCAAGATCAAAGTGTTTAGAACAGATAATGGAGGTGAATACACAAGCAATCGGTTCAAAGAACATCTAACAAAGCATGGGATTATGCATCAAACGAGTTGCCCATACACACCACATTTGATGGAAGTATCAAGATCGATGATGTTCCATATGAAGGTGTCAGAGAGATATTTAGGTGATGCGGGGATGATGGCTTGTTATCTCATCAACCGGACACCAACTAAAGTCTTAGACGATATCTCTCCATTTGAGGTATTGAACAAAACTAAAACCTTTTCTTGAGCATCTAAGAGTGTTTGGTTGTGTTTGTTTTGTATTAGTGCCTAAAGACTTAAGGAAAAAACTATAAGCAAAGAGCACTAAGTGTATGTTCCTTGGCTACTCAACAACACAAAAAGGATACAAGTGCTATGATCCATCAACAAACTGCACCTATGTCTCAAGAGATGTGGAGTTCTTAGAAGACCAATGATACTATGACAAGAAGGATTGTGATGACTTGAAAGACTTAGCTGCATCAAATGACCGAGCTTCAAGCTTAAAAATGCTTCTAGAACACCTTAAAGACACCAACAACAACCAAAAGAAAGACAAGACGGAACAAGCGCCTAGTGTGCCAATCAACACACCTAGTGTGCCTCTCTCGGAAGAAAAAGATCATGTTCAAGAAGAAGAACTAGACCATGGCCAAGATGATCCAATAGTGGAAGAGACCAAGACAACACAAGCGCCAACCGTAGAAACTCAAGCACCTACTCTTAGAAGAAGTGCTAGACTTCAAGCTATATCAAGTTCCACACCAAAGAATCAAGCCAAGAGCCGAGTGAAGAGACAAACCAAGTGCTAAGCCAACCGGTTCTTAGAAGAAGTGCAAGAGAGAAGAGTGCTCCATCTACTTGGAAAGAGAAGAGGGTCTACTTCACTTGCAAAGTCGTGGCTCATCCTATTCAAGCCGTTTGTTCTCTTGCCTATGTACCGGATGATCATCAAGCTTTCCTTCGTAAGATTGATCAAGATCTTATTCCCAAGACATATGAAGAAGCCATGGAAAGTAAGGATTGGTCAAATACGGTTGGTGATGAAGTAGAGGCTATGGAGAGAAATGAAACTTGGTATGAGACCGATCTTCCTCAAGGAAAGAGAGTCGTGAGTTCCAAATGGGTGGAGACATAGAGAGGTATAAGGCACGTCTAGTAGCAAGAGGATTCACTCAAACCTATGGAGAAGACTTCACAAATACCTTTGCACCCGTGGCTAAGCTTCATACAGTGAGAGTTGTTCTCTCTATCATGGAATTTATGGCAAATGGATCTCAAGAATGCTTTCTTTCAAGGAGAACTAGAAGAAGAGGTCTACATGACTCTTCCTCCGGGTCTAGAGAAGACGGTTGCTCCGGGAAAGGTATTGATTGAAAGCTATATGGACTTAAGCAATCTCCAAGAGCTTGGTATAAGAAGATAAGTATGACTCTTATGGAAAGAGGATTCAAAAGGTCTGAATCCGATCACACACTCTTCACTCTACAAGGACCTAAAGGGATTGTGGTGGTCTTAGTGTATGTTGATGATTTGATCATATCCAGAGACAACAAAGAAGGGATTCAAGACACTAAAGATTTCCTCAAATCCGTGTTTGACATTAAAGATCTTGGAGAGCTCAAGTACTTCCTTGGGATTGAAGTGTGTAGGTTCTCGGATGGACTCTTCATTTCACAAAGGAAGTATGTCTTAGACTTGCTAAGGGAAATCAAAACAATGGATGCGAAACCGGCCAAGACTTCCCTTGAAGAAGGTTATAAGACAAGCCGGATTGGAGAAAAGGAAGATGAGCCATTTCAAAATGTTGCTAAGTATAGAAGACTAGTTGGGAAGCTCATCTATCTCACTCTCACTAGACCAGATTTGTGTTTTGCTGTGAATCAAGTAGGTCAACATATGAAAGCTCCTACTATCTATCGTTGGAGTATGGTTGAAAGGATATTAAGATATCTCAAGGGAAGCTTCGGCCAAGGTGTTTGGATGGGAAAGAATAACAATACCGACTTAGTTATATATTGTGATGCGGATTGGGCCGGGGATAGAAAATCTACAACCAGCTATTGCACAATCATTGGAGGCAACTTGGTTACTTGGAAGACTAAAAAGCAAAAGATAGTGTCGGATTCAAATGCGGAAGCTGAGTATATAGCCATGAAGAAGCTCACCAATGAGCTTGTTTGGCGCAAGGGACTACTTGAATGTCTAGGCTTCAAGAAAGATGAACCGATCATCATGCATTGTGACAACCAAGCCGCGATCCACATTGCTTATAACTCGATGTTTCATGAGAGGACCAAACACATTAAAGTTGATTGTCACAAGGTTAGACAAAAGATGGAACAAGGAATCATCCTTCCGTGCTTTACAAGGAGTCTCAATTGGCGTATATCTTCACCAAGGCCGCAAGCCTCAAGGTTTGCAATCATATCTTTAGCAAATTATGGCTTGTGGACCTTAATAAACCTTGATTGCAAGTCCTATATCCATGGACATAACACTCTTTTTCCCTTCGCATAGTTTTCTCCCAAGTGGTTTTTCTATGCTAAGGTTTTTAATAAGGTGATGCTTCATGGGTTTCCAAGCTTAGTCAATGATCCATAGACTTAAGCTTGAGGGGAAGCATTGATCAAGAGGACCTTACATTGCATTCTGACCGGTTCAAAGTGAATGGTACGGATGTATGGACGTATGGATGGTACGGTCAAGTACACATCCGTACCAAAGGTACACCGAACACTCAAAGGATAAGGTTGCGTTCAAGTCATTATATGACCGTTTAAAGATAAGAAAGAAGATAAAGTGGAGGAGAGAAAAAGACTATGTACTATGTGGTCCACACATGAAAACAAAGACCAACAAGATCTTTTCCACCTACCGTAAACGGTTCTGGAGACTATGTCGTCATTTCTCCTTTGTTCTTTATGTCGTCATTTGCTTTGATATATATATGTGGTGTATGTGTCATAACTTTATCAATCTAATGAGACAAACACTTTACTCTCTCTTTCTCCAATCTTTAGCAAATCTTTAACAACTATTCTTTAGCAACATTTAGCAATCTAATTCCGCAACATATTCTAACAAAAACCACCCGATTTTCTAGTAAAAAGGTTTAAAAAATCAAATATTATAGCGACTTTCACTATAAAAATCAACTAGAGTTCTTGAAAGAAAGTGGTTTCGTGATTGTTGCTTAAAATCGACGATTAAGCCGAATTTGTATGTTGTCACAGTGTCAATGACATATTAAATACGTTTTTTTGTATGATTTATTGATTTGTTTGTATAAATTAGGATTATCAAACAATTGGAAGTACTGCAGTGATCACCACCGCCATTCTAAAGAGACATCATTTTTTTGGCATCTAAACTTCAAATATCATTAAAACATCAAAGACAAACTTACAAGGAAAGAGAATGCTACAAAGAAATACTAACCAAAAAATGGGGAAACACATCCCATCACAGCACAAAGGGATTACCTTTGGCCTCATATGTACACCAAAAAATAAGAGGCTACACAAAGAGGATTAGACAATCTCATTCTCAAAGAGTTCACGCAACCAAATCGGAAAGCTAGTGGCGACATACGAGTGAGTTCTCTCCTCCAAAGTTACACTCCGAGCAATGAGATATGCTCCTCTATTAGCACTCTTGGTTTCCAAAAGAAATTTCCAACTCCTAATTCCTTCCAAGGCCTTGTGAATTTCCAAGGACCGATGCGTAAAAGAAGGCCAAGCCTTGGGACGCATTGCAGCACCAACCAATTATGCATATTGCGAAGCAAAAATCACATTGTTTACTCTATGAGAACTCATGCTTTCACACGCCCATAACAGAACCAGTAACTTAGCCTCATCAAAGGATTGTTGACTAGCAAAACACCTTCTACTATGCAAAAGAACCCGACCACTTTCATCTCTAAGGACCCAGGCTGCACCAAGCATACTCTTTTCCTTAGACCAAGACATAGCAATGTTACATTTGAAACTGTTTTCTAGTGGATGTAACATTTACCACTGCCTCCTCTTCTTCTAAAGCCTGGTTACCAAGATCCAATTCATGAGCTTGTTTCCATTGATCCCTCTCTGCACTGGCTTTTAACACAATCTCTTTCGCTGAAAACAAGCTTCCTTCAAACAACAACCCATTCCTATTTTTCCATATGTACCACACCAACCAAGAAAACAAAAGCCTAGAATCAATAGGTATAAGACAATTCTTGTAGGACTTCAAAAGGTAAGACAAATTAGGCAGCAAAGCTTCTTCATCATACCCATTCTCAGGCCACGGTAAATTGGACATAGCCCAGATTTGCCTTGACAGAGGACAACTAAAGATAGCATGGTTAATCGACTCACCTTCGAAACCACATATTTGACATCTCGGATCCACATACATACCTCTTTTGTTGGTGAGTTCTACAACTGGAATAGCTTCACTTAAGATCTTCCACAGAAAAATCTTGATCTTAGCATTGGTCTTTAACTTCCACACTTCTTCCTTTAAACCATTGAGTGAGGGTTTCATCTCAGCCATTCTGATTAGCTCTGCATGCTTCTGATTATTACTCAACCACTGACCCGATTTAACAGAATATTCTCCACTCTTTTTATAATTCCAAACCCAAAATTCTTCCTTTGAAACTACAGGTTTCATTCTTTTAATCCTCTCAAATTCTTCATCATAGAAAAGCTCATGAAGCTTCTCTCCTTTCCACCTATTAGTTTGCTGATCAATGAGTTCACTAACTTTAAGATTAAGATCAACAAAAATGTTCTTCATCAAAGGCATTCTCATGACATTGTCTTCAATCCATTTCTCAGACCAAACAAAAATAGATCTTCCATTACCCAGCCTCCTTTTGATACCCATTTGAAGTAGCTTATGACCATGAATTATGCTTCTCCAGCCATAGGACGGTCTTCTTCCTTCCTCAGCAAGCAGGAAGTCATCTTGATCAAAATAACGACTTTTAAGGAATCTTGCAAGCAAGCAATCAGGCTCCATTAAAAGTTTCCAAGCTTGCTTGGCAAGCAAGGCCTGATTGAAACATTCAATATCCTTGAACCCCATACCTCCTTGTTCCTTAGACAAGCAAAGTTTTTCCCAACTGACCTAGTGAATTTTCTTTTTCTCTTCCTTTGAGTTCCACCAAAAATCTGACATTGCACTCGTAATCTTTGCACAAGTAGCCTTAGGAAGCTTGAAACAGGACATGGCATACACCGGTAATGCCATAGCCACAGCCTTGAGTAAAACTTCCTTACCACCTTGAGATAAAATCCTTGCAAACCAGCCTGACATTCTAGTCTGCATTCTTTCATGAATGAAACTCAACATCTTAATCTTTGATCCACTGAAACATTCAGGGAATCCCAAATACGTACCCGTACCTCCTTCATTCTGGATCCCCGTTATCTTCTTGATCTTAGTCTTGATTGGTTCATCGATAAGTTTCCCAAAAGTCAGAGAGGACTTGCTTAAGTTTATCACCTGACCAGTAGCCTCTCCATAGACATTGAGAATGTTTTGAAGCGCTAAGACTTCCTCCTCAGAGGCTTTACACACAAAAAGACTATCATCAGCAAACAATAAATGATGAATAGCCAGACCCGAATCAGAAAAACTAGTGCCATGAATGATTCCATTGAGAGCAGCTTGACACATCATGTGAGAAAGCCCTTCAGTACAAAGCACAAAAAGGAAAGGTGAGAGGGGATCACCCTGTCTTAAACCTCTAGAGGGTTTTGATTATCCCAAATGGTTGATCATTAACTAACACCGAGAAAGAAACCGAGGAAACACAGCTCATAACCCAAACAATCCATCTTTCATGAAAGCCCAATGCACTTAAAAGTTCTCTCAAATAATTCCACTCTACTCGGTCATAAGCCTTTGACATATCAGTTTTCATAGCAACAAACTCACTAGAGACCACAGGATGAGTATTGAGGCCATGGACCACTTCATGAGCCAAGAGAATATTGTCTGAAATCAGCCTCTCAGCCACAAAGGCAGACTGAAACGGAGAAACTAAGCTTGGGAGGAATGGTTGTAGCCTTTTGACCAGGATCTTTGAAATGATCTTGTAGCTCACTGAACACAAGCTAATAGGCCGCAGATCACTCATCTGAGTAGGCGCTGGTATCTTAGGCAGCAAACAAAGCTATGTAAAATTCCACTCAGCAGGCATCACACCATAACGAAAAAACTCTTTTACCTCCTTGGTGACTTCCTCTCCAATAGTGGACCAATACTTCTGAAAAAATAGACCAGTCATCCCATCTGCACCTGGACCACTAGCAGGATTAATAGCAAAAATAGCTTCCTTGATCTTTTCAGAAGTGGTTTCTTTTATCAGTTGATCATTCATTCCCTGGGTTACTCTAGGAGAGAAGCCAAGGAAAAAAGTACTGAAATTTGAGATGTTGGTGGACTTAAACAACTCCTGAAAGTAGGACACTGCCACATCTCCCTTTGAAGCCTCTGATCTTTGGAAGTTCCTATGAGCATCTAAAAGTTTCTGAATTCTCTTCTTTCTCCTGTTTGCTTTAACCGAAGCGTGAAAGAACTTAGTGTTACCATCCCCTTCCACACACCATTTATCCCTACACCTCTGACTCCAGTAATACTCTTCCTCTCTATAAGCCAGAACAAGGTTTCTTTTGAGACTATGCACCTGAGCCAAATCAGGGAAAACACCTGACTCTTCCACCTCCAAAGCAGTTTGAAGTTAAACAATTTTATCACTGGCATTAGTAACATTCTCCTTTTTCCACTGACTTAGCGCTTTCCTACAAGCTTTGAGTCTCTCTGTAACAGAAGAACCTCTTTGTCCATAAAACCACGGTTGATTCCAACTCTCTTCAACAGCTTCTTTCACCTTTGGTTTATTTAGGAACCTTTTATCAAACTTGAAACTTCCTTTATAGGACTCATTAGAAGACATAAGACTAATCAGAACTGGTCTGTGATCTGATCCTCTTTTCTCAAGAAACTTCTGGTTTGACGCAGGGTACATAGACCACCACTGCCTGTTACCAAACCCTCTATCAAGCTTTGACTGCACCCACCAATCCCCTCTTTTTCCAGCCCAGGTGAAGCTATTACCAGTGCTATTGAATTCAGACATGCCACAAGCCTTTAACATGTTATTAAAGGGTATGTATTCTGTATCACTTCTATCAGTACCTCTAATTCTTTCACCATCATGAATCAAGTCATTAAAGTCTCCCAACATACACCAACCACCACTTCTCTCTGCACCAATTCTTGAAAGTCTTTCCCAAGTAACTCCCCTGAGGGCCACCCCTCCTGGATTCCCATATATACAAGAAACAAAGAAAAACACCTCTCCATAACGAACACGTACATCCATCAGGTTCTTATCTAAGTACAAAGTCTCCACCTTTACATTACTTTTAGAAAATAGAGCTAAACCACCACATTTACCCACTGGCTCAATCGTAAAAACTCTCTCATACCCTAACCACTCCTGTACATCCACCAAAGCATCCCTTTTCTGCATCGTCTCCATCAGAAACAAGAGCTAAGGAAAATGCTGCTTACGCAACTCCTTGAGCCTAGGAATCACCAGTTCTTGAACACGGCCCAAGCCCTGACAATTCCAACTCAGAAGACTCATTAGGGATTGGACAGTCCCTCATTTGGGACTACCAAAGTTTTGAGCTGCTGAGACTCATGAGTAACACCTTCTATTTCTCCTTCTGCCTTTCTTTTTCCTGTTTTGCTACCATCTTCTTCTTCCATACTTGTACCCTGCACTTCAAGTCCAGCATCAGCCTTGGCTTTAGCTCTCCTGCGATTTAAATGAGACCTTCTCCTACCTTTTCCTCTTACATTTGATTTCCCGGAAGAGCTAGCTTCAGAGAAGCGTGCTCTATAATCCGTAGGAGAATCATAGTAATTGGTATTCCCACTCAAAGGCAGGGCAAGCTCACTTTCAGAATGAATCCCCTCTTTCCAGGGAAGCCTAGAATTCGCCAAACCACTCTTTATGGCTGAACTAATAAGCTTTCTATCTCCAGTTTTTTCTTCATTCTTAGCACCAAAACGCTGTTTCTTATCATAGGTAAAGACAATACCTTTTTCTTTATCCAGATCATTGGTGATCAGATGCTCCTTTTCCAAAGTCAGACTGCTTTTGTCTCCCAAAGGATTATTGGAAATCTCAGCCACAGAAGTCTTAACCCTTTCTCTCTTCACTCCAATGTCTTCTCCAGCTGTGGACATGAGGTAGATTCTCATTCCATCCAGAACTGAGACAGCTATATGCAATCTCCCAGTTTCAGGGTCTACACCAACCTGCTCTTCTTTTAAAACTCCAAACAATGGATCTCCTTCTTTGAGGTACAACTCCGGAATAACCTGTACCACATTAGTCATCCCAGGGTTCACCTTTTCACTCTTCTTATCAGGAGACTCAAAAAGAGGGCACTTCTCTTTTTCATGAGTAAGCCACTGGCAAATGTAGCACCTTTTCTGAAATTTCTCAAAGTCATACCAGACTTTATGTTTACCTCCAGACGGAAGATTGACCTCCTTCTCCCTTCTAACCGCCATAGACACATCAAAGTTAACTTTCACTCTCACATAATCATTTCTCTGAGGCTTCAAGGGATCATACGCAACTTCAATAACCTGCCCTGCGAAACCTCCTAGATCTTTAATAGCCTTGTACTTCTTATGGTTCACAGGGATGTTCCGCAGTTGAACCCACACCGGAATAAACTGCAGATACCCAACCGGAGGGTTTTCCATCCATCTTTCTAACACTAGCCCCATTGATTATACGTTTGCGCCTCTTTATGAATAACATTCTCCAAATCTCTCTTCTCATTAAAAATGAACTTAAATTTCTCTGCCGACAGGACCACACCACGAACTCTTCCCACCAACAACCATTTACGAGGCATATCCAGAACCAAATCATCAACTCTCTGATGGTCAGGATTAAGCGTTCTCCCAATCAAACTCAAACGATTCTCCTCTACTGAGCTATACTCTGGGTCATTGGGAAGATCGTACGGAACTTCAACATCGTGAATCCTCAAATTCATCAACACCTTATCAATACTTGAAGACATGACCGCAAAAGAACCCCGGAACTCCACCACCTTCAAACCAGCTCAAGAAATCAATGCCGCCGCTAACACAAAACACAACGAACCCTAATTAAGAAACCTTAAAAAGCTGAACAGTAATTAATCTCTCACTTAACTTCAAAGAAAAAAACCCCATATGCCCGATAACAAAGAAAGAGCAAACCCTCTCTTTGAAACCAAGAGTCCTAAGCCCACAAAAGGGATTCTGAGTTATATCATTGTAGTTGTACTTCTAAAGAGACATCTAATTGCTTTATTTCTGTAAATAATGATTTAATCAAATTAATATGGGGAATTTGCTAATAATGACCTAAAAGTTCATTTTGTTTTCAAAACTAACCTAAAAGTTCATGTTCGGCAAAAGTAACCTAAAAGGGTAGTGAAATTACAGTTACATCCTTTATGAACAAACAAAAAAACAGAGACATAAATGACTGTTATAACCCTCGAAATCGTAAACTGCATATACAGTCTACTATTTGGTATAGTAGACATTTGTGGAAGTCTACTCTATAATTAAATATAAAATTTAAATTTATAAATTATCAAAAATTAGTTTGATTAAAAATTTATGTTGATGACCAAACTAGAAACATTTGTGATGTATGAAAAAAAATTGCACAAAATTTCACAAATTAAACCAACAATGACAAATTAGATTATAAATGACATACATAACTCTACTAAACAAAAAATTACCAAACAAGATACTTCATAACCATTTCTTTAGATATTGATGTGATCACATGTTGATAGTGATTCTTGTTTTGTATTTGTAAGTTTCATGAGTTTATATATGGTTATATTGGTTTTATTTTAGGAATTGGATTGTTATTTATAGTTCAGTGTTTAGGGTTTGTATGGTTTAAGATTTAGTTTCAGAAATTATAGTGTAGGGTTTGAGTTTTAATGTCAAATTAACTCTAAGGTGATGTTAAATTTTGAGTTATGTATGTAATTTTGCGTATATGTCCGAGCTCAAGTCTGAAATATGGGTAATAGTTTAACATTTATACATCACAAACATGTTTTCACACTTAGGATTAGATTTAGGGTTCATCATTTTTATATGTAAAATGTGAAATATTTATAAAAGTGTTCACTTATAAATCTATTAAAGTGTTTAGAATGTTGGACATAATTTTTATTTAGGATTTTGAATAATCATTGAAAATCATCGATTTAGGTTTTCGAATAGTAAACTGTTAATGAAGTCTACTTCAATTAGTAGACTTTATATGTAATATACTGAGAGTTTAGGGTTTCGTTTTGAGAGTTTAGGGTTTCGTTGAGAGTTTAGGGTTTAGTAAACTGCAAACGAAGTCTACTAAACCGAAAATTTTAACCTAACCGGATATTTTTATCTTTATATATAAACGAATTTTTCTCTGGTAAACCTAATTTTGTTGACCAAACCTCGAATCACTCTCCCTAACTAAAACGCCGTTCTCTCTGGCCTCTCTCAACCTTGGCCGATTTCACTCCATCTCGCCGCTCCACCAAGATCTATTTCTCTACTTCACATAGCCTGTACCAAATCGAGGCTAAGAAGTAAAATACATGTGACTAAGAAGATTAACCAAAACGAGGAAGAGTTCATCAGCTATGAACCGACCCAGAACAGGAAGATACGGTTTGTAGATGTTGATGAAGACGAAGAAGCTGCAGAGAGCTCGGGTTTTGTCAGCGAGGAGGCCGCCGAAGATGAATCCATGTCCGACGCCTCTGAAGTCACTAATTATACCACCAGCGCCGCTTACTACTTCGATTCTTACTCTCACTTGGGTAATTCTCTTTTCTTTTCTCTTCAATTTGTTGTTTTCTATTCAATTTTTTATAGTATTAGACTGGTGAAGAATGTTTTGGTTTGATTCTTCTCTCTGCTAAATGTTGACTCTTGTTCCACTTTATCTATTTTGGTATTCATGAAGTAAACCTAGACGCGCCGTCGTCATTGGAAACGGTTTTCCTGGCTCCGAGAATCAGTGTATCGGTCTCGTTCGTGCTCTCGGCTTGGCGGAAAATCACCTACTCTACGTGAGTTTGATCTATGCTTTAAAGACGTGGTTTAGTCTAGGTTTTGAGCAATTCCTGCATTTCTTCGACTATTTCGTTGATACTGGGCGCATGATTTGGTAGTGAGATTGATTGGTGCCAATGGATTAGCTTCTCTTACTGTGTTGTTTCGTCATGTAGTTCTACGTTTTGTAGCTTGGTTAGGTCTATAGGACTAGAAATTCATGGATTGTTAGTACTTCTTTAGCATGTATTGAGCAGATAGGGTTAGTGTAGAAGAACTGATGCTATTCTGCAGTATCATGTAACTTATTTGCTGAGGAATTTGTTGGAATTGACGAGTGTATGGCTATATAAACTTGCTAATATCTCGAGTTCGACATTCGTATAAGTTTTAGATTCAACAAGAGTTTTGGTTAGCTGAGATTATCTGTGTGTTTTTTTGTGTTGTGGAAGCGAGTTACAAGGCCTAAAGGAAGGATAAATGAGTGGCTACATTGGCTCCCAGTTGGTTTTCACAAGAAGTTGGATTTTATCCTCAGGCATATCTATCTTTACTCGAGATTGATGCTTCTTAGATCCCAACAAAGTATATACATAGCTTCAGAGAATGGTGAAAATGTTGGCTTGTCTTCTATTCTAGAGGCTGATGTGAAGAAGATTGTGACTATGGCTCGTGAGACCTATGAAAAGTATGTAATCTTTCTGAAGGTTCGTTTTAACTTTGGATATCTTTGTGGTGCTTGTTGATTTAGACATTGTTGCGTTTTTTGAGTTGCAAGTGAGTGGTAAGCTAAATTGAATCCTGAGCGTTTGATTTTCCATTTGGCTAAGCAATTTATTTCCTTTTCACAGGGATGGCCCGTTGGTAGTGGCTGCATGTGGGAGAAATACAGTTTCTATTGCTCGCTCGATAAGGTGTCTGGCTTCTGAAAATGTCTTCGTTGTTCAGGTTTATTATAATATTTAACCTGGTTGTTATGGGACTTAAGACACTGTAGGCTTAGCTTTGAAATATGATTCGAGAACCATTTTGATTTAGTATCTATAGGGAATAAAAAAATATCCTGAATCCTGTGATTTTCTAGAAATAGAGAATATTGTTACTGAATTCTCTAAATTTGAATAATTGGTCTTATTGTATTGGGACGTGGCTGTGAAGCTTATAAGTCACAAAGTTGACTATGTTTGCCTTTCCTTGTTCTTAGTTTAGAATTAATTTGTTGATTATGTTGATCTCATTATGTAGGACATGAAGCGTCCATTTGCTCCAATGAAGGCACTTGATATGCAATTGCGTTGTTGGATCATTTGGGATGGAAGATAACTCCTTTTGGATCTCTGTTCCAAGTCAAAAACGGCGAAGAAGGTAATTTCTTCTCTCATTATACTTGTTAAACAATGTTTGTATTGTTCATATTAATCACAAATGCACAAAAATTATAATTTTTGCTTATAGATTAGATTGAGTTTTGGTCTAATTGATGTTTGTAAATCACAGTAATTAGCAGTAGTAATGCGACCGAATATTCGAGAGATAATAAGAACTTGTCGATAATAATGAAGCTCAAAACCTTACTAGTGAAGAAATTAAAGTTATGAGGACGTTAGAAGACACTTTGTTATTCTCTGTATGTATATACTATATACATTGATGTTATATAAGACATATAATTGTTTTTGTAAGAAAATTTAAGCCTAAGAAGCAGATTTTGGTTAAAACTTTTTCTAAACAGAAAATCGAAAAGCTTGATTTTGGTTAAAACTATTTTTAACTGATATTTTCTCTGTTTTAGATGTTCTAATTGGAATGTAGGAGGGAAACATGAAGGTGGTTATGATGCTTTCATGACAGGTTGTATCTTTACGCAAGCATGCAATCATTGGAATGTAATGATGTATGTTATGTGCTGCGGGAAATGGCCTCGCATGGAAGAGGAGGAAAGCGTGTTTGTGAACAGAAATGGGACTCTTGACAAGTCGATCAATGGTGGTCTCGCAAAGAAGAGTCAAATGCACCAAAAAGCGTTACCAAACTGCATTTTACTTCCCCTAAATGACATCATAGTGTGCATTTGATCTTGTAACAATCATAGTAGATGTATTGTTTCCCTCTCTTGTATCTTCATGACATGGACCTTATCAGCAAAAAATACTGAAACAACTATTCGGAAATACAAAGATTAGTGTTTCAAGCTACCGTAGCTCCTAGAATTTAATGACAAGAGTTATGAATGCTTTGTGAAAACCAGAATTTAACAACGGTACGTGGAAGATTTTGTACGTTTGTTTCAAATTGGATCTCTAAACACTTAAACCGTTTTTCAGTTTACATTTTATGGGATGATGTTCTTATTTCTCTTCGTGTATTGTCTCTACCCGAGTTGCAATGAATGCATTGAGACCATTCTTTTTCACCATGACTCGCAATGCATAGAGACCAAACTAACTTAAGTTGTTAAAATTTTTAAAAATTGAAGAGTATAATTATAGAAATTAGGTGTTGTGTGAAGCAGACTTCCTCCTCGAAGGTCACCAAGAAAGAGTCATTTGAACAAGTTCACCATGACTATAACCATCACTAAAAAAAACACATTAGCGATTGATCCAATAGACTTCATTAGCCGTCTACTAAAATGTGGAGAAGACTAATTAATCAAGAAAAATTAATTTATTAGAACTCAAGATGTCAAACTCAGACATAAGCAATACAATTAATTAACACACATGTGAGATCAAGAAAATCTGAAAAAATCATTATACATAATTTTAAAATGAATTTATATTAAAAACTAAAATACAGACTTCCTGTGCCGTCTACTAGTAGATTGCATACAGAAGTTTACCAAAAAAAGCTAAGTACTACTAAAACAAGAAAATTGATTTATACCATAAATATTACACCTAAATATTTTAAATTTATACAGAAGAAAACACATTAGATAACACACATGTGAGAGCAAGAAAATCTAAAAAAATCATTATAAATAAGATATAAATGTATTTTTAAAAAACTTTAAAACATAGACTTCACCAGAAGTCTACTAGGAAACTTCAGCACAGGTCTACTAGTGAACACAGAAGTCTACTAGTATACTAATGACGAAGTCTACAAAACGGGTTACTTTTTGCAATTGACCAAAATTTTGACTTTTTTTGTAGACTTATCATGTAGGCTACTACAAAAGGGGTTATTTTTTTGCAATTGACCAAAAGTTGACTTTTTTAGTAGACGTCCCTTGAAGTCTACACAAAATACGCGGAAACCCGTTATTTAGAGTAGACGCTATCTTACGTCTACTGCCGAGTAGACTTAAGATAGCGTCTACTCTCTTTTTGACGGTTTTCCGCATATTTTGAATAGGTTAGTTTTGCAATTGACTAGTTGTAGTAGACTTTAGTAGAGATTTACTCTACAGTAGACTTCTGGTGAGGTCTACTCTTAAAAAGAGGTTACTTTTTGTAGTTGACCAAAATTCGAATTAATTAAATAGTAGACTTATTCGTGAAGTCTACAGATATCGTAGACTTCTCGACAAGTCTACCAGAAATTGCATATTCTGGTCAATATTTGAATTTTTGGTCAAATGCAAAACTGACCTGTCCGTATTGAGTAGACTTAAGATTGCGTCTACTAGAAAAGTCAACAATAAGTCAATTGCAAAAAAAGACCTCAACTTTTTTGAATTTTGAACTCGAAATGTAGTCAACGAAGTCAAAGTTCTGGTTAATTTCAAAACTAACTCATTTTCACGTAGACTACATATAAAGTCTATGCATATTTTTTTGTTGTCAAAGGAAACAAGTAGACTTCAAGAGAAGTCTACGCTAAATAATTTTAAATCTGGTCAATTGCAAAACTAACATGCGTTGACTGGTAGACTCCAGTGTCAGTCTACTCTCGCGAACCAGATCGAAAATCACAGTTTTTAGCTTTGTTTATGCCGTAGATCTCTGTTTCCAGCTCCTTCAAACACTCAAAACTTCTAATATGATTGTTAGCAAAGAAGCCCAAACGTCTTTAACTAAAAACAATTGAAATTCAAAAGATTTTGAAAGAAATAATTTTAGAAAACTTCATTTTGATTGTTTTTTGGATGAAATTGAAGAAGAATTGATAGAGGAAGAAGTTATATGTTAAAGATTGAAGTATTTATCTATAAAAAATGAGATCTCCAAGCATTTAGAGCTTGATTTTGATTGTTAATGGAGGTTGAAAATTTTGATGATGATGGCAATTTCGTAAATAAATTGATATTTTTGGATTGTTTTGAAAGATACAAATATCTGATTTTATTTAGAAAAAAATAATAATTCAAAAGTTAATGGCATTGTCGTAAATAAATGAGGTGTTTTGGATTATTTGGAAAAAATTTGAGGAGAGAGAAAATGGGGGTTAGTTTTAAAGTTGAATTGAAATTATGGGTTATTTTAGTAAGTATCCCAATTAATATCGAGCAAATCTATATACTTTATACAACTCACACCTTAAGAACTTTGACCTGCATTCCTTT
This sequence comes from Arabis alpina, assembly GCA_900128785.1. Classification (NCBI taxonomy): domain Eukaryota; kingdom Viridiplantae; phylum Streptophyta; class Magnoliopsida; order Brassicales; family Brassicaceae; genus Arabis; species Arabis alpina. Next base: position 13,332,915 of record LT669790.1, read on the forward strand.
CCATCCATGATTTGAAAATCTTAACCAACAGACCACAATTACACATATTTGACTTCCATCAGATAAGTAATTAGAATATCCCACGCTTAAATCCATCGAAAAAAGATGCAGTTTGGGTCAGGTTATTTAGGCCTGAGTAGCTGCTCACTCATTTTGTCTCGGGTATGGTTAATTTCTGATTTGATGAGTCGGACTGAACGATTCAGTTAAATAAAATTGATGGATTAATGGTTATGGTGTTGGCACCATGACTTATGTTTGTTCGTGTATATCACCATGTTTAAGGCTCGCGTTAATACGTAGATAATCATATTAGAAATTATTCATATAAATATTTAAATTTAATTAGGAATCCTTTGAATTATTATAATATTTTAAAATATTATTTAAACATGGATCCTAAATCATTATCTTAGTTTTCATGTTATATAATTCACTAGGTAAGGACCCGCATATATGCGGGTTTTTGATAAAATATTTATAGTCTATAAAAAAAATCGGAAAAGGAAAAACCAAAATGAAACCACCCATGAAATAGATGAAAAATCATATTTTTAGTTACAAACTAACATTGCAAATTTTAATAAGATTCCCATAATTGCTTTCCAAATTTTGTAGTGAATGATGCATCAAGCTAGGGCTGGGCATTCGGATATCCGATCGGGTTCGGGTCGGGTATTTCGGTTTTTCGAGTACTTCGGTAATGGGGTTTAGTACCCTATCGGGTATTTTATAAATTCGGGTCGGGTTCGGATAAAATGACTTCGGGTTCGGTTCGGGTTCGGTTATATCCGACGTGCAATCTATTTAAAAATATACTTCAAATATGAATTTGAACAGAACTCAAATTGATCAAAAACTTCAAAACAAAAATTCAAATGAACATAGATATCGAAAAAGAAATTCGGTTTTATTAGTTTTTACATGAATTATCCAAAAATACCCGAGAAAATATCAAAAACAAAATTTTAAAAATTCAAATAGTATTGATAATTTAGTTATTTTTATCCGAATATAATCCATACTATTCAAATGAACCAAAAGTTATAGAAATTATCTAAAATACATGAACATATCTAACTTTACATCCAATTATCTTTGGTTTAATTTATATTTGTGTTAGTTCGGATACCCGTTCGGTTATCGGTTCGGTCCGGGTTCGGATTCGGGTTTTCGGGTTTAGAAACATAGAACCCGATCGGGTATTTTATAAATTCGGGTCGGGTTCGGATCGGGTAATTTGAGTCGGGTTCGGTTCGGTAATTCGGTTACGGGTAATTTGCCCACCCCTACATCAAGCTTTGAATAGTATTTTTCTACGTTAAATTAAAACTAAATTATCATAAGATATTAATCAAGTAATTTGCAATACATTAAGACTCTTATTGATATAATAATAAAAATAAGCAAAAAAATTTCTCAAGCAATAGAAAGTGTATTCATATAATTTCATTATTTTCATAAAATATGTCGTCTCCCAGTTTTTGATAAAACGTACAGTAATACAAAAATAAACACGTTTTGAATTTAACTAGTTTAAAGTTAAATAATTGATTTTTTTTCTCAGGACGAATAATCATTGATATGATGATATCTATGTTGTAAATAATAATAAAAAAGAAACTTTTAGTTAGACTTTATTTGTTAATTCAAAATTTAATATAGATCGTTGTAATCTATCACATCAATCAAATGAAACAGAGTAATCGATGTTATTTTCTAGTTAAAAAACTGAAACCTAAGTCTACTTTTTTCTACACATGTATTAACTAAAACCTATTTCATAAAAAAAAAAATTCTGCAAAACAATTTTATAAAAAAAAGGAAAAGAGAAAAACGAATGATGTTGTGTAAAAATAAAACTAAGACATGTAATAAAAATGGAATAAACCATGCTTACCCACTCATTATTTAATTAATTATTAGTTAAAGATTAATTAAAAAATCTTGACATATTGATATTTTTAATTTATTTGATAAATACAAATATATAAGTTTAAAAATCATTAAGATTTGTCAGAAACCTAAGTCTATATGTTTTACATATGTATTAATTAAAAATATTTCTGAGTAAATCTTATTACCTATTTAATAAAGGAAACGAGTAATTGACAAAATTTAAATTTAAAAAATAATAAAAGAGAAAGAAAAAATCATTGTGCTTTGAAATAAAATTAAGACATATAATAAATATGGAATAAACCATCCTTATCAATTAATTATTTAGTTAAAGATTAATTGACAAAATCTTCATATATTGATTTTTTTATAATCTATTTGGTAAATACAAATATATAAGTTTTAAAAGAATTAGGGGTTGTTGGATATATGTGGAATATTTAAATTAGAATTTTTTTTAACACATGTAAAAATCTGATCGACCAACTGACACAGTTACGATTGTCTTAATTATTATGTTTGATGGATCGAGCTTTATATAATAAGATGTCATGTGGATCCTAAAATATATGTATAAACTAGATTAGGATCCGCATAATATGCGGGTATTAGATATTAAAATTAAGTGGTTATATCGGATTATTATATTCTACATTAAAACCCCATTTATTTATTTATTTAGAACTTACAATTATGTTATCAGTGAATTAAAAAAATTGGTTCAAATCATCCATAAATCCAAAAATAATCCCTACTATAAATGATGAAAAGATTCCAAAAGTATATTTGAAATCTTATATAATTTCAAATTGAATGTATTTGATAATAAACATCAATCTTATTCTTTAATATTTTTTACATTTTAAATCTTACATAAATTTTCTGTTTTCTATTTTTAAAGTTTATGTTTCTCTAATCTTTTTGATTTAGTAGTTTTCATTTTTTTTTTGTTGTCAACCTAACTATTAATCAAAAAATTTAGTAGTTTTCATTTAAATGGAAATTATACTTCTTAAATCAATACATAAGTAATCTTATTCTTTCATTTTTTTACATTATAAGTCTTACATAGATTTTCAATGTTCTATTTGGTTTCTAAGTTTCTATTTCTCTAATCTTTTTTGATTTAATAGATTCTATTTTTTTTAAATGGATATTATACTTTTTAAATCAGTACATAAATGATATTTTTTTAATAATTGACACATGTCAAAATCTAATTAATTAGTTGACACGTGTCGCCATCTCATGAATTACGATTTGTGCGCATCCAACTTTATATAATAAGATGTAATTCAACTCATATTCTTAATAACAAAAGAAACAAAATACATATTCTTAATTCAACTCGCTAAATATTTTTTCTATTTTTACCATCCTCACATTTGTTTTACCATCCTCACATTTGTTTCTTTATTATATTTAATTGAAATTTCTATTGTTTGTTCTTTTTTAGTTTATATTATTGTCTCTTTTTGCTTTAAATTGAAATTTCTCTGTTTTTCTATTTTTAGTTTTTATTATGGGATTCTTTTTTTTGCATTATTTTAAAACAATTATTACTAAATTTAGATTTCCTTTCTCTAATTAGTTTGGACTTTTAGAAAGTTTTTTTTTAATTATTTTTCGAATGATTTGATAATGATTTTGTTAGTTTTTCATTTTAAATTTTAACACATATCACAATCTAAATTAGCATTGACACGTGTCGCGATCCCGTGAATTATAATTTTGATGAACTCTCTTTTATATAATAAGATTTGATGTAGTGAAAGTGACATTAATTTAGTTGGGATGTGTAGCCATGTAACGAGATATACTTGGTGTAGCTATCAAACATGTTTCCAAGTTTTATCGATCTGATATAATCTGGTGTTTTAATGCACAAACATGTTCATAGTATATTTATATGTTATTAAGAAACCTTACATGTAGCATACTGATGATGATGTACTCAAATCACTATTCCAATTTAATTTGCATATTGTTGATAAAATACGAAAATTGACCTTATAGTTTGATAAACCAAACAATAGTAGCTTAATTGTTTTGTTCAAACAAAAAAAAGTAGCTTAATTGTTACCTACTATGAATCAAAGTCAAAGATTTCTTTACAAATACATTAGAGACATAAATCAACATTACTAGCTTCAAGATTTCATTATATACAAACAAGACTAAAGTGCAAACGAGTCCTAGGGAACTATATACTTTTGGCACCTTAACACGAGTGTCACGCGAAACCCAAAAAAGACAAAAAATAACACGAGAGTCACATTTTATGATTATGCATGTAACTGAAGAATCCTTCTCTTTTCACTATCCAATAATGAATTCACAGATAACATTTAAAGAAATCAAAAACAAACAGTAATTTCGACAGTTTTATGTTTTATTTTCTATGAAAATCCAAGTCAAGGATTCCTTTACATTAGATACATGAATTGGCATTACTACTAGCTCCACAAAACAAATTAATTTTCAATAATCTATGAAGTTGTTTAGTATACGGAATGAAAACAATATAACGAGAATCTCTAAACTCCCATTTTCTCTCAGTTCGAACTTAGTTGAGTACCGAGATCAAGATTTTTCTCGGGGCATAGGTTACGATCTCGACACTCGCGCCATTGCCGAGCGGGTTGTGATCTTATTGATTGTCTTGAATGTAACTTTGTTCGCATGATAATGTACCAACAATAATTTCAAATTTAACGAAGTGGTTTAGTGGTAAAAGGGTCCATGGAAAGGAGTACTCTTTCAACATGGGTTCGATTTTCGTTGGAAACACTTTCACCTCTATTTGGCCGGTATCACGTTTTAAGCCTATTAGATAACTCGATAAATGGGGGAGCATTAACAAGACTTGTTCTTCTTCTACTAACAACTTCATGCCCTCCAATCCTTAGACTTTTAAACTAATAAAACTCCTCTTCTTTCTCAAAAAAATAATACACTACTTAGTACTTGTAAATTCTTTGATCTTCACCACCGAAAATTTGTCTTCTTGATCTTGTCTTAAAATCTCTAACATTCACAGAAACAGTCATTGAACACGATCAAAATCATATAAAACAAGTTCTTAAATACTTCACACAACACCTCTCTCAGCTTCATTCATTAATCTCTCTACATTGTTTCTAGAGTTCTTGCATTACAAGAAAGAAAAGGTTTTGTGTAACTTATGAGACAAGATAAAGATGTCAGAGAAGGATCTTCTTAACGATACAATAATTGCTCGCACCTTCGGCAAAAACGACCAGAAGAGACTTGGTTATGGAGTCTTTGCGCTGACTTTAAATCCTATCTCAGCCCTTTACCAATCGGTAAGTCTCTTTACCGCGTTCTCCAAAACGTCAAAAAACGCAGAAACAACCATTAATTAGCTTTTTTTCGTGGACGCTGGTTTTTTTGTTCTAATGATTAATGTTTTAATTTTCGGGTGAATTTTCAGTTCAAAGTAATATGGACGAAACCATGAAACCTATATGTAAGAAGCTAGAAAGAACAGAGTTATGCGAACTAACGGGCGACGTAAGTGTCCATGGTAAATCCGCGACTGTGCGTTTTCGGGAAATTCCACGTGGCGTATTAGACCTTACGCGAGAAAAGATGACCCTAGGGCGATGAATCGCGTGAGAGAATGGACGGTGAAATTAACACAAAACGCGGACCAATCAGAAAACGCTAATCTCTCGCGTTGCGTTACAAATCACAGCGTTCCCGCCATACTTTTCTCTCTTGGAGGCTTCATTCACGATGAACAATTTCCACGATTTCGCCGATATTTTGATTCCTCTGCACACGAACAAGAATGTACCGTGGATCAACAAATTTAAGGAAATCTTGAAGAATCTATCGATTTACATTGAGACGCACTGTTTCACCAGCGTCATCGTCGGTCTCAATCGCCGTCCAGAGTATTTGCAAAGAGCTAACGATCGATTCTTCGAATTCGGAGTATTCCATTTCTGATTTCCTAAGATGTGAGGGATATCGATTGATCTTTAAGCAAAAACAAGTAAATAAGACACAAGCAATTTGTTTATCCAGTTCCCTTTCGGTACGTCTGGGGAGAGGAACTCTTGCCTCTCAACTTCACTAGATCGAAAAAGGGTTTACAAGCACTAATCAATCTCTCTTTCTCTCTACAGGTTTAGCTCTCTTTTAGGTCAAAGAAGCGATACAAGAAATAAGCTATAAACAAGCTTATAAATAGAAGAAGAGACCCTAGGGAAATAATATTACGTAAGATTATTATTTCCTATTCTTTAGCTCCAAGAGAATATCTTTTTGCCTCATGTGATTGTTGATCACGTTTCTTCCTCTCTTCTTTGTAATGGACTTAGTGCACTCTTAGCCCAAAACATTTCTTGTAACTTGTAAACCTGTAGAAGCCCAATTGTCAGCCTAAATGTTACCTGATTGGTTTGGTATGAGATTGACCCGGTTTGGATTAAACCAGAAGACAATAGATTCACATTCTCCACCTTTGACTTCTGGTCAAAATCCCTAACCCAAACCTTGCTTTCCTTTCTCTTCGATCTTCTAGCGACTCCGGTCATCGATCCCAAAAACACTGTGTCATTCGCCGGCTCCGGCGTCGCTCTCTGAGCTTTCCGGTAAGACTCTTAGCCCCTGCATCTTTGTTCCGACGCTTTAGCTTCATCTTCTTCTCCGAAATTCTCATTTGGTTTTGTGAAGTTTATATCGATTCTTCATTTCCACATTTCTAGAAGAATCATGTTCCTCTCTAATCGATTCAGACTAGAATCGTTACCATCGACGAAGCCATGTTCTTCGATCGACTCACTTACATCAACCACCGTGAATGAAAGTGATGTTCTTCATCAACAATGGTGATAACTCAAGCTTGTACTTTCCCAGATTTGTTATAAAAAAAAACCCAAGCTTTCTTCTTCACTTCGATTCCAAAATTCATTCGACACTACCATTGTGTGTCTTTCTTCATTAAGGTCAACATCGAGAACCACCAGGTACTAATCTCTTTGAAACGCACTTGTTCCTTTGAGATTTACTTGATGCCCTTTCTTTCTTGTTCTCTTACTCTGCAAAATTAACCCAAAACCTTCTTCTCTTTGCATGCTCTTTGAAGGACCGAATCAATTTCAGATTGTACTTCAACCTTTGATAAAGAAAACCAAGTAAATCACTCATACTCGTGGCTTACTTTACTGATTTTATATATGAATTTCTTCTTGCTGCAAAACACAATTGTTTATTCTTCTTCTTTGCTCATAGATTTTGAAGAATCACAACACTAGCAGCTACCAAACAAATCTGAAAATTGCAGGTAAAGAACATAACTCCAAAAGCTTCATATCTCTTTACCTCATTCTCTTGTTAGATTTCCTTCTGAATTTTAGAGAATTACCGAACCAAAATACTAACCAATTTTGTTCTTCTCCTTTCTTGTAAAGAATTCATGTCTGATCTTCACACAAAACCAAATCCAGAAAAAAGGTATAAAGTCTTTAACAAAGACTTTCTTCTTCTCCTTATGAAATTTCTGCTTTATACTAACATTAATCCACGTGCCCTTTGCCTTGTATATGTACTGATCTTTGCACAACCATGGTCCCACAATAAGGATCACGTGCCACTATGCACATACTAACAAGGTAAACAACAACAAAATCTCCATTAGTCATTCAACTAGTTTGATTATTTCCTGAACACTAAACCTTTGTGTCCTGCCTTTTTCTTTGTGTTGTTTTATGTGCAGCCAAACTTGCAGAATCCCCAGCTTGCTTCCACTGTACTAACACATTCAAGGTAAACTAGAAAATTTCAAATTTTCTTAAACTGATTCTGACTTATTTTTCTGACCAATCTATATTGATCTGACGCTTTCCTTTCTTTTTCTCTATTACTGCGAAGTTCTGAAAAACGTCAATAAGAACTTCGCAGCAGTTTCCAATCTGCTTCAGACGACTTTAAGATGCTCCAGGCATTCCCGGAACTTGTTACCTGGTAAGCTCTTAGTTAAGAAATCAGCTGGATTTTTAGACGTGTGAATCTTGTGTAGAGCAACATCACCATCCTCGATTACATCTCTAATGAAATATAACCTGTTATCAATGTGCTTAGTCCTCTCATGGAATCCTCCATTCTTAGCTAAGTGAATAGCACTTTGAGAATCTGAAAACACTTTCACATCATCTTGATTAAAACCCAAATCGGTAACCATTCTCTTTAACCATAGTGCTTCTTTGAATGCTTCTGTCAAAGCCATATATTCTGATTCTGTAGTAGATAAAGCCACTATGTGTTGTAGTCCTGATCTCCAACTAACCGTATTCCCTCCAACCTGAAATACATAACCTGTCACTGATCTTCTTCTGTCTAGATCAGCAGCATAATCAGCGTCTGAAAATCCTTCAACCTTAAAACTTGAACCCTTAGTGAATGTTAGACACAAATCTGATGTTCCTCTTAAGTATCTTAATATCCACTTGATAGCTTCCCAATGTTGTCTTCCAGGGTTTCCCATGAATCTACTCACCACACCAACAGCATGTGCCAAGTCAGGTCGGGAACCTACCATGGCATACATCAGCGACCCTACTGCGCTAGCATAAGGTACTTCACTCATCAAAGTTCTCTCTGTTCGTAGCTCTTCTTCTGTTAGACTTCTTAGCTTGAACTGTGGAACCAATGGTGTAGTTACTGGTTTAGATTCACTCATATTGAAAGTTGATAACACCTGCTCAATGTATTTTTCTTGTGATAGCTTTAGAATTCCTTTTTCTCTATCTCTTGAAATATCCATTCCAAGAATCCTAGTTGCAGGTCCTAGGTCTTTCATTTCGAATTCCTTCATCAAACCTTCTTTTAGCTTAAGAATTCCAGCTGAATTCTTTGATGCTATAAGCATATCGTCCACATATAGCAGGAGGTAAACTGAGCTATGTGGATCAGATCCGAAAATGTAAAGACATGGATCAAATAAGCTTCTTCTATATCCTTGATCCTTCATAAAGCTATCAAACCTCTTGTTCCATTGCCTTGGAGATTGTTTTAGTCCATACAAGGACTTCTTCAACTTACACACCATATCCTCTTTCCCTTTCACCACAAATCCTTCTGGTTGAGCCATGTAGATTTCCTCATCCAACGAGCCATTCAAGAAAGCCGTTTTTACATCTAGCTGCTCCAACTCATAGTCTTGGTTAACCACTAGTGAAAGCATAAGTCTGATAGAGACATGCTTGACCACAGGAGCAAAGACTTCCGTGTAGTCAACTCCTTCAACCTGTGAGAAACCCTGTGCTACTAGCCTTGCTTTGTACCTTGGTTCCTCAACTTCTGGAATTCCAGATTTCTATTTAAAGACCCATTTGCAGCCTATAACCTTCTGCTTCTCTGGTCTTTTCACTAAATCCCATGTCTCACTCCTGTGTAAGGAATCCATTTCATCTCCCGCAGCTAAGTTCCATTTCTTCCAATCTTTGCTTCTTACTGCTTCAGACCAAGACTTTGGTTCATCTAGCATAATCTCAGCTGCACTAACTAGTGCAAAAGCTGTAACATCATAGTCATCATACTTGGAAGGAAACTTAACTTGCCTTTTGTTTTGATCTCTGGCCCGCTTGTTACCCAGATTTCTTTGGTAATTATCCTCATCATTACCATCTTCACCTCCTGAATTATTCCTTGAGTCAGTCTCTGTAGCAGTTGGTTCAATTTCTGCTGAAGCTGGTTCTGAAACTACTCCACCTTGAACTAGATCAGCTCCACCTTGAACTGATTTTTCTGGACTTTTTGCACTGCTTGAAAGACCCTGAATCAGATTCGGATCAAATGAAACTTTCTTTTTGGTTACCTTCACTAACCTTCCCTTTTCATTCTGATCTGAACTCTCTATCTTTACTAGCTTTAATGTATCCTTATACATCTCTGATTCATTGAAGATTACATCTCTACTGATGACAATCCTATCTTCTGTTTCAAGCTTCTCATCCTTTTCAATCCATATTCTGTAACCCTTTGTGCCTTGAGGATAACCTATAAACACACCTTTAACAGATCTTGGACTAGTCTTTCCTTGAGAAACATGGACATATGCAGAACAACCGAAGCTTCTTAGCTGTCCCAAATCTGGTTTAGACTTGCTCCAAATTTCTTCTGGTAACTTGAATCCAATAGACGAATTTGGAGATCTATTAATCAAGTGAACTGTGGTTGAAGCAGCTTCAGCCCAGAACTTCTCCTCTAAACCACTCTCTGACAACATGCATCTAACCTTGTCCATAATCGTCCTATTCATCCGTTCTGATACTCCATTTTGTTGTGGAGTATAAGTGCAAGTTCTGTGTCTCTTAATACCCGATGACTTGCACAGTGAATCAAACTGATTGTTACAGAATTCCAGCCCGTTATCTGTCCTCAAACATTTGATCTTCTTCTCTGTTTGGTTCTCAACACTAACCTTCCATTCTCTGAATTTCTCAAAGGCTTCTCCCTTAGTTTTCAGAAAATAGATCCATACCTTCCTTGAGAAATCATCTATGAAGGTTATGAAGTATTGGCAATCAGATAGACTCTTCGTGACTGATGGAGAACCCCATAAATCAGAATGTACGTACTCAAGGACCTCCTTAGTTGTATGCTTAGATCTTTGATAACTCAGCTTGTGTGCTTTTCCTAACACACAGTTTTCACAAAACTTAAGCACATTAACTTCCTTGCTATATCCCTCCTTCACTAGTACGTCCATGCATTTAACACTCATATGTCCCAGCCTTGAGTGCCATATGCTAGTCATATCTGCTGCAGCCTTTGTTACCAAAGCTTTATCTTTAGTAACAACTCCTTCTAAGTGATACAGCCCGTCTCTCAAATTCCCAGCAAGCACCTTTTGCTTATCTTTGTAAAACTGTATCTTACCGTCTTCTCCTTCATAGCAACAACCAGCTCTATCCAAACAACCGTAGGAAATCAGATTTCTTCCCATTGTAGGAATGTATCTTACTTGTGTGAGAATCACCGTAGAACCATCTGGATTAATTATTCTGGTTTTTCCCATGCCTTTAACATCACAATGAGTGTTATTTCCCATCAACACTCTACCTCCTTCACATTCCTCTAACTCAAACAATACATCTTTGTTAGGAGTCATGTGAAAGGTGCATCCAGAATCCAAAATCCAATCATCCTTTGCGCCATATAGGCTGCCCATGAGAGCCACTCCATCTGTAACCTCCGCTGTCTCCTTTACAGCAAGAATCAAAGGCTCCTTAACCTCTGTAACTATATTAGCCGAGTTATCAGGTTTCTTGTAGCCTCTGTCCGGACACTCCCGTTTCCAGTGTCCCTCTTTACCACATACAAAGCAGCCTTTGGACTTCACCTTAACTTGCGATCTACCTCTGCTTTTTGATCTCCCTTTCCACTGATTTCTAGGTCCTCTCTTCTCTGATCTTCCTCTAGGACCAACGAATAAACCTTCTGAACTTGATCTTTGTTTATTCAACAAACCAGTTTCTTTGAGTTCAACTTTCTTAGCATAAGCTGAAGTAATAACTTCACTCACAGTTAATGTGTCTTTACCACTTCCATACTTAAGAGTATGTACTAATGCTTCATACTTTTGTGGCAGGCTGGTCAGAATCTGGATTGCTTGATCTTCATCAGAGACGATGATGTTTAGGCTCTCAAGATCAGCAATCAACTTGAGGAATACATTCAGGTTCTCCTCAATACTCTTCTGTTCCTCCATTCTGAATCCAGCGAACCTTTGCTTCAGGTAAATCCTGTTTGGTAGAGTCTTTGTCTGGTAGTCACGTTCAAGAGCTCTCCAAACCCCTAAAGCTGTAGGTTCCTTCATTACTTTCCTCAAAATAAAATCACCAAGGCTCATACAAATCAGGTTCTTAACTCGCTTCTCCTTTTCTTCCTTCTTCTGATCTGCCTTAGTCTTTGCATCTGCTGCAGCCTTTGGGTCTGCTGCAGCTTTAGGGTCTGTTACAGCTTCACCATCCTTTTTCAAAGGAACCACTATAGAAGATTCAGCTTGATCTTCCAAAACTGAAGCTAACCCTAGAATTTCGAGTTGACACAGCACCTTAAATTTCCATAGGCCAAAGTCACCTTTGCCGTCAAATTTCTCTACCTCAAATCTGCCTGAAGTAGGTTCCATGTCTAACTAGTGTAGAGATCTATCCAACTATCAAAGAGAAACCAGAATTCCAACAACCAGAACAGATAAGTATCGATACCTTTTTCCTTGTTATCTTTCTGTAGAATTCTGCTCTTTGATCTTCCTGTCTTCTTGAGAGAATTACTTGTGTTACTTGTCTGCTCCAGTAGCTCTTGATACCAATTGTGAGGGATATCGATTGATCTTTAAGCAAAAACAAGTAAATAAGACACAAGCAATTTGTTTACCCAGTTCCCTTTCGGTACGTCTGGGGAGAGGAACTCTTGTCTCTCAACTTCACTAGATCGAAAAAGGGTTTACAAGCACTAATCAATCTCTCTTTCTCTCTACAGGTTTAGCTCTCTTTTAGGTCAAAGAAGCGATACAAGAAATAAGCTATAAACAAGCTTATATATAGAAGAAGAGACCCTAGGGAAATAATATTACGTAAGATTATTATTTCCTATTCTTTAACTCCAAGAGAATATCTTTTTGCCTCATGTGATTGTTGATCACGTTTCTTCCTCTCTTCTTTGTAATGGACTTAGTGCACTCTTAGCCCAAAACATTTCTGGTAACTTGTAAACCTGTAGAAGCCCAATTGTCAGCCTAAATGTTACCTGATTGGTTTGGTATGAGATTGACCCGGTTTGGATTAAACCAGAAGACAATAGATTCACATAAGAGACACATATTCGTTGAGAAACGCCGTCGTGACAAGGATACAGCGGAGGAGACCACGGATTCTGATTCTGTCAAGGGGTAGATCACGAGCGTTCATGAACTCCGGTGAGATCGCGAGAGTGGCAAGAGAAATCGGATTCGAAGTCGTGGTGGCGGAAGCGAACACAGGGGTGGGGAGTTTTGCACAAACTGTGAATTCATGCTCGGTGTTCACGGCGCTGGCCTAACGAACATGCTGTTTTTGCCGGGTGTTGATTCAAATTCTTCCGATTGGTGGATTCGAGCCATCGCAAAGGATGGATCTGAGGTATTTGGAGTACAAGATCGAGGCGGAGGAGAGTACATTGGTGAAGCAGTACGGTGCCGATCACGAGATGGTGAGAGATCCATCTGCAGTTGCGAAACGTTTAAATCGGTTTATATGGTACAACAGCATGTGAGTATTGATGTAAACAGGTTCTTGTCAAGGCTTTCGAGTTATTGCAGTAGATGTTAAAAAAGAAAACTTAGATAACATATCTGGGGATCTCATCCATTGTCTTGAATGTAATTTTATTCACATGATTTTGTACCAACAATTGTTTCAACAAAATCTACTGGAGCAAACAATTTTGAAGTATTTGTTCAACAGTAAAATTGACTAAGCAACCCCAAATGCTCAGGTCTAGAGAGTCATGGGACCTTATATTTTCTCCTAGTTCGCCTCGTTCAGAAACAGATATAGCGGATATTTTTCGAGGCTGTGTACAGATGCTGCTCTATGAAGCTCCACGGGAAGCCTCAATCTCAGATTCTGATATGTGCTGGGGAAGTTGGGTTGTTTTGCCACAGTCCGGTTTCTCCAGAAACCACTACGACCTGCAAAATGAACAAACTGTTGTAAAAGAGTTAGTTATCCTTAAATATTTTCGTTAAAGTTCTGTTACATGATAAAGAGGTTTTATGAATCACCTGGTTTTCTGAAATAAGTTTTATTAGGGAATCTTTCTCTTTGAATGCAGGACGGCTTTTGCGAACTCAAGCACTTTCTACCCTTGTGCAGTATTCTGCCAAAAACAGAAAAGTGAGACACATTAAGATATTATGGCCAACAGAAGAATAAAGCTTTAGAGAAATTCTTAGACACAATTTCTTGCTTTATGATTTTGAGAAGAGTGAGAAATCTTAACCCCCGTTGATTAATCTCACAATCGTTCTGGAATAACAAGAAAATGGTACACAAAAATTAGCACTAACATTTAGACAAACATTAGTTGAGTATAGAGATGTTAATTAGGGCTAGCCCGGCCCGTTAAGGCCCGTCCCGTTTAAACCCAAGTCCGTTTAAGTTCAAACCCTTTTAAATTCATTTATTAAATAATATAATATCTGTTAGTGCTAATTTAGTCCTGAAACAAATGTAATATAATTTATCAACTTAAGATGTAGATTAAAGCATTAAAAAGTTTAAGCCATAATCTAGAGAATCCAATAAAAAATGCAGGACATCATCGATTCAAGCAAGTTCCATCTTTGCACAAAATTTATCTCATCTTTCACCAATGTAAGAAGAAAAACTTAAAGACAAAACAAAATGTTTTATTTGCACCAATGTTCTATTTCTAATCAAGATAAACATAGAAATATAGAATTACCATGACGTATAACAAGCACCAATATAAATCAACTCCTTTACTGGTCTTCAACAATTATAACAAGAATCCTCCAAAGAACCTCTTCTCCTCAAGACTTAAGATAAACATTCGGAAGCACCAATCTCATCAAATCCTGCGAGAACCAACATTACTCATTTCAATCACCACAAAGTTCACACAAGTAAAATAAGTTCATTTTGATGAAAGTTTATCACTAAATGTCAAAGAACACTTGAGAATCTAAAACCAAAGAACTAAGAGAGATTGTAATATGCGATGTGAGTTCCACGTTCATCATCACAACATATAGAAAACAAACTCAAGAACATAGACCCCTAAGCTATTTCAAATTTCTAAACAAAACAGTACACAACTCCACAAGATGATTCAAAACTCTAATACTTAAAGAGAAATCACACAACAAATTGAAGAAACACCAAAAAGCCAAAACATTTCAGAGAGAGAAATATACCCCATAGTAGTGGGCTTAGCTACCCATAAGTCTGAAGTAAAATAGAACCGTCCATGATGCTTTGCAAATAACTCTATAAGCTTTTCTTTTTCAATCTCATATCTCTTGTAGACATCCAGTGCAGAAGTTTGTCTACATATAGGTTGGCAATCCGGATTGAGATACTTGTCTCTAGCTCTTTTCTTCTCAAACTCAACATACCGGAAAGATAGATCGTGATAAATGATTTCTTCAGCGGTCATTTCACGATCTACCTTATGATCATATGGAGGCCTAACTTCTTTCATCGGCATCTTTGGACATGTATCTAAATGGCGCTTCATGTGATTTGTTCCATTATTAATCACCATCTTTACACCACAATGGATGCACTTAGCCCTTTCTCTGCCATCTTCTTCAACACCTACATATTTAAAAACCTCCCAAACATTTGAAGTTTTACGTCTTTTACGTTTCACTATCACTGGTTCTTGCGTTTCACTTCGTTCTTGTGCTTGCGTTTCAGTCACTTATTCATTCATCTCAAACTGAGCATCTACCTCATCCATATCAAACTGAGCATTATGCTCGAGAACGGCGATTGTTTCCAATGATTCGTAATCCAAATTCATAGCCTGAAACAAATAAAATATAATTCATATCAACTTAAGATTCAGATTAAAGCATTAAAAAGCTTAAGTCATAATCTAGAGAATCCAATAAAAAAATGCACAATATCAGGGACTTAGTTTCTCACGTAACCACCAAAACTTGAAGATAATGTACAAGAAAATGTGTTTTATACCATTAACCTACACACCCAGCAAATTTCATGTCTAATCATCGGATGATTATCAAACATTTAATGGCAGATTTCATCCTTGTAGTGGATGCTCTAATAGTTGAACAAAAGTTGGTTTTGATTTAAATAGTAAACAAAGACCACTAAGCTTGTAAATAGCAAAACCAAGCACTGAAAAATAATCTTCTCATATCAAAGACAATATTTGAAACCAAATATTTAGAACTCAATAAATACAACTAATCAAAAACTTAATAGCATAAATTATTTTATTTGTTAAGACTAAATGCTGAAATAATCATTGCATACATAAAAACAAAGGTTCTTAAAGACTAGAGTCTAGAGTAAGACCAATGACGAATTCTTAATGATGAATTGCTC
The DNA here is from genome assembly GCA_900128785.1 of Arabis alpina. NCBI lineage: Eukaryota > Viridiplantae > Streptophyta > Magnoliopsida > Brassicales > Brassicaceae > Arabis > Arabis alpina. Next base: position 13,348,928 of record LT669790.1, read on the forward strand.
AACAATTGCAGACCAAAGTTTCCAACTACGCACAATTTTATTTCTAATCAAGATATACATATAAAGAGAGAATTAGCATGACGTATAACAAGCACCAATGTAAATCAACTCCTTTACTGGCTGGCAACACTTATAACAAGAACCCTCCAAAGAACCAATGTCACCAAATCCTTTACTGGTCTTCAAGAGTCTTGAATCAAGACCAAACCCATAACAAGTTAATGCCTCAATTCCTCAAACTTAGGTGAAAAAAAACATCAAGTTCATGTTGAAAACCATAAAGAAGAAACATCAAGTTATTGAAATATTCAATCTTGAAATATTGAAATAAAAAAACATCACAATCACAAACTTCAACTATCGGTTAAACTACACACAATGGAAACTCGTTGCTCAACATCCAAATCTCGACAACATCACTCAAATCTTCAGTTTCAACTACAAATCTGAAGCTACCATTAAATCAAACTTGAAAATCACCAAATAATTTGAAGCTACCACTAAAGGAAACTTGAAAATCCAATTCACGAAACAATAGAAAAGCAACAAAAAAACATCACTTTACAGATAAAGACAGAAGATTTTTGATGTTTTTGTGAATTGAAAAAGGAAAGAGAGGAAGCAATACCTAGATGGAATTAGGGTCAAATAGAGCAACCATTAAACCTCCGGCGACCCCTTTCCGGTGAACCTCCGACGACTCTTTTCCGGTGAAATAACGGCGATTCACTATTATCAAATGGTCGGTGTTGAGATGCTTTGGACTTCGGAGAAAGGAAGAAAACCTAACAAATATCCATATATTCTTATTCGAAACATCGTCGTTTCGAAGGAAAAACACTAAAAAAAAAAATTATAACAGGTGAAACGGGTTATCCGTTTAAATAATTACAAGTCCGTTTAATAAAAGGGCATTAACAAGCATATCCATTTAAGTCCATTTATTCTAAATTCATAAACGGACATAAACGGGCTCATTTTCATTAAACAGACCTGATTAAGCCCGTTTATTTTCAATCCATTTTAACATCTCTAAGTTGAGTATCGAGACCAACATGTTTCTCGGGGCATAAGTTACGACCTCCACACTCCCCCACTGCCGAGCGGGTTGTGATCTCATCCATTGTGTCGAATGTAATTTTGTTCACATGATTCTGTACCAACTATCAACAATGGTTTTAAGTTTCAACATTAATTTACTTACAACTAAGCTAAAAATGTAAAATCGTGGGGAGCATTAATAAACTGCTCCTAGGACTTTTTCTTCTTGTACGAACAACTTCATACCCTCCAAATCCTTTCTCTCCAATGCCAACGATCCCCAAACTTTAAAAATAATAAAAATGCTCTTCTTTTAATAATACATTACTACTACTTGCAAAATCTTTGATATAATTCACCACCTAAAACTTCTCTTCTTGATCCTGACATGTAGAGGAAGCAACAAAGTTCTTAAATACTTCACACAATCACCTCTCTCACATTCATTAATCTCTCTACATTAGGGAGTTAAAACTCTGTTTCTAGTGTTTTCTTGCATTACAAGGAAAAAAGGTTTTGTGTAACTTAAGAGACAAGATAAAGATGTCCGAGAAGGATCTTGTTTACGATACAATAATTGCTCGTACATTCGGCAAAAATGACCAGAAGAAACTTGGTTATGGAGCTTTCATTGTTTCTATTCTCTTCGTCTTTACTCTTTGCACTGACTTTAAACCCTATCTACGTCCTTTACCAATCGGTACGTCCCTTTACCGCGTTTACAAAAACGCCCCAAAACGCAGAATTCTAACGTTTTGATTTCCTTCTTTCTTCAGTTGAGTTGCAATCATCATTGGACGCTGGTTTTTAATCAACTTATTTGATCTTATGATTAATGTTTTAAATTTTCAGATCAAAGTAATATGGAGGAAACCATGAAACCTATCTGTCAGAAGCTAGCAAAAACAGACTTTTGCGAATTAACTGGCGACGTAAGAATCCATGGTAAATCCGCGACTGTTCTTGCGGCGATCGCGTTTGCGTTTTCAGGAAATTCCACGTGGCGTATTAGACCGTATGCGAGAAACGATGACGCTACGGCGATGGAACACGTGAGAGAATGGACTGTAAAATTAACACAAAACGCCGACCAATCAGAAAACGCTAATTTCTCGCAATGCGTTACGAATCACAGCGTTCCAGCCATACTTTTTTCTCTTGGAGGCTTTGTGATGAACAATTTCCACGATTTTGCCGATCTTGTGATTCCTCTGTACACGACGGCTCGTAGATTCAACGGAGAGGTTCAGTTTCTCGTGACGAACAAGAGTCTACCGTGGATCAACAAATTTAAGGAAATCTTGAAGAATCTATCGAATTACGAGCTAATTTACATCGACGAAGAAGACAAAACGCACTGTTTCACCAACGTCATTGTTGGTCTCAATCGCCATCCTCAAGATCTGTTTATCGATCAATCGAATTCCGAGTATTCCATTTCCGATTTCCGGAGATTCCTAAGAGAGACATACTCGTTGAGCAACGCCGTCGTGACAACAATACAGCGGAGGAGACCACGGATTCTGATTTTGTCGAGGGGTAGATCGCGGGCGTTCATGAACTCCGGTGAGATCGCGAGAGCGGCAAGAGAAATTGGATTTGAAGTCGTGGTGGCGGAAGCAAACACAGGCGTGGCGAGTTTCATGCAAACAGTGAATTCATGTGACGTGATGCTAGGCGTTCATGGCGCTGGGCTAACGAACATGCTGTTTTTGCCGGAGAACGCGGTCCTGATTCAGATTCTTCCGTTTGGTGGATTCGAGTGGGTCGCGAAGACGTATTTTGGGGATCCGTCAAAAAGGATGGATCTGGGGTATTTGGAGTACAAGATCAAAGCGGAGGAGAGTACGTTGCTGCAGAGATACGGACGCGATCACGAGATTGTGAGAGATCCATCGACCGTTGCGAAACGCGGGTGGGAAACTTTTAAATCGGTTTATATGGTACAGCAGAATGTGAGTATTGATATAAACCGGTTCAAACCGGTTCTAGTCAAAGCTTTTGAATTATTGCCCTAGGTTGTAAAAGGTACTCAGGTATGTAATCTGGGGATCTCATCCATTGTGTCAAATGTAATGTTATTCACATGATTCTGTACCAACAACAGTTTCAACATTAACTACAACAAAATCTAGTGGAGCAAAGAATTTGGTTAGATTTAGAAGTGAGAAGGCAAAAGGGCAAAAAGACTGACCACAACAGAGCAAACTCCAGGGGACAAGCTTTGCACAGATGATTGGTCGGACAATATATTCGCCATGGCCTAGCTTATTGCACTCCTCAAGGTTAGAAACCAGAGAGGCGTTTTCGAGGAGACGGGGATACTGTTAGGGTCTTTGGCTTTCAAAGTTTGGGGGTGAAATATACTTCTTCCAGCAAAATACTTGACCACTCCATTCTTTTTGGGCTTTTTTCCACCCATCTTATTCTCGAACCAGTGTCAGATGATCACTGTTATTACCAGCAGATAAATAGGACTTAGCTGACAAGTATGGTACCTGCAATAACATGAATTACTGAATAATAATCATCAAGATTCAAAAGCATCATAGGCATGTCTAGGATAACGGTGATAACATCTTCAGGCATAACACGACCAGCTCTTCCTCTTCTCTGTGAGAAAAGATACAAACTATCTAAGTTCATTTAATACCAGCAATTACCAAAATCACTTCTTGGGTTTTCTATATCTTACTTAACATCTTCAGACAAGGAGTGTTGTTAATGGCATCTTTAGACGTTTCTTTTGCTTTTCCACAATCAACCACAAATACCTTGTCTCAGCAACATTGGTGGCCACAACAACTATTTTCCTAATGCCTTCTGGAGGTCAACCTCTGTAGAATTGGACAACAACTACAAAGACCAACCTCTGTAGAATTGGACAAATCATTAGAAGCAACAATGAAAGCAAAGAGCAGCTATATAAAACATAAAATTAATAATAATGAGGTGACAAAGCGAGCTTAAACAAACGTCGTAGTGAAATCACAAGAATTTTAGAAATTCCATTTACAAAATAAAAAACCAGCTCATAACAAACAACGTATAAGTGAATAACCTGGTCAGAGCTCCCGATGGATCCATGGCAGGTACGCAACAATACTTTTCTGAATTCTCCTAGAAGAGGATGAGCTTGGAGCATAATCTTCAAATTGTTTATATCATCCCAACCCATACCAGCAAAGAACCAGGGGTCTCTCCTTTGACTATGTGACAAAGCAAGTGTTCAATGAGGTAAAAACCTACTGAATCAAGACTCCAAGGTTAACTTTTGAAGCTGCTATTTTAAGAGTAGCCTCGAGAATCTCCTCCAGGAAATGGGTTCGTATGGGATATGTAAAACCCTGTACATGATTTTTCACTCGAGTTATAATCATACTTTTTACTAGATCAAGAGTTCTTCATGAGAGTTAGAAAGGGAGATTTACCGGGATATGCCTGGCCTGTGCACCATTGAATTAAGAAGAAAAAAGATCAGCATTGAAAGTGACACTCATTAAAATAAACCGTAAGTCAGGCCTATGAGGAAGGAGGTCTTACAGGACAACAATCAGGAAATGTAACCCCCCAAAAAGCTAAGAGAATGTGTGAATTTGATACTGGAAGTAGTGATGGAAAATAAAGATAATATACCTTCATTCATCACATGTTCATGAATCTCATCTATTATGACATGAGATACACTTTTCAGGCTTCACTCCAAATGTAACCTTCTAAGTAATACCATAAGTACAAAAGAGAAGACGGGTGTCATTTCCAATTACTCTTTCATGCCGTATTTTGTAGCCAACCTTCCAAGAGTATGATAGCGCATCTCAGGCTCAAAAACAGTCTTATCAAGCTAATGATTGGCACTTTCAGTTTCAGGTCATGGTGTTGAAACCAAAATCATTTCATCCCAATAAAAAGACATGACAACAGTAAATTTGACTAAACAAACCCCAACTGCTCAGGACCAGAGACTGATGAGAACTTACATTTTCTCCTAATTGTTCCCCTCGTTCTGCAGCAACTCATTCAGAAACAGATATAGTGGATATTTTTCGAGGCTGTGTACAGATGATCCTGCATGAAGCTCTAGGGGAAGCGTCGATCTCAAATTCTGATACGTACTGGGGAAATTTTGTTTTGCCACAATTAGTTTCTCCAGAAACCACTACGACCTGCAAGATGAACAAACAGTTGGAAAAGAGTAATCCTTGAATATTTTCAATGTTACAAAATAAAGAGGTTTTATGGTTCACCAGGTTTTCTGAAATGAGTTTTAATAGTGAATAGCTCTTTGTACGCAGGACGGCTTTTGCGAAGCTCAAGCATCCTTTACCCTTGTGCAGAATTCTTCAAAAAAGAAAAGTGAGACACATTAAAATATTATGGCCAGAAGAAGAATAAAGCTTCAGAGAAATTAACTAGCCAGTTCTGTTGCATACTCTTGAGTTGGTAACTCTTCGTTTGGAGTACTCTTTGTATTAACAAGATTTTGCGGCAGAGGAGACTCGGATAGTCAGATTTCTCAGATTGTCCATCATCAGTAGCTAAAACTTAAAAGTTGTATTGGATTTGGATATTCTTAGAAAACTCCTTGTTGTTTCCAATCGAGAAAATCCTGCAGATGAGCATCTACTTGTCTTTGTACCACCTACTTGAATCCAAGAAACAAGAAATGAAGATATCTATAACCTCCTAATCTCAGTGAATAACACAAGAAGGATTAAAAGATCAAAGAAGCACCTCTCTTTGCAGGCGCCTATCACGTCTAAAGCTTGGCAAAGGGGCCTTTCTAAACACAACAGCTTTGACACATAGATGGCTGCAAACAACAGATCATATCTCTTAAAGATTTAGACGGCAAAAGAAACCTCAGACTCAAATAAGATTTCTTACACAAAGATACCTATGCAATCCTATTCTTGAGGCCAATTCTGAATAATCTCACAATCAATCTGCAATAACAAGAAAATGGTACACAAAAATAAGCATTAAGCTGAGAACAAGACTAATATCAAAATCGATTAAAATGAGATTCGGTGCTTGAATTTCGAAAATTCTAGCTAAAACTATTCAATCCCACAATTCGTTGCGATCCAGCAGGAGTTTGTAGATAGCGAAAGCAGTACCTCGGGAACCTTCTTCTCCAATCTAACCCAACAACGCAGAGTCTGCGAAATCGCCGACCAACAACCTTCCTTCTCCGGTGAACGGAACACAGTGGCTGCCCGGTTTAAAGGCTATCAAACCGGATTTTGTTACGGTTTTCGGGTTTTTAAAATAAATTTGGATACATGAAAATACAAAACCGGAGATCTATTGATGGGCTTTTTTTGGGCCCAATCGTAAACCCTAGAATTTTTAAAATTTCTTCTTCTCTCTCTCTCTTTCATTTCCAGAACATCTAGGGTTTTTTTCACTTTATTTCCTTTTGAATCGAATCCGATCTCGATTCAACTCAACAATGGCGGCGGTAGCAGCACCTATGGCATCGAGACCTCGCGCATCGAAGGCGGAATCGTTCGTAGACAACAAACGGAAAGAAGACGTCCGTCTCTCAAACATCAACTCCGGTCGCGCCGTCGCAGACGCCGTTCGTACGAGTCTAGGTCCTAAAGGTATGGACAAGATGATTTCGACTGCGAGTGGTGAGGTTATCATCACTAACGATGGAGCTACGATCCTTAACAAGATGGAGGTTTTACAGCCAGCGGCGAAGATGTTAGTCGAACTTTCCAAATCTCAAGATTCAGCCGCCGGAGATGGGACAACCACGGTGGTTGTCATCGCTGGTGCTCTTCTCAAGCAGTGTCAAACGCTTCTTTTGGCTGGGATTCACCCTACTGTGATTTCAGATTCGCTTCATAAAGTTGCTGGTAAATCTGTTGATATCCTTACCGCCATGGCTGTACCTGTGGAGCTCACTGATCGAGATTCGCTCGTCAAATCTGCGAGCACTTCGCTTAACAGTAAGGTTGTGAGTCAGTACTCTACTTTACTTGCTCCTTTAGCTGTAGATGCGGTTCTCTCTGTTATAGATCCGGAAAAGCCTGAGATTGTTGATTTGCGTGATATTAAGATTGTTAAGAAGCTTGGTGGTACTGTTGACGATACACATACTGTGAAAGGTTTGGTTTTTGACAAGAAGGTTAGCCATGCTGCTGGTGGACCTACTCGTATGGAGAATGCTAAGATTGCTGTGATTCAGTTCCAGATCTCGCCTCCGAAGACTGATATTGAGCAGAGTATTGTTGTCTCTGATTACACTCAGATGGATAGGATCTTGAAAGAAGAGAGGAACTACATCTTGGGGATGATTAAGAAGATCAAAGCAAGTGGTTGCAATGTTTTGCTGATCCAGAAGAGTATTTTGAGAGATGCTGTGACTGATCTGTCGCTTCACTACTTGGCTAAAGCTAAAATCATGGTGATCAAGGATGTGGAGAGAGATGAGATTGAATTCATCACCAAGACTTTGAACTGCTTGCCAATCGCTAATATTGAGCATTTCAGAGCTGAGAAGCTTGGTCATGCTGATCTTGTGGAAGAAGCCTCCCTTGGAGATGGAAAGATCTTGAAGATCACTGGAATTAAAGACATGGGTAGAACTACCTCTGTTCTCGTTCGTGGATCCAACCAGCTTGTTCTGGATGAAGCTGAGAGGAGTCTACACGATGCATTATGTGTGGTCAGGTGTTTGGTTAGCAAGAGGTTCTTGATCGCAGGAGGTGGTGCACCAGAGATTGAGCTCTCAAGGCAGCTCGGTGCTTGGGCTAAGGTGCTCCATGGGATGGAAGGTTATTGTGTGAAGTCTTTCGCTGAAGCTCTCGAGGTTATTCCTTACACGCTGGCTGAGAATGCAGGGTTAAACCCCATTGCCATTGTGACTGAACTCAGGAACAAGCATGCTCAAGGGGAAATCAACTCTGGAATCAATGTGCGAAAAGGTCAGATCACTAATATCTTGGAGGAAAACGTGGTTCAGCCCCTGCTTGTGAGTACCAGTGCAATCACTCTTGCAACTGAATGCGTAAGGATGATTTTGAAGATCGATGACATTGTTACTGTGAGGTAGTGTGGTAGTTTCACTCGAACCAGGTCTGAGAACATTTCTATTACTCTATCTAAGCTTTGTTTCTTGATTTTTGTGTTATGCGTTTGCACAATGGTTGAACTTGGAACACTTTTTGCTAAGTGGTTTAGTGCGAGTGTGTTTCTTTCTAGTGACTTGATATCAAGATTTCTCTTTATTTTTGTTTCATATCTTGATTATTTTGGTTTATAAAGAAGTCAAATGGTAGGAGCAGAATTAGAACTTCAATTACTGGGACTCAAATGTTTGATTATGGGTCACAAAATTAGTAGCCTATCTGGATAATCTTTTAGACTGGGACTCAAATGTTTGATTATGGGTCACAAAAGTATGACAGTTCACAGTTGCATGAACATGAGTTGCTCCAGCTCATTGGTCTGTGCCCCAACCAGACAAAATCTGAACATAAATATCTATTGGCTTCTCTATAGTCAAACTTTATCATCTTTTCATTTATTCATAAATTAATTGCAACCCAATTTTGATTACAACTCAAAAGTGAACAACTAGAATATCCATTGTATGAGTGACCCCATTGAGGAGCGTGTGTATTGGCCAATTTCTTGTGTGGTATGAACCAGTCTTGTGTGTGTATGTACAGACAAATATTGCGTTGTGTTTGCACAAGTGTAACCTGTTTACACTGCAGACTCAGAATTACCATCTTTCTTGTGTTGTGCCTCAAGAAGATGTTTGGTCAGTGACTCTGGATCTTGTTGACTAGTTTCTTCAAGCACCTGTTTTCTTTCTTCGTTTTTTCCCCAAAGAACTAAGTATAGCCCCAACATTATTAACACTGCACCAACAATACTGCAAAACAAAGATTGAATTTAGATCGAGCACCAAAAGGAGTAAACCCCCGATTGATCTTGTTTCCAATGTGTTTACCTTCCGGAGTATAGCTGATCCCCAAGAATAAGAAACGCCATTGCAGCAACAAGAAGTGTCTGGAGAGGCTGGAAGACTGCGACAAAGACAGGACCACCTTTGTAAATACACCAAGTCTGAAGATAAACTACCAACCCCGACGCAATGATTCCCTGTAAACATGACCAACCAAAGATTAGTTTCATCAAATTCAAATCAAGGGAAAATGAAAAGAGAGAGAGAAAGCTTACTGCGTATAGGATGGTGAAGAGCTCTTCCCAAGAGACAATGATCCAGTTATTGAGATCAGTTTCAACAAACAAAGCTATAACTAGAAACTGAACCAGACCGAAGAAACATGTGAACGATGTTAGAGTGAGCTTTGCTGGGTACTTCTTTAGGACAGGAGCTTGAAGAACCATCCAACCAGCCCATGACAGACAATGTCCCATAAGGTATAACCATCCGAGTGTCAGACTCTGCGATTTGTTAGATCCGGTCTCCTCCTCCTCGCTTATGTTAAGGCTCTTATGAAACACCGGAAATCCTCTGTACAGTGTGATCACTGTGGCTCCACCAATGCTCACTAGAGTTCCCAAAACTTTAGCCACACCGTGATTCCTAACTAGGTTTATGTGCTCTAACCTTGATTCACAGAAGAAGGTCAGCGTTAGACGCGCCCTTAAAACGATATTTCCATGAAAGAAGTTGTTGAGTATACCTTAGGGTACAAGCCATGATGAAAGTAATGGCAGGAACAGAGTTTTGCATTGCGGAAGCAAAGGTTGGAGTTGAATAGTAGAGTCCCAATAGGTAGAATCCTTGGTTTGCTGTGATTCTGATGTTAAATACACAAAAAAATATTCAGAATTGTAAGCAATGGTTTTAGGATTAAGGAATCAAATGGTGATCAGAAGAAGAAAGCTTTGGTCTCTCTTGTTCTGCTCTTACCCAATGAGTGCCAAGAGGAAGAACTGAACCAGTAAAGAGATTGTGAGTGGAGGCCTCTCCTTTCTGTTAAAACAAAAGTAACCAAAAACAAGATTCAATATCAAAGGAACAAACTCTCTGAATCTACCCAAGAAATCCATGTAAGGCAAGTAAACAAACAAATCCTGTTATTGTATCACAAGATCCTGAGACGAGTAAGGACTTACTTTTCGAAGAAGTAAGCGAAAGGACCAATGAGGAGAAGGGCAAGGAGATTTCTATAAACAGGGTACACAACTTTGCTAACACCAATGTTAAGAGCAACTCTTGAGACAATGTGAAAGCCTGCAAAACAAAACTGTAGTGTGATCAATGCCACTACAAGCTTCATCTTCTCTGATACTACTCCTTTTCCCATTGTATCTTCTACTTCTTTTTCTTCTTCTTAGGCTCTTGTCTTTGTGAAGTTTGATAGCACATCAAAGGTTGCTTTTATATGAATGTGTGGACTTGAGATTTAAAATATAGAAGAATTATTACTCATTAGATAATTAATAAAATGGATTGATTATTAGGTACTGTGAGAACAGAGATGGTACATCATTTCTTCAAGTGGGCCACTATACTTGTGTTGTAATTAATGATTATGAATAATGATGATGTAAGATGGGTTATTTGACTGTAATAATACGATTTGGAGGTTGAATGTTTTATGCGACTGAGATGTGTAGGGATATGTATGTATTGGTAGTAGTTCTACTCGCTTTTAATGACACTAGACAAATCATTCGTGTATGTTTTTTATTGATTTCGATAAGATTTTTGATAAGCATAACAGCTACAAAGTGAAATTCAATCTTTAAATGATTAGATCTGCTACAATTTTGCCTCTTAGATCAAATTTGGTTTTAATAGTATGTCATATCTCACTATCCAAATTTAAATTTGTATCAATAATTCTTTAAATAAAAAACTAGTATTGTTTAGGTAAAAAAGAGAAGAGAAACTGATGTCTTATTTCAGAAAGAATGATGAATATATATAGGGTACAAGTATTAGGGTTAGAATGAATACTTGGAGAATAAGTCTAGCATATTCTATGGGCTTCTAATGGACATCCACTAAATGGGCTTATAACACTCCCCATTGGATGTCATTAGAGTAAAAGTAATCCTAATACGCAAAAGAAGCTGCCTCATTAAAACCTTACCAGGGAAAACCCAGTGGGAAAAACCATGGTGAAGGAAAAAGAGTGCAGCGCGCATTTACTCCCCCTGATGATTACATGACTCGAGATCTTTGGGGCGACGTAATCCGATACCATAAACTAACTTCTTGAAGGTAGCAGTTGGAAGCGCCTTTGTAAAAAGATCTACTAGATTCTCGCTTGAACAAATTTGCTCTGTCAACTTTGGTAGAAGGTGCTTTGTTCTGTCGCCTTTGATGTATCCTTCCAATTGTCTCCTTTTATAGGCTGATGAGTGCATAACTTGAAATCTTTGTGATGCTCCAAACTTGTTTCTTGAAGGTACTAGTTGGAAGTGTCTTGAAAATAAGTCGACCAAAGTTTCGCTTGAACAACCTCTTGAACATGTACATCGTCATTCTTCTGCAACTCATCAGTCTTCTAGATGATTCATCTGAATCATTCTCTTTATTTCTCTCATTATCATTAATGTATGATATTCTTTTGGAAGATTGATAGACTTTTATAACTCATTATAATGATAACATTCCTCTATATGTGTCTATCATTTGCGTGTTCTTTGATGTCTCGTTAAAAACATTTCATGGAAAAACCCTATGGGATAAAAACTATGATAAGGGAAAAAGAGTACATCCACGCATATCATTATATTTCTCCCCCTCATAAACGGGAAAACGTAATAATTCCCCTCCAATAGTTTCATATCCTTCTAAATCACCCCCGCAAATTTTAGGTCGTAACATTTCACCCCAACGTCAAAGTTAAACGTTTATTTCACCCTAATTCTGGGTTTTTTCGGTTAATAGCATAACCAGAGCGTAACCAATTAATTCGGTTTTGTTAACCGAAATCAAACCCGAATGGTATTAACACCAGACCCAATACCCAATTATTTTACCCATTAAAAATCAAAATTTGGAAAATCAAACAAACAATCTGAAGAAGAAGAAGAAGAAGATCATCAACGGAGAAGAAATGAACTTTGCTCTCTACAATTGGTTCTGCAATATTAAAATTGGTGTTATAATGAATGATACAAATATGAGTAATAGGATAATTATGAAGAAGAAGAAGAAGAAGAAATTAGTAAGCTTCCAACAAAAAGCAAAATGCATCGGATACCCGAATTATAGCCGATGATCTTTTAGTTTGGTTGCTTGCTTTTGGACATGAATTTCTCAGTTTGCATGCTTGTTTTGGACATGAAGTTTTATTAACAATTTCCACAACACGTACAATCAAAAGAAACAAAATTTGTTTGTGAACCCATCGGATTGAAAGGGAGGAATCAACGATGGTGAATTCGTACAATCCTCTTTGTTTCACGAATTTCATCTCCTTCTCCATCGCAGCTGCCTCTTCCTTCGAACTCTCCACTTCCCGTTCTCCGTCGCGGACCACCCTCCGCCGCGTTGACCATCGTTTCTCGAGAAATGCGATCGTGTCTCAAATTCCTCGTCCCCTTCAAGCCGGATTTGGAAACCTCAAGACCAAATCCATTTCCATGTACGAAACTCAATCGATTTAGTGGTTAGATTTAGAGATTTTTAGTTTGGGAATTTAGGGTTCATGTTCGTGGTTTGATTTGGGGATTTTCATATCGAGAAAACATAAAACTGGTTTTAAAATCGGGTCAAAGTCGGGTCAATTTCGGATTTGGTTTTCAAAACAAGTGAATGTCGGTTTACTATTTCTAATCGGGTCATTAAATGGTTAAGAAACGGTTTACTTTTGATTATTTTAGTTAATATAAAACCCGGTCTACAGTAAACCGACATTAAAAAGAATTAGGAGGAAATATGAGTTTGATTTTTATTTTGTGTCTATTTAAGCATTTAACTTCTATTTTAGGGTGAAATAAGCGTTTTAGTTTGACGTTGTGGTGAAAAGCTACGACCTAAAATTTTCGGGGTGATTTGAGAGGATATGAAACTATTGGGGGGCAATTACTACGTTTTCCCCTCATAAACATCTTCTCCAGGAAATGCATTATGATCATATATAATATCTCTTTTGGAACTATTATAAGCATAAAATTAATGAACAAACTCGTATGATTGCCATATGATATTTTATATTATTGAACTTCTGGTTCATAACATCTTTTCGCTAAATGTTTAATCTGAGACATCTTGAGATAGTTTTGTCTTTTCAAGATCTTTTATCTCAAACTTTTTCAACTTTTTCTTTTGATATTCCACTGTATATAAATTTCTTCATGAGTTATATGATGTTCAAATAATCAAATATATACTTCAATCATAACAAATCATTTTCTAAATCTTCTTATAAATATACATAGGCTAATATCATCTTTTCATTGTCTTTCTCTTAGCAAATACTCACTAAGAATATTCTTGCAGTGTACATCCTTCTTGGAGTATATAAATATCATTATACAGTGGTTACTTATCGCATAACTTGTAATAACTCTGCCGGAGTTTCGATGATGTTCAAATGAAGAATCACTTTATCAAAATATTTTGATAAGTCTACATGGGTATTTACATGATTATATCCCATGCTACATACTTTCTTTTCATTCGATCGATTACCGAGTAGAATTCCTGAGAATATAATTCTAATATCATTAACCCTTCAGGGATTGTATCCTTCACATATATATCCTTCAAAGATTGCATATAAATGTTTTTATCCATTGTTTCATCTCTTACTACCAAATTTGTAAGATATCAAAAATAATTGCCACCAAAAGAGAATATATCTCTTCATAAAACATTCTTTATCTTTGTGAATTTCACTATATTCCAGTGTTCTAAAACGCGGCCTACGCGGGTGCCCAGGCGGCGTCTAGGCGCTATGCGGGTGCCCGGCGCCACAATTTTATATTATACGGTGATTTATGCGGTTTTTAAAAATGCGGATGTTTATGCGGTTTAGGCGGACGTTTACGCGGTCTAGGCGGACGTTTACGCGGCATACGCAGATATTAGGCGGCCATATAGAAAAATAAAGAAAAAAAAATATTTTTTTAATATATTGTAAACTAAATTTTTTTCATAAGTAATATTTATTTATTTTTAGTCTATAACTATTATACATATTAGTTAAATTTATTTCAAAAATAGTTTAGAAATTATATATTTATAAATTTCTATATATTTTATGACTATGCTTTTTAAATTTATATTTTGAGATATATGTATATTAAAAATTATATTTTTTTTACATAAAATTTTATTTAGTTTTATATCTAAGACTATATTTAAACTTTTTCATTTCTAAATATACGATATATTCATTTTAATAGAGATATACACCTAAAATATAATTATCCGCCTACGCCCCGTCTATACTTCCGCGTATACAGTTAGGCGCTAGGCCCTCCTTAGCCGCGTAGGAAGCGCCTAGCGCATTTTAGAACACTGCTATATTCACTATTCTTTCAAACAAAATACTCATTAATATGACACTGGTTTTACACTTTAAGTGCAAGGACTACTGGTCCATATAATTCTCTACAAGAGATTATATAAGTCTATTTCTTCCAATCATTATTTTGTGTACACTTTGCAATAGACTTTCTTTCATGATCCTCTCTTTTTATCCATAATATCAACTGCTCATTGCATGCAAAAATATTACGACGTCGATTTGCTTTATGGTTCCATCTTATTCCATACATGACATAGCTAGCTATAACTCTTCATTTTCAAGTACTTGAACTTTTTCATTTGTCATGTTTATGTCTCTTCTAGAGATCATCCAATCTCTTTAGGAGATTTTTCAAAGTCTTTCTTTCCTCGAATTGGTCATTCTCAATTTATGCTCTCTTTTCTTTCGAGGATTCTTAATATTATGAACCAAATAAGTCTATCACGCTTCATGCGATCTTTAGACTCACTAGCAGCTTGATATAGTCCTTCCGGAACATCAATTTTAATTGGAGCATATACAGCTGGGGTAGGTGACTTCATCACCCTATTTTGAGTTAGTAAATGCGTATAGCAATTAATACGCTAAGTTCTTCTTATGAATTATCTTTTTGGACTTCTCATATAAATTCTTTTGGTCCGAGGATCAATGATAATTCATACATATCTTTCTCCAGCTGTTTAATTTCCCCCCCTAATGTTGGAAAAGTTGACTCATTAAAATGAAAGTATATAAATTGAGCCTTATATAAATCCTTTTGGGATGACTCTTAATTATCTTTCATATCCAACATATATTTTTATCCTCTTTTGAGGTTCCATCATCAAGCACTGTGGTGGAACACTTTTCACATTCATAGATCTTTCATTCAAAGATCGTTCAGATGGAAACTATTTGGTTTCTAACCCTAAACCAATAATGATGGGGAGAACAATTAGTTATTCATTAGATTGATGCGAATCTATGCTACTAAAATTTGTATATGAACATGAGCTTCAGGATGTTCAACACTTATCCCAATAGACATATAATAATCAGGCTTCAAATATAAACCAAAAATAACCTCGCAAACTCCAAGTTGCTAGTTTATAACAAGGAAAAATATGACCTTTTATTGCATCAATCGATTCAATGCGTCCATTGAATCGATGCATCTAAATGTCACAAAGTGGGTGATCAGCTCATAATCATCTCCTTGTATATATTTCAGAAAAATTGGTAGAGTCCAAATCATCTTTAACTGGTGAAAGCCATATTATCATATTGCTTTTGAGCAAATAGCCTATGATAAATAATTAGGAAGAATCTTCTGGTTCTTCACTTAATGTCCACATAAATATCATAATTTATTTATTTTTTCGCATCATCTTTAAACCAGGATGACCAATCCGGTTAAGCCAAACATATAAATTCTTTGTAAACATTTGGTTTACTTTTCATTCTTCGCTAGTAAACTTCTGGTTTACTTTTCATTTTTAGCTAGTAAACTTCTGGTTTACTTTTCATTCTTAGTTCTGGTTTACTTTTCATTCTTAGCTAGTAAACTTCTGGTTTACGTTTCATTGCTAATCACTTACTCCATTCAGGAGATAACATAAAATAACTTTCTTTAATCCATGACACCTCAAACATGGATTTTGGTAATGAATCATGTGCCAATAAAGTAATAAATGGGACAACAATAGAAATTCTATAATCTAGTATAGAAAATCTTAAAGATTAATTTGACTAAAAACTTGTAGACATGGTACAAAATGAAGAGCATATATGTAAAGCGTACCTGGAAAATTCATAGCTAATGATGGGAGTTGTCATAAAGCAAAGACCGAGGCAATCAATTTAGTATCTACTTTCTCGGCAAATTTTATTCATACGATCCTTTTCCTTTATGTATCATATATCATATATACCATATTCACTTCAGAGAATATATCAAAACTAGTCAAATATGAGTATGATTTCTTATCAATAACTCATATATATTTTCTCATCCTCAAGAAGAATCCATAATATTTCTTAAATTCTTGTTCATGACTTTGTGTCTATAGGACAACATTACTTGTATGGAAATTTTATTATGTATGCTTTACCAACTCCGCATTAGAGATATTCTCTCAATATAATATCAATTAGCAAGTAATTCTAAACATAGCTGAATTATATTCACTCACAGACTTTTAGTCTTGTAATCTTGGATATAGCTAGATTTAACCAATCACATAGCTAGTTTTATGTAATATCACATTCTGGTGATCACATTTTTCCTTTGAGAATTGTTCGAAGAACTTAGTGAACATAATCTTCTAGATATATCACTTGTAGTGAACTTTAATAATCAAGTAGTGAACATAATCTTCTGAATATGTCACTTATTGTCTATGTGAGATTCTCTTAATTTTCCTCTCGGGATGATATGAAACTTCAAGTTCATGTATCTCAAATTGAATCTCACTATATAAATCCAATTTGGGTAATGTATTTTATCTCAATCCAATCCTTATAACTTTTGAGACTTAAAAGAATATATACCATCAAATATTACCTTCTTGTAGACTGTATGCTCTTTTGGAGCATTCAATAAGCTATTCTGAAGCATTCATACATTGATTTTCTTAAGCATTCAATAAGCTCTATACTTCTATTGTATTATTTCACTTCAGGTGAGAATACAAGTTCTCGAAAGAAACTCATTGACTTTGTTCTTGACCATTCAAAATAATTTTATAGCCTTGGCTTAGTGTGCTCTTTTTCTTTATATATACATATATATATATATAATATGTCACATTCACTTCAGGGAATAGACCAAAATCACATGAAATATGATTCATGATCAATAGTGCACAATGATCGAACAAACAAATAATTAAAATGTATGAGCTGATAGCATTAATCGATTAGCTATATAAAGCATCGATGGTAAAATAGGTATGCCAAAGCATTAACCAATCATATATACAAAATATTGATTGTAATTCAAAACTTGCATAATAGTTATGCCATGAATGTATCATATTGATTAAACATGCATCGTTTTGTGTAAAACACCAAATGATATCACGATATGCCGATATCAAACCAATCAGATCAATACATACCAAACAATTAAAAAGAACTTTCAATTTTGGTAAATCAACAAAGCCATAATTAAACATGTCTCCTATATATCTCTGAAACATGTGACGAGTGATATTAATGAAACATGTTTTGGTCTATAACGTGATGATGCCATGTATGAATTTTAAAAATCAAATTTGAATCATATGATAGGATTAATAACACTTATTAGCGTATTAATAAAATAATTAATATACATAAGTATGATTTGTGAGAATTACTCGATGATAAACATAGTGTTCATGAATTAACATGTGTATGTTATCGAATCACAAAATCAAATTTAAAAATAAAAACATAAAATTGTTTAAAAATAATAATTAATATATATATATATATATATATATATAAGTATGATTTGTGAGAATTACTCGATGATAAACATAGTGTTCATGAATTAACATGTGTATGTTATCGAATCACAAAATCAAATTTAAAAATAAAAACATAAAATTGTTTAAAAATAATAATTAATATATATATATATATAAGTATGTTTTGTGAGAATTACTCGTTGATAAACATAGTATTCATGAATTAACATGTGTATGTTATCGAATCACAAAATCAAACTTAAAAATAATTTATAAAATAAAAATTTATCAAAGCAATTAAGATTAACAAAAGAAAGATCACGTGAACTTGAAACTACAACAAAGTTATAAAATAATACTAGATGCATACTGTATAATTAAAAGAAAGATAGCTTACGATCGATCGGAGAGAGGAAGAAAAAAAAAAAAACTATTAGAGTTTACTCAGATAGCTAGATCTATCGGGCTGATAACGTGTTTAGGTAAAGAAGAGAAGAGAAACTGATGTCTTATTTCAGAGAGAGAATGATGAATATATATAGGATATAAGTATTAGGGTTAGAAGGAATACTTGGGGAATAAGTATAGCATATTCTATGGGCTTCTAATGGACATCCACTAAATGGGCTTATAACAAGTATTTCTTTGTTCGGACTAATTTGGTTTATTTAGAATGAAAATCACTACATTTTTTAAGTTTCTTTCTGTTTTTGTAATAATGACTTAAGGAATCGAATGGCATGTTATGCATCCTAACAATTAGGCAGCTTGTCTTGATTGTGGAAAACCATTACTAATCAAACCATATTTATATGAATAATTTGGTTAATGAGTTGACTTATAAGTACTTAAATGATTAAGGTACATCAACCACCGTTTATTCAGTTAACTTGTTCTTATTCATGTCATTAGATACCAAGAAACGGCTGCAACCAAAAGTTCCATTAATTAGTTTATATAATTAAAAAAAAAAAAAAAACTATGATAACTTCCTAATTTAAATATAATTTTACTTCATTTCTAACAATCCATTTTAGAGATTTGTACTCTGTACTATCTTTTTCCTTGTAGTGGCCCTGACGAGGGTCACATGCAAGATTCTTCTTTCTATTTTTCAGCTCACGATATGAAAATTCTCAATTTCACGATATAATAATTCATCAGATTCCAGCTTCAGAAACCAAAAGAAATAAGGATCAAAACTGATACACAGAAACAACATTAGACATCAAATCTTTTAAACAAAAGTCAACCAGATCCCAAAGAATCCGTATTGAACTCAAATCATTAAGAAAATCTGCAGAGGAAGATGAATAGATTGTGTTTTCATCTACATTGATATAGAAAGCTCAATCAAATCGGTAATGATCGTATAAACATCGAATCAGAGCATAGATCATCAAAAAGATACCGATAAACCCGAAAACCAGATTTGGTGAGAAAGTGAATGTAAAGAGTACATAAAAGATACATAAATGACAGATTCACAAGGATTCAATGAACAGCCTAAAGTCAACTAATTGGGTTGGTACAGTTTTACAGCCAATTTAGATTTGTCTTGCCATGAAATAAGAAGACAGACCCAAGACACCTTTAAATCTTTCTTCTCTCTTCCATTATTAAAAACACTACAGCGTGCAAAAAGGTAATCTATAGGCGTTCCATCATAGAAACATAATGCTCAATTTGTGGCTCTAGCCATCGGTGAAGAGAACGACTCACTAGAGCGAGTTAAGTCAGATATGGAGGAGGTTTTAGAGAGAAGCAGCACCAAATACATTTAGACAACACTAGTTCTTTATTGTTCCTTATACTCACAGAAAAATCTGAGATAATGATATAACTCTTCATAGTACAGGTGAACAAGTTTGAGACTAGATATCATGTACATATCAAAGAGTCGAGGAAAGATAAACAGAGAGACATTTACCTCAAATGATTTCTACAACATATCTCAGTTTTAAGTCATCTTAAAACTGTAGCAATTCTTCAGGGTTCTAATGTCATCCAATATAAGTTATTACTTATTATCTTACTAGTTGTTTCTTCAAGCTTGGGTTGCACGCGCTTTAAACAGTTTCTGCAATAAAGAGCTTAGAATTATCTACCCTTATGGTAAAAAGACAGCTATAGGCTTTGATCAGTCAAATGTTTTACCTTTCTTAGAGCATCAATCGACCGTCCTTTTGCTTCTTGCTTTTCACAAAAACACTCTCCGCACCAGCTGGAGAATTCCTTCTGATGAGTTTTGAGCTCTCTAAACACAGAGCTGTGTGGAACAACAGAAAAGAAAAGCTTGATAAGAAACTAGAAAACAAAAGAAATTCAGTTGCAATCTTAAAAAAATACATGGCAGTACAGAGGCACGTTTCAGTTGTTATTTACCTTCTGCACCATAGAAGCATATTGACTCGATGCCCGGCTGTTGTGGCTCTCGCACCATGGCGATGACGCCCACGGTGAAGAACAGCTTGTCCCGGTATATGACAGTAATCAAAGCTTTCCTGCTTGTGCAAGTAAACAGATGTTTAAATTAGCCATCAGTCAGATCTGGAATGTAAGATGACAAGAAAGCAACTAAAAAAGAGTAGCATACATCTGACTTGGTTGCTGTGTTCACATGTTTTTCACACCGTGTGCCTCGGAAATATAGCTCCCCTCCCATAAATTCTTTACCCAAACAAACATTCAGCGTTACTTCTGAATCATCCACATGAAAGCCTGCAAATTTATAATAACAGCTTATATCAAACAAGAACTGCGCGGCTATTGAAGTATATCGGCATTCAGGTCATGTGAGAATTCTGCAGGATAGGTCATGAACAAAAGCTCTCACCTAAATCAACATCCCTATTTTCACCATATTCAACAACAAAGCCATGGTGAGAGTCCAGAGTTGCTCCACCCACATCATTGAAGAATACTACAAAACAAAAGATGGTCAGTAGCTTTTTTGTGAAAAAACGTACTAAATGGACTTTCCAATAATAGAATAGTATGTAGTGGATTTCAGTTATATATTGCCTTTGGAAATGGGACGGATAAAACCCTCCATGAGTCTGTCAAGCATGGTATCCAGACCAAAGTCATCGAGTACAGCACCGTATTTATTCATGGTGTTTGGTCTCATGATTCGGAATTTCGTCTCACCTACCCACTTCTCAATATTGTCTATCTGCATGGATAAACAGTAGCACATGAACAAAATCTAAAGATAAAGAAACTAATAGAGAAGAAAAAAAGGATGTACATTACCTCAGATAGCATC
The DNA here is from genome assembly GCA_900128785.1 of Arabis alpina. Taxonomy (NCBI): domain Eukaryota; kingdom Viridiplantae; phylum Streptophyta; class Magnoliopsida; order Brassicales; family Brassicaceae; genus Arabis; species Arabis alpina. Next base: position 13,370,152 of record LT669790.1, read on the forward strand.
ATCTCACAAAAGCTAGGCTGGAGCATATCAAAGACAAAAACACCAGGAGACGCTTCATATAATATTTTTCTGAAACTTTCCTCTGTGTTTTCATTAATGGCCTTTATGAAATCGGGAACGAAACACAGGGTGGGAACTAAAGTATACAACTCCTTGTGAAGTGGCTGCAAGAGAAAACATTTCAATGTAGTAGATAATGATGGTGATATGGAATACAGTAAAGTTAAAGAAAGAATTCACACCTGATAATTAGAACTTATCTTCTGCCTATAGTCCCTGTGCCTTTGAGCCTGTAGCATAAAACAGTTTGTAAAATCGTTGGATCCATGCAATCTCTCCTATCATAAGCAATTCAAACAAAAGTGTGGCCTATGCAGAGCAGAGGATTCAATATCATACACCAATTTACAAGACACTGAAACAAAAGCAAAGCAATTCACATCTGGTCAAGAATGCAAGGTGCTTACTCTGGATCGCTCTCCATGAGGAAGGTGCCTAAGCATAATATCAGTCATGAATTTGACTTTATCTTCCCTTCTAGAGACGAGCATATTCGGAGGCAAGTACTTCTCCAGACTAGAGTAAATCGAATTGGGGAAATCCAGCTGCAGATCCTCGTAACTATCAGGTCTATGCTCGTTGTTAGGGTTTAACCTCAATCTCTGACAAGAAACCGTCGTAGATGTAGCTTTCATCGTCGAATTACCACCAATTGCTCCGTTACCGTCCACCGTCGTCGTCTCTTGCTGACTTTCTCGCCGGTCATTTGACATTACTGTTGGGAAGTGAAATTGAATTGAGAAAGTAGGCTTCTTCGCATTACATTCCAAAACCCAGAATCTGAATTCGAATCAAAATCTGCCCTTTTTGTGTTTCTTCTCTCGATCTGGAGATTCTGATTTTTGAGTTCCCGTTGAAGTTAGGGTTTTCCTCGATTTTTTCTTCCCTTTTGTTAAATTACGCACGAAAACTGTAGTATCTCACTTTTTATGGGCCCAATCTTCAAGGCCCATTAGAAATCATTTAAACCGGTTTTTAATAGTATCACAAACCTGTTAACACGTGTGACATATCATTGGTTGCCACGTGTCAATACATTCACTCTCCAGCTTCGTTCCTGTCTCTCTCTCTCTTGCCTCTGCTGAAATCTTGTAGACATCGACGGATTCTCTTCTTTTCCGATCACCGGAATCGTACGAATCGCAAAGTCGGAGTAGAAATGTGGAAGGAGGAATCGTTGGATTTAGTGCTTGTGCCGACAGGTCTCGCAGTGATGGTAGCTTACCATGTCTGGCTCGGTTACGCTATACTTCGCCGTCCCAAGCTTACTGTGATCTCTCTCAATGCTGAATCTCGAAGACAATGGGTCTTCTCTATGATGACTGTACGTTTCTCTCTTCTCCTTTTTTTGATCTTTCCGGCTCTCTGGAGATTTTGGGGGGGGTCGGAATTGTTTGGAATTTAGGGCTGAAACGTAAGGTTTATGTCGATGGTGCAAGGTTTTTTGTCCCCAAATTATCAAGTTTTTGTCTTTGAATGTCTTCTCCCATTTTTCATGATTCTTAGGTCAAGTGAGAACTCGTAGGCCATAATTTGGATCTTCCAAACACCTTATAGCCAAATTGAGCAGGGTTTATGATGACATTAGGAGAAGTAAACTGTTTCAAGTGATGTTATGACGTAGATGTGATCTCCATTAGTAGAATGAGAATCAACGTTTAAGTATTTGGTGAGCTATATATCCCTTGAAGCTCGATTATCTTTCAACAACACTTTAATTTCTCTTGTTCATGGAGTACAAGTTTGTTCCTTGCTAAGCTTTACATTTTTGTCTCCACACATTGATCATATACATCTTGGAGCTAGTCAATGGATTAGTATATAGTGATTTGCCTATTAGTCCAGATTCGGCTATCAATATACGTTTCTCGTTTTATTTGCAGGATCCTATGAAAAATGGTGTATTAGCGGTTCAAACAATCCGGAACAACATAATGGCATCAACCCTTTTAGCCACAACAGCAATCACTCTATGTTCCATCATCGGTGTCTTTGTAAGCAACTCTTCAGCTTCAAAATCCACGAGTCTCGTATACGGGAACAAAAGCCCTCTCTTAGCATCAATCAAGAACTTCACAATCCTAATCTGTTTCCTCATGGCCTTTCTCTGCAACGTCCAGTCAATCAGGTACTACGCTCACGTTAGTTTCCTAGTCACTGTGCCTGTCTCGAGAGGGAAAAAAGAACACTGTGAGTACGTGTCTAGAAACCTGAACAGAGCTAGCTATTTCTGGTCTCTCGGGTTGCGGTCTTTCTACTTCTCCTTCCCGCTCTTCCTATGGACCTTCGGTCCCATCCCGATGTTTGTGTGTTGTTGTATGATGTCCTCAATTCTATATTTCTTGGACACGACCACTAGTTTCACCAGGCAACTTCATAGCCAGTCGTTCAGAGAAACAGCTGATTCGATGGATGGTGAGATTGAATCAGCGGTTCATGCTCTGTAGATTCTTCTCTTGTTTTGGGTGTTTGTTGAGAGTCTCAAGAGTTATATATTAACGGAGTGTTTCTGAAAATGTCATATGTAACTGGCTGTGATACTTTATACGCGTTTGCGTTTTCATATTACAATGATTAGAATATTATACTATGGAAACGCAAACGCTTTTGTAAACGCAAACATACATATTACGAACCAGAATAACAAACAAGAGAGAGAAGAAAATAAGTTGTTATGAATAATCTTGTTATTTCATTAATGACTCAAAGGTCGAATATATATACACTTATCAAAAGAATAATCTAGCTAAACCATACTCTATGTACATTGACTAATAACCGGAACAAACCGGCTTACATCTCTTAATAGTCCCCCTCAAGATGAGGCAAAAATGTTGTGTAGACTCATTTTGGACTTGAGATACTCAAATTGATGAGGAAATAATGGTTTAGTCATAATATCAGCTACTTGATCTTCGGTATTAACATGAAGTAGCTTCAACAATCTTTTATTTAACCGTTCACGAACGGTATGGTAATCAATTTCTACATGCTTAGTACGCTCGTGGAAAACATGATTAGTTGCAATGTTGATTGTCGCAGTACTGTCAGAAAACAAGATAGGAACAGTGGAAGAACTGACCTTAAAATCCTGAAGCAAAACGTTTAACTAAGTCATTTCACAAGAGGCTACCGCTAAAGCTCTATACTCTGCCTCTACAGTAGAGCGAGACACAATTGATTGTTTCTTGGAACGCCAAGATATCAAGGAGGAGCCAACAAACATTGTGAAACCAGTGGTTGACCGGCGACTGTCTTGGCAAGCAGCCCAATCTGAGTCTGCAAAGCCCTTCAGAGTAAGAACAGGATCAGAGGAATAAAAGATACCTTGTCTAAGGGTGCCTTTGATGTATTGTAGAACCTTATACGCCGCAGTAAAATGAGATGTACTTGAGTATTGACAAAGTTTATTAACTGCAAAAGTAATGTATGGCCTTGTGATGGTCAAGTACATGAGCTTGCCAACAATGCGCCTATACATTTCTCTATCTCCCAAAAGGTCACCATCTTCTTTAGAAAGTTTCAAATTAGGAACCATGGGAACAGAAGAAGGTCTACAATCCATCATACCAGTAGAAGAAAGCAAATCAATAGCATATTTCCGTTGACAAATGAAAATACTTTTAGAGGAGCGGGCAACTTCTAATCCCAAAAAATATTTCGGAGGCCCCAAATCTCTTAATTTGAAACATGCCTTGAGGTCAGCTATGAGGTCAGTAGCCACTTTGTCATTTACTTGCGATCAAAATGTCATCCACGTACACTAAAACCGCCACAAATTCAGTTCCTTCTCTAGTGAACAAAGTGTGATCATCATGTGCTTTCTGAAAATCTAAACTCATCAAGCAAGCTGGTAATTTTAAGAACCACTATCTAGAAACATGTTTGAGCCCATAGATAGATTTCTTGAGTCTACAAACGGCTTTAGGAGGCAAGATGTCCCCCTTTCTATATGCATATCCTCCAAGAAGATTCATATAGATTTTTTCTTCCAAGTCCCCATTCATAAATGCATTAGAGATGTCTAATTGGTAGAGAAACAACTGGTTTGATGCACATACCTTCATAAACATCTTGACAGTCGCCATTTTAGCAACAGGTGAATAAGTATCATTATAATTCATTCCTTCTTTCTGTGTATATCCCTTGGCCACTAGCCGAGCTTTATACCTCTCAAGATTACCATCTGCCAAAAACTTGAGTGTGAAAATCCAACGACATCCAATGGCTTTCTTACCAGGAGGCAAAAAAGTAATGTCCCAAGTATCAGTGGATTCCATCGCACCAAGTTCAGTATCAATAGCTCCACACCACTCTTTAGATATCTTAGCCTCTTTGAGTGATAGTGTTGATGAAAGTGAGATAAGAAGATGATAAATGGGAATAAAAGATGAATGAATTGATGGGATAAGAAAGATCACAATGAACAGAGTAACAATGATAGTCCTGAAAATTAGCAGGAGTTTTCTTTGTACGGTGAGAAGAAATTTTTGTTGATGGAGAAATTTGTGGTGGTGAAGGGATGAGAGAAGATGATAAATGTTTAGTGGAGTATTGAGGAATAGAGGGAATACCTAAAGATGAAGAATCCAGTGGTGTGAAGATGTCCATTAGTGTCTCTGGTTTTGAGGTAGCCATAGGAAAGATGTCCTCATGAAACTGAACATTCCTGGAGATAAAAATAGTATTAGACTCCAAATCCATGAGTTTGTAGCCTTTGTAACCCGAAGGGTGACCCAAGAATACACAGGCTTTGGAGCGAGGCATGAATTTGTGTCGTTGTGCAGGAGAAGTAGAGCCATAGCATAGACACCCAAATGTCCTGAGCTGAGAAAACACAGAGAGTTTACCATGAAGTAATTTAAAAGGTCTTGTTGTGGAGAATTGGAGAGGGAAACCTGTTGATAAAAAACACAGCAGTTAACACACAATCACCCCATAGAGAAAGCGGGACTTGAGACTGAAACATCAAGGCACACGCAACGTTGAGGATGTATTTATGTTTCCTCTCAACCACACTGTTTTGCTATGGAATATCAGTACAACAATGATACGCTTTAATACCTTTCTCTTGAAATAATTGTTGAAATCTCAATTCTGGTGCATTGTCTGATCTAACAGATTGGACCTTTGTCTTGAATTGAGTTTCAACCATTTAAAGAAAACCAGGAAATACATTAAGAACCTCAGATTTTGTCTTGAGTAAATAAATCGAAGTTGCTCTGGAATGATCATCCACTATAGTCAAAAGATATTTGTATCCTTCAAAAGTTTCAACCGAAAATGGTCCCCAAACATTTATGTGTATCAACTCAAAATTTGAATTACAAATGTTATTGGGAGAGGGAAAAGGTAATTTTCTTTGTTTGGCCAAGTGACAAACATGACAATGAGCAGAGTCTTTATTCTTCGAAGTAGTGGTTCCAAGAGCAGCTGAAATCTTGTCTAAGCGAGCAAAAGAAGCATGACCAAGTCTCTGGTGCCAAACGTCAATATCAACCACTGCATTGACTGAAATGGAAGCATGAGAATCTAGCACATAGAGGTTACCAACTCTTTTACCCTGTCCAATCGTCAACCCCCTGATAGGATCCTGAATTTCACAAGAAGTAGTGTCAAAGATCACACGAGAACCAAGATCAGAGGTTAAAGAACTAATACTGATCAGGTTAAGACGAAATTCAGGAATGAATATAACATTCTTGATAGAAATGTCCTTATTCAGTTGAACTGTACCAACACCATTGATTTTGATTGGTGAGCCAGTTGGTAGATTCACAAAACTGACCACAGAAGTATCCAAAGAAGCAAACAATTTTCGATCAAGTGAAACATGATGTGTTGCTCCTGAATCAATCACCCATGTATGAGTAGACAATGTGTGATTGGATACTGTTAGTATTCCAATAAAACAGTGGGTAGAGGAAGAGAATGAGATACCAGAGTTATCAACAACTGAGATAGAGGTGCTAGCTTCAGCAACATGAGACAAGCCTGATTGAGGTTGGAGCTGGGAGCTAAACAGAGCAATAAACTGATGAATCTGATCTTAAGACAAGTTTCCAAGCAGGTTGTCCAACTTAGGAGCTTCAGAAGAAGGAGACAAGGTGACTTGAGCAGCTACAGATTTTGGTTTTTGAAACTTATCAGGAACTTTTTTCTTTGAAACGAAACCAGGGGAAAGCCATGTTTCTTGTAGCAACGATCCGCAATGTGACCAACCCTATTGCAAAAGGAACACGTATGACATCCTTTATTAGGGCCAGAGTTGATATACATCACCTAAGAGTCAGTCTGAAGGACAGGATGAGTCTGAGAAATCTGGAACACAGCAGAAGGAATGGAAGCATTGGAGAATCCCCTTTGACTATCATTCTTGGTCTAAGATATTGTAAATTTCAGTCAAGGAGGGAAGGACTTTCTTCATAATAATCTGTCTGCGAACCAAGGCGTAAGACTCATTGAGACCTGCGAGGAACTTGACTATCTTAGCACGTTCAGCTTTGAGTTGGATTTTAGCAGCCTTTCCACAAATACAAGGTCCCTCAGGTTCTTCAGAGCTAGCCAAATTATCCAAGAGGGTCTTGAGAGTGGTATAATATTCAGAGACATAAGACCTTACTTCAGATCTTGAATCTCTTGAGTCAAGTTGAATGTGCATGGGAGATTAGTCATGTGAAAACTTACTAGATAAATCACGCCAGATATCCGAAGCATCTTCAAACGCAGTATACTTCGATAAATTTGAGGAGAAACAGAATTCAATAACCAGGATTTTTACCATGCTATTGCAACGAGACCACAGGCGAAAAGATTGATCTGATTCAAGAGGACGAAACAAAGTACCATCTACAAATCCTATCTTATTCCTCGCATCAAGAGAGATTTGCATAGCAGCTTGCCAATCATCGAAATTAGTGCCATCGAGTTTGATAGAAATGATTTGCAAACCTGGATGATCGAAACTGGTCATGAACAACGTAGATTGAAAAGGATCTGATGAATCAGCCATCGAAACAGCACGCGAAGCTACCGGAGCTTGATCGGTAACATCCGGAGGAGAGATCGGTGGTGAATCACTGATATCAGCGGATCGACGAGGGGATCGAGTCGGTTTACGGCCAGAACTCGAAGCCGCAGCCAAACGAGAGGATTTCCGAGTCATTTTCTTAAGTGATACAATCAGAAAGCAAGATCGGACGGAGAGAAAGACAAAATGAAGTTGGATTGTAGCGGAAATGAACGGATCAAAAAGAAATTGAGCTGGATTGCTCTGATGCCATATTACGAACTAAAATAACAAACAAAAGAGAGAAGAAAATATATTGTTATGAATAATCTTGTTATTTTATTAATGATTCAAAGGTCGAATATATATACATTTATCAAAAGAATAATCTAGCTAAACCATACTTTATGTACATTGACTAATAACCGGAACAAACCGGCTCACATCTCTTAATAATACATACAATCGAATAGCCTAGTCTTGTAGTTTATATAATCTCTTGGATTTTGACAATGTATTTATTTTCTTCACTGAAGTAACAGTTTGGTTTTCTCTTAACCGAGTATTATGGACCAGAGTTTGAAAAATTTCGTGGTCTGTTTGGTTCGGTCACCGGTTCGGCTAATTCGTTCTAAACCGAGATTATGTACATTACAAAAGTGGGGAAGAATGTGATAACTTTTGCTTTTGTATATAGACAGAGAAAGAGACATTGTAACCACTTGCCTCTTGAAGAAGAAAAATCCATGATATATCTATTCTTCTAGGACTTTCTGTTTTGTAACCAATTTTAGAAATTTTACTCTACATTGGTCCATCCATCCAACCTCCCTTGCCTCTATAGTACCAAAACCAGTCGACAATCTTTTTTGGTTATTTGTCTTGGTCGAATCCAGAGATTGATGTGTGTGTGTGCTTAGAAGACGGGCCTGATTAAGAAAATCATGTTTGATAGCGTCATCTTGGTTGTTGCTTTTCCATGTCATTGAAGCTTCTTGAAATCCCTGCCAAATGAATCAAAGAGAAAGTATAGGAAAATTTGGCTGTAAGAAATTTGATAATGCGAGAGTATAAGTATATATGTACTCTTGGAAAAATGATGAAAGTCTCAAAACAAACTGAACATGCTAAGCATTGCAATATATTACAACATTAACTTCTATACATAATCCCGATCGATTTGATAGATCATAGTATCAAACAAACACAAAAATCTTCAGTTGCGCTGAAGTAGTGGCAAAAAAGTAATATATTCACCATAAAGGCATAAACAAATCACCTAAGTATATGTGACATACATGCACCCATGTAAGTATTATGCATAGATGATAGATGTGAATGTATATATATAGGTATATAAGAGAGAGGAAGAAATAGAGGTGGTGACAGAAGTATAGAGAGCACAAAAGAGTAGACATGCAGGGTTTTTCTCTTTCTCTCTCTCTCCCTCTCTCGCTCTTTCTTGGATTTGTTTTACACATGTTATCATCCACAATATATGCAGTGCGATGATGATATATGTGTATTTGCATGTCATCCTTAGTGCTCTCTATCTTCTGTCAACAACCAACATCACTCTCAAACCTATATATATGAGTGTATATGCAATGCAACATCATAAAGTATGTATGAACATGTGTAAGCATATATATATAGACGATCGATAGGGAGTGTGTGAAGTGACAAAGTGGTAATGGAGAGTGGTGTGTGTATATATAGGAAAAAGTTGAGAGATCTCCTATATATCTACCACGGAATGTACCAAAACGTTGACTCTTTCTACTTCTACATTCCCCTCCACACACATACATACACGAGAAAGACAACATAAATTATTTATCTGCACATAAAAATATGGTAAAGTTTTTAATATTAATGAAGATGTCAAATATTATGAGATTAACTTGAATCAAAAATTATTTCCAACATGCATGACAAAATCAACTCATTCATCATCGTAATGAACATATAAATTTGTTAAGAGTTTATGATTTATGGTTTCGGGTTATATATCAAAATATATATACTTACACTATTTGGCATCCACTAGAACCGAATTCTTTTTGTATCAGGGCTTCTATGGATGCCAAAATCAGGCTAGAAACACGAGCCAATCAATGTGGTAATCATGTGACATATATGAGATGTGGAGGAGATTTTTTTGACTTTGAAGTTTGCTTATTGCTGGCAAAAACCCTACTCACCAACCAACCGTACGTCCTCAATGTGAGTAGTGGGTAGGGTAGCAATACCAATTTAACTTCTCCAACAAACCCTAAGACAGTTTTTTTGACCCTTTGGTGTCTTTCAACGGACAAACCCAAATATAGTAAATTTTGGAAATGGTTATGGTAACTACTAACTAGTATTCAATTATGTTTGAACAGGTGTAATAGAGTCAGAGATCTTTGTAGGCTGGGGATAAAACTTCTCTGCCATAGGGTGAGTTAGGGTTATGATTTTAAAGGTCCAAAAAGCAGATCTTACGTGTTAACCCAGTCTCAAATGGACTAAATCCGTCGACAGTGGACAGTGGACCGACATGGTATTTTTTTTTAACATATATAATAATTTAAATTTCAAATGTATAAGTTTATAAAAAAATTACATGTATTTTCGTTTGTTAACAAGGTCAATATATGGGATCTTTTGTCAAATTACATGTATTTTCGTTTGTTAACAAGGTCAATATATGGGATCTTTTGTCAATCATATGCAGAGAAGTAGAAGGATTTTGTATAGATAACAACGCTACTTGTACTAGCATCTCAAAGATTTTGAAATTTTTATATTCAACTTACTAAATAACAATGAATTTTCTCTAAAGATTAGTTAGATTCGGTCACAAATATACTTTTAGGTAAAAAATCTTTACATTTTGAGAATATTTTTCTATGTTTTACAACGAATAAACAGAGATGTTAAGAACCGACAGACCAACCCCCAAAATATGTACTATTAGAGCATGAGGATTAGGATTGGGTCATTGGGATTTGGGGATAGACTTGCCAACCATGCCCCTAATATAATCTTGAATAACTTCTTCTTTTTACTAGGAGCTTCGAATCTTTGCTTTATATAAATTGTTTTTTTATAGTTTTACTATAAATTTTGATAATACTCATGATTGAGATATAACCGCAAGTGCCAAATTCCAAATCTCGACAATGGAATTTCAAATGGTTTTCTCACTTTTTTGTTATTATGGAGAATAATCTAATACCAACGATGAAAGAATACCACAGTAGAAGTGCAGTAGTTGTTCCAGGGGTAGAATTCGTTGAAGCAATAATTATCGAGAAGAAACTAAGGGAATAGTTTTCACAATATCAACAATGGGCTTTGAATACGATCAGTGATATCATCTCATAGTGTGGGAGACGGATGGTTGGGATGCGATGGAACAGATGGATCGTAGCCATTGATCTATCAAAAGCCTATTGGAGTCTCATCTAAAAAATGATAGCCAATCACCAAAATCATATTAGACCGAAGACAACAACGAACAAGAGAAATAACAGATTTGCTATTATCTTAACGTGTAAAACTTACCTATTAAAAGAAGTATTGTGTAATCTCACTTATTCTTTTATGTGCTTAAATTTGGATAATGTATCGGTTGTATATGTATCTCACTGAACTATGTAATTCCTATTTCAAGTTAATAAGACAAGACGTTCAAAAAGAAAAAAATGATTATTGAACTAATAACATGGGAAAACACCCGTTTAACTTGTTGAGATGTAACCACAAGTGACAAACTTAGTTAGCTTTGAATATGACAACACTAGTTAAGATGAGAAACACTTCAGTGTATGTGTTTCTATATCACCATAAAAGCTAATTAATGACAGACGAACGACCAGTTCGAGACCGGTACTTATAACCCGGTTAGATAACCGGAATGATTAGCGAATGTAAACCAAAATTTGATCATAAATTGAAGAAATGGGAAAGGGACATATCACCAAAGTAGGGACTCTGACATTAAGAAGGGAACCAAATCTGTAGTGTTTGGGTGTTCATGGGTTTGTCTTTTGCTCTTGTAATTAACTTCGTTTGTCCTTTTTAGTTGTACTCTACTTCTTGGAGGTTAAAATGTGAACTCCATTCATATCACATCAAGGAATATGACTTATATATGCAATAATGAAAATGGATAAACAGTGAGTGAGTGAAAATTAGTTTTCCTATTGGAGAAAGAAAAGAGGTCGAAAAAAGGAATCATGACAACTTGATTTGGAGGACTTGATGGACAGGGAATTAAATAAGTGGGGAAGAAGTACTATATATATACTGATGAGATAATCACAGTGTTTTGATACCCGACCCGGACGACGAACCGGTATGGTGTCCGGGTTACCGGGTCTCCGGTCGAACCGGTTCGACCGTGGGTCAACCGTGAATTGAATTAAAAATTACTTTGTATATATATGTTTACAAAATATAGGAACCATCATATCAAAGTTGAAAAAAGCTATATATCAGTAGCTACCAAAAACAGAGCATCATAAGCACGATAAAACAGAGCCAATCAAGATGTAAGCCATCTTAGCTCGCATGCTCAAAATACGTAACTCTTGGTAAGACAGAAACAAGAAACCTGAGCCTATATTCTTCAGTGTCAATGTGATTTTGCAAAACCAAATCTTTAAAAGATTCAAACCTCAAACAAAACCGAAAAAAATCAGTTCTTGTAAAAGATGAATAAGCATATCAATTCTGGTAAGAGAGTAAGGTGACGAACCGATTGTTCAGAGAGGAGATGAAGCTACAAAATTGGAAATAATCCAAATATCGAAACTTTGATTGAAACCTTTGTTTAATACTAAAATTAATGGGCTAAAACTCTTACTTTTTTGGCCCAAATGTTAATAATTTGTGATAATTTACAAAACCGTAACCCGGCCGGTTTAACCGGTTCGCCGGGTCGCGGGTAAATAACGATTTTTTCCAGGTTTTATCGGGTTTATCATTTCCGGATTTAAACACTAAACCCGGACCGAAGCGATGTCCGGGCATCAAAACATTGGATAATCATTAATTGATTAAAAATTTCAAATGGAATTTTCATTGCAGAGTGGCACATGTGGTAATTAATACGAAGAGTTTGGAATTGAGAGATGAGTACCACTCTTCATTTAAAGCTGCAACTTGTGTGCCCCATTTTCTTCATTACAAGACAATTTATGTCTTATTGTAGTAGTGTAGATCAGTGTATGTAGACCAACGAATTTGAAATTCCGATTTCTTGTACCTTTGAAAATTCTTTCATTACGACTCAAGATTCTTTGTACAATTTCTCTTTAATTGTTCGTGTCTTCTTCCATACGTTTATTTCTTTTCTAGTATACATCGAATTTTGTTTATAGAAACAAAATATTTTCTTTCCGCTCAAACTTACATTTTCTAAATCATCAAAGGTTATGATTATTATCCTTTTCCAAATTAAAATTTAATGTCTACTTTAAGAGTTTGTAACGAACAGTTCAGTTTCTTCGTGACCTCTTTAAATAGAATTTTAGCTATGAGTAAGATCGAATAATTAAAAATTATCTACATGGTAGGGGTTAGGACGAGTTTAAACTGTAGAGTATATAAGGAAACACAAAATTTGTAATTGATCTGTAATTGGTTTGTAGAGTTATTTACCCTAGTGTCTCTCTCTTGTATTCTAGCTACACTAAAAACTCTATAAACTAATATTGTTGAAACCACAAAAAATTTATTAGTAATGCTTAAAATAAAAATAAAAAAATTGACAAATTCTTAATAAAATACAATTTAACCACTTATAAAATAGTTTACAATAATTTACAGAGCATAAATGGTTAAATCCAATAAAAAAATAATTAATTTGCTACTAAAAGTTGAAAATATAAAATAACTTGAAACAATTTATTTTTCTTAAAACATTACTTATTATGAATGGAAAGAAATATATAGTAGTTATTACCTTATTATATAAATGAGAGTTTGTCAAAATTGTAACTCACGGGATCGTGACATGTGTCCATTATCGATCGAGATGATGACATGTGTTAAAATACCCTATTTAAAATCAAGCAATTAAAAAAATAAAGATATCATTATGTTAAACTAATAAAATAAAGACATATTAACATTTTTCTTATTTTTCATTAAACATATTTTTAAAACTCAAATCAAATCTTATGTAAGTCGTTAAAAAGAAAAGCAAAACATAAATACCATTATGTTAAATAAAATAAATGTTACATCACAAAAATGAAACATTATATATAAAAACAAAATAAATGTTAAACCATAAATTATTTAAAAAGGAAAAGTAAACATATGTTCAACCTTCCAAGAAGGTTATTATTTTAGAAAAAGCAAATCCAAAAACTATATAATAACACACACCTCCTAAAATTTAACGTACACCCCAAATCCTTAATTTTCTTTGCAAATCATGAATACCACCGTTCCACAAATCAGTCAAAACTATTTAATTTTTGATCAATTAGATCGAAATCGTGTTTACCGTCGAACTATTGCATGTATTCTTCGAAAGTGGGAACCTAGAAATCTTAAAGCGAACAACGTACTTATGGGAATGAAAGTTCTTCTACTTGATGAAAATGTTAGTATATATAATTGATATACAGTCAAACCTCTATAAATTAATAACGTTGGGACCACGATATTTTATTAATTTAGTGAAATATTAATTTATCGAGAGATTAATTAGGTCAAAAACTTAATTTGGGACTAGAAAATTGTATTAATTTAGCGAGGTATTAATTTATCGAATATTAATTTATAGAGGTTATATTGTATATACAAAAAATTCTTCGTGATTTCAGATTCAGTTTCAAAGTACAGATGAATTATTTTTATAATTTTTTGAAGATTTAAACTCATTATTGATTTTCTAACTCACGGTTTTGTTAAACCTAATTTATGACTATATTAACAAGGTTTTAATTTAGAATATAATTATACGGGTATAACTACGCAAATTATCAATTTTAATATCTAATACCCGCATATTATGCGGGTCATAATCTAGTTTTATTATATTAATATGACCATATATTTGTATAAGACTTTTGAAAAAAATATTATTTTATTATATTATCGATTTGTGTTAAATTTTGTTTTGGCCCGACTCAAAACGGACAGAATTTATTACTTTATTGAGTTTCTTACTTTATCGAATATTACTTTATAGAGTTTTTACTGTATATATATCATGTAATTCATTTTCAATAATACTAAGACATTACATTACATAAACAATGAAAACCTTTTCAGTATGAACTTAAAAAAAATGATATCATTTTAAAATGATACAAAATATTTAAAATTGTAATTCAAAGTCTAAGACATAATATTTATCTTTGTAATGATGTATTCGTATTCGAACTTGTAAGATAGGTCACATGAATTACAGCTACTTTAATCAATACATTGAACCAAATTAAACTTTAACTTAACTGGCCCCAAATTATACCACTACGATTTCATAGTCTTCGCATTACAACCATCGAAATGCAATAAGGATGGATGTTGGGTGGATTTCTACTTTCTAGGCCCACTCTTTGATTGAAACAAGTGAGCACGTTTTAGTCGTAGGTATTCCCGTCAAATTATAAAAGCTCATGAACTTGCATGATTAAAGCCCAAGTATAATGGAATAACCGAATAACTCACGTCTTTCATACATAATTTATAGATCTCACTTATTAGTGATGCGGGGATTCATCACAAAATTATAAATGTGGGAGAAATATCTATTCCCCTAAGCCATGCAAATAACAAATATGATTATCTACAGGAGGTTTTGAATCCCCGCATCACTAATAAGTTTTGAAGGGCGAGTAAGGCTTATTTTGTAACTTTTACTCTCTAGATATACAGAGCATACGCAGACCAAGAGGTGGCATCCAAGATCATTTTGGACTCTCGGTTATTGGCAAAATGCACAACAACAATTAGAATACTGAGCTCCTGTTCCGGATAAGGTGGCCTTTCCCCTCTGTCCACATCGCAACACTATCCATTGTTTTGTAGATGCCGCTTGGCATGTGACTTCACTCAATAGTAGTGCAGGTTGGGTTTTCACCACGCAGAAGAAAGAGATTCTACTCCAAGGCTCTTCTTCGTACCAGTTTCTCCCGTCAGTTCTGGTAGCCGAAACCTTGACTCTAAAATCCGCAATCGACGCAGCTATAGTTTTAGAGTACAGAGAACTACATGTTTTCTCTGACTCGCAGTCATTGATCACCCTCCTCTCATCCGGAGGTGTGGTTAATGAGCTGAAAAGCTTTTTTCACGACATTTTATGGTTGTTAAGATCCTTTTCCTTCTCTATCTCCTTTACTTATATTTTCCGCAAAGACAATGTTATTGCGGATAATTTGGCAAAAGAGGCACTTCGGTTCCGCTCTGCCCCTGCTTTGTAATCTATGTTTTGTGTTCTTTAATGAAAACATTTGGTTAGCACAAAAAACAAAGAAAAAGATATAGATACAATGTCAAATTAATGGAAGTTTTATTTCGTCTATATAACTCACATATGAATAACAGTACGGAATTTATAACAGGATTTATGAATTTATGACATGCATGGTGGTGATATTATCAAAAATCATTATGCTACCTTACACATGCCCCGTCGTCATGTTAATGAAATTTTTAATTAGTTTTAAAATTGTAGTTATAGTTATTTTGGTTTTAAAGCGATGACAAAACAGAGAAAATAACCCCCAAAGTATCATAACTGTTTTGAAAGAAAAACAAAACATAAACAACAACAAAACAAAACTTTAAGTTTCTGATAAACAAATATTTTCTCGTCCTTAATCGTTTCAAAAGGAATTATTCATAGTTTCGTTTGTAGATTGCAATTGTAACGGTAGTAGAATAGATTATTTAGTGTTTGTTTAATCTTCGATCTGCGATTGATTGATCTCGCGTTTCACCAGGTATCTCTTTTTATTCCTTCTCTCTGTGTAATTGTGTATGCTTGATGAATCTATGATTTTTGTGAATTGATTCAGAAAATCAGATATATTTTGGGGTTTTTTGGGAGGGGGATAAATCGTTCCGTCGTTGCGTTGATTTGTGATATGGACAAAAAGAGAAGAAAAAAAAAGCCCTAGTTTTTTATTGGAGAAAATTTGCATAACTAATGTAAAATTTAAATATAGTTCTGAATCAAAAAGAAGAGATTATGTTTATGTATTTAGATGTTACAATAAAACTGTTTTTTAGGTCAAATTAGTGACTCTGATCAGAGATGGCTAATAAGATAATGCTTGGAGTTCACACGGTAAAGAGCCATGGATGGACGGTGGCTCGAGGGCATCTTCGTGACTGGCTCGTCCTCGTCATTCTCGGTGTCATCGAGATTGTCCTCAACATTCTTGAACCTTTTCATCGATACATCGGACCAGACATGTTGACCGATCTAACTTTTCCATTCTATAAAGACACCATCCCTATGTGGGCTGTCCCGGTACGTAAACTTGAATCCCAAGTAACCTATAATTCCTTTGTGCCTTCCGTCACAAGAAAGCTTTGATATTGTTGTTGATTGATGATTGCATATGGTTTGTTTGTGTATAGATTATTTGCATATTGGTTCCTATATGCATCTTCACAGTCTACTATTACTGTCGGAGAGATGTTTATGATCTTCATCACGCCATTCTCGGTGAGTTAATTTCCTAGAACGTTTTACTTCAAACCGAATTCCAAACTAAAATGTGATTCAAAGGAATATGTGTATTTTGCGTATAGGTCTTGCATTCTCATGTCTTGTGACTGGTGCCATCACTGATTCCATCAAAAACGCGGTCGGTAGGCCACGACCTAACTTCTTTTACCGATGTTTTCCCGATGGTAAACCGGTATGAACATCTCCATTGATCCATTTTTCTCACATTAAACAAACCAATGATCAATTCCCCGCTTTTAATTAGTTTATCATGATAGTAATTTTGTGCAAATTCGAAAGAAATGCAGAAATTTGACTCGGATACAAAAGATGTTGTGTGCCATGGAGTTAAAAAGATAATCAAAGAAGGCTACAAGAGTTTCCCTAGTGGTCACACTTCATGTAAGTCTTCCCACAAAACTTCAAAGTAAACACTTCATGTAATATGAAATTTGGTTCTGATTTAACTAAACCGATATATGCAGGGTCATTTGCCGGTTTAACATTCCTTGCGTGGTACTTATCGGGGAAAATCAAAGTATTTGACAGAAATGGACACGTGGCGAAGCTATGCCTTGTGTTCGTACCGATACTCATCGCAATTCTTATCGGAATATCACGAGTCGACGACTATTGGCACCATTGGACCGATGTATTCGCCGGAGCTATCATTGGATTATTCGTTGCTTCCTTCTCTTATCTCCACTTTTTTCCTTACCCATACGACGATAACGGTAATTACAAAAACAAAATACTATTTCTACCACTGCTTTTCACTTTTGTTAATGAGATTAAATTATTAAATAACTATTTTGATCCTTTTACAGGATGGGCCCCACATGCGTATTTTAGAATGCTTGCGGAGAGGAGTGGTCGAGCCACGACGATGACCCGAAGCAGCTCACGAGGGATGTTGGACAACGACGTCGAGCCTGGCTCGGCCACTTCGCCTCACGATCACCACCGAGGAAGCACTGATTCTGAGTTTTGAATTTTCTTGGGTATATTAACAAAAAAAAGTTTAAAATTTATTTGTGTAAGTTTTAATTATATGACTAATTTTCACCTACTAACCGGTCTTGGATTAAAATGTATACTTGATTTTGATCCTGGCACGGGAATAAATATTAATTAGTCTAAGATTTAACAAAAAAAATTTAAATATTTAAATGTGTATGAGAAACCATAATATTTTTTAATATTTGTAAACATAAAATATATATCTTGTGCGTATATGTAATAAAAATAAATATTGTTGATTGAACATATATTAATGCCATTAATTTTCATATTTTTAAGTATACAATTGATTAAAACATATACAATGTTATTTACTCTCTCCGTTTCATAATATAAGTTGTTTTGAGATTTTTTTCTTGTTTTAAAATATAAGTTGTTTTAACAAATCCCCATGTAAAAAGGTATAAATAAAAAAAAAATTATTCAAAAAGTAAAAAAACAAATATCATTTACAATTTAATTATTGCTTTTACTTTTTAGTTTTTACTAAAGTAATGATTTAAAAAAACATTTTTTAAAAACAAAGTAAATTTTTTAAAACACCGTGATGTTAACCAAAACAACTTATATTACGAATCGGAGGGAGTATTTCAGTATTTTTTAATTGTAAAATTAATCTTCATTATTCATGTAAATTATAGACTATACAATAAATCATATAGCAGGCATATTAATCAAAAACAATATAGATTTTCCAATTATCAAATGTATATATATTTGTATGTGTGATTGTTATGTATAAATTACATCATAGGAAAAATATTTTTACCTTTTACTAACTTAAATAAATACATATATACACACAACTGGGTATATACATTTTTTTTGTCACGATAATGTTGTTATAAATAATAATAAAAAGCATGTTAATATATCAAAACAACTTAAAATAGATGATACGATAAGTTTAAAATTGCATTTTTACAGTTACCCGTTTAAACTATTATATTAAGTTGGATTTAAATTTGTAAAACATGTATTTATGAGCTTATGTTATAAAATTAATGATAATATGTAGAGATTTTCATAATAACATATAGTATTAATTGAAATGTTTTGATTTGTTAGTTTTAATGGTTCATCCTTTAAAACCCTCTTTGAATGACACTTGGGATTTTTGTTTGAGTGTCTCCTCGATTAATATATATACTCCCTCTGTTCCTAAAAGAAAGATTTTTTACAAAAAAAATTTGTTCCAAAAAGATAGAGTTTTTACAGTTTTCAATGCACTTTTACAAATTTCAAAACAAATACTGAAATACTACTGGTTAAATTTTATTGAAAACTGTAAATCGTAGAAATCAATGCGTTTTCTTAATAACTGTGCATTACCTTAAACATCTATTAATAAGTAACAGAGGGAGTAGAATTTATCATTTGGTATATAACAGTATGTCAGTTGAGTAAGTTGATCATAGATTCGTAGGTAAGTTAAGTAGATAGAGTAGACCATATAATTGTCATTAACCGGCTACGAAATGTTTAAAAATTGGTTTACTTCGGTCCCCTAATTTCCTCTCTTGGGTTCCGGTTTCAACTTGCACACCCATTGGATCCGTATTAGTTAAGCAAAGTGAGTCGTCGTTCCAATTTTTATATTCTTAAGCCGAATTATTATAATGTTGATGTTCATGATAATGGCAACTAGCAATGTTATCTTATCCCTATTTTCAAGTTTCAACAGTTCCGTCAATTTTTTAGGGGAAGAAAAACTTTGGGAACGGAACCGTGAAACGTCCGGTTGAAGTAAACCGAACACGGTTACCGAAAATTATCCACATGGGTTTGGTTTAAATTTCCCATAAGGTCTAGATTCATATGACTTCTTCGGGCTCCATCCACTTAATCTGATTAGAGTTTGTTTTGGATAAAATTCATTTTTCTCTATTCTTGAATAAAATATACTAAAGTGATTCCAATTTTACAACTTTACAAAAACAATTATGAGTGATTTTTCTTGTAATTTTTCTACGAAAATTTGTATATAAACAAATATTTTATAACTATTTTTAGGGTTTATAGAGTTCAGCTAAACAAAAAAATTTTACAGCTAGACAAATTGCAGCAAGCTGTAATGTTGGAAGTTGGAACTCGTTAGGGGTGTCAAAATAGGTCCAAACTTATGAGTTTATCCAACCCAATCCAACCCATTAACCCTAATGGATTGAATATTTGGTTTGAATGGGTTAATGAGTTAAGTGGTTTGATGAGTCAAATGGGTTGATTTAAAATGGGTTGAAATAAAATGAGTTAATAGGCTAAAAATATGATCCCGCAAAGTTTTCCCGCAAAAAACGTGATCTCACAAAATATTTTCGTCAAAATCGAGATTCATCAAATTTCCCGCCAAAATATGATCCCGCAAAAATGAGATTTATAAAATTTCCCGCCAAAAATATGATCCCGCAAAGTTTTCCCGCCAAAAACGTGATCTCACAAAATATTTTCGTCAAAATCGAGATTCATAAAATTTCCCGCCAAAAATATGATCCCGTAAAATTTTCCCGCCAAAAACGTGATCTCACAAAACAATTTCGCTAAAAACGAGATTCATAAAATTTCTGGTCGAAAATATGATCTTACAAAATTTTCCCGCCAAAAATGTGAACACACAAAACATTTTTCCCAAAATCGAGAATGATAAATTTTCCGCCAAAAACGAGATTTTGCGAAAATATTACGCCCAAAACACAATTCATTAAAAAAATTCCGCCAAAAAACGCGATTCGGAAAATTTTCCGCCTAAAATAACATTTCGTATTATTTTTATTAATTGAAATATGTTTTTTTAATTTAAATAAAAATATAATTTGTAAAACATGATTTACAATTCATTTATAAATATATATTCTTTTTATCCATAAAATTAAATGGGTTGGGTTAAAGTCAATCCAACTCATTTATGTTTAATGGGTTCATGGGTTGATCCAACCCAATTGCTAAATGGATTGGGTTAACCCATAAACCATTAACATTCAACCCATATGAGTTATGGGTTGGGTTGGGTTGGGTTGGATCATCCATTTTGACACCCCTAGAACTCGTAAAGGGTTTATAAATGTTAGAGGACACAAAATAATTATATTACACTAAAACCTCTATAAATTAATAATGTTGAGATCGAGATAATTTATTAATTTAGAGAGGATATTATTTTATCGATAAATTAATTATTAATTTATAAAGATAAATCTGTTTTAGGTAAGATTTTTCTTAATTTGTTTTTTTGAATAATGTTATATTATGAAATTTAATTAATCTATTTGCAAATTGATTAAATTTTGATTAAATTTTTTGATTATCGCAATAGAGTGGATGATATTATCATAATAGACGATCAAACTAACATGGTATACTATGTATAAAATTTAGAAAAAATCATAGTTATTATCCTTAATGTCGATAAATACATTTAGAAAGCGTTATTATAAAAAATCAATTATTTTGCCTATAAATTTTACAAGTTTATGGTAAAGACCAAAAAAACAATTATAAAAGTTTTTGATGTAACACTTAAATTAAAATATAAGGTCTAATGAGATTTTCATTTTTAAGTTAAAACAAAAATCACTAAAACCATGTTTAGTACATTATCATATATATATATATATATATACATAATTATATATGATTATTAATTTATACTATTATTGAGACCATATTTTACATAAGAGTTTCAAAAAAATTATTATCTTATCATTTTATCAAATTGAGTTGATTTTTACATTGGCCCGATTCGGGACCGGGATAATTTATTAATTTATGGTGTTTATTAATTTATCGAATATTAATTTATCGAGGTTCTACTGTATAAGCAAATAAAATATAGGCAATTTCCAAAAATACCATTTGTTAAGATTTTTTTTCCAAAAATACCACCTTGAAGTTTTTTTCGCCAGAAGATAATACTAGTACTACACATCTTTTCTAAAAACACAAATACCGACATTGTATTTTGATACAATAGCCATTTTCTTCTATTTTTAATCTATAAACTGATACGATTAATTTCTTATGATAAATTCATCATGAAACAGAAAATACTAAGAAATTTTAACTGTTTTATTTCTATCGCAATATTTCTCTATGACTTGGAAACTATTATTTTCCTTCCTTGAATTGCCGACAAAAAACTCAGTTTTTAATAATTAAAAAACCAAGAATGAATCTTAAAATCTCAAAAAACTTTAATTAAGATTCGAGTAAATAGCTTAAAAAGTACTTTTTGTTGTCATTAAAATATGAAACTGGTACAAAGTTTTACATATATAGATTACCTGGCAATGAATCATATGTCCAGCCATTCTGCAGAGAATCTAACGTTTCATTTTGGTTTATTATATGGTTAAATTTGATTTAACTATAAAATAAAGAGTAGATTACTCTAATTTTCTTTTGGTTCATTATATAAATTCATTAAACAAGCTATCTGTCGTTGTCAAACATGGAAACCCCACTTTCCCAACTAACCCCAAATCCTACTTCTTCCGCCGCCGTCCCTGTTACGATTCCGGCGACAGTCAAGACCGGAATCTTACCGCAACCGATCGATGAATCACCACGCGCCATCGCAATTGATACCGGAGGAAATACGGAGCAATTACCGGCCGTTCCCGGTGCTAAGCTTCGCCTTATGTGTAGTTTCGGCGGCCACATCATGCCTCGTCCACACGACAAGTCGCTGACGTACTCCGGCGGCGAGACGCGTCTGGTGGTTGTTGATCGACGTGCGTCACTGTCCTCGCTCCGATCTCGCCTCTCTAGCATGCTCCTCAACGGACGGTCCTTCACACTCAAGTACCAGCTCCCTAGCGAAGATCTAGATTCACTCGTCACCATCACTACCGATGAAGATCTAGAGAATATGATCGAGGAATACGATCGCGCGACGTCGACGGCGACTGCGACGCAACGGATCCGGTTGTTTCTTTTCGCTAACAAACTCGAAACCGCCGCAACCATGGGATCTCTGCTTGACGGTGCGAAATCAGATAGATGGTTCGTCGATGCGCTGAATCAGTCAGGTTTGCTTCCTCGGGGATTGTCGGACTCCGCCGCCGTGAATAACACATTGGTGAATCTGGACGAGACTAGTGGCGGAGAATCCGAGATCCAAAACGTAGAAACTAATGCTGGTGGCGAGAACAACAAGAGACCTAACGGTGTGATTTCGCATCAGGAGATGCATATGAGTTCGATGCCTGATTCGCCGATGATGGAAGCAGCTGGTTCCTCGATCGGATCTTCTTCTTCCTCTTCTCCGTCCACGGCTAATTTGCCACCGATCCGCGTTAGAGTCAATGAAGAACAGAGGATCGAGGAACAGTTTGCACAGATGAGCTTCTCAAACGGCAACACTCAGAGACAATTTGATGATGGAATTGGCTTCTTGGCAAATCGGCCAATGATGATTCCGTCCATGGCGTATAATAACAACGCACCTAGTGATGGTGCTTCTGCTTCTGCTGCTCAGGTCTCACCGGACGATGATCGATCCGATCCAGGTGTAACAACTGGCTACAGGAAGCCACCTTTGCCGATGCAGCCAGTAGCGATTCCACCGCGAACTGCTGGAGGTTATGGCTTGACATCACCTGATTCCGTTGCAAGGTACTGAATCTCTCTAGATGTTTAGATAGATAAATGATCTTGGTTTCTCCATCATTTTCTTCAGCTTTGCCTTGAATAGGCCAAGTAGCTAAAGAGTGATAGATCACTGGGTTGAATTATGCTTTATGATGATATTTACTTGTAGTTCTAATTACATGCTGATAATAGGCTAAAGATCACTGGTTTGAAGAAAGGATCTTAAGCTGTCAAATGCTTAAGGCTCTTGTTTTATTTTTATCAATCTGTGTTATATATTTCAACCGATTTTTTAGAGATTTTGTTTGTTTGGGTATTAGAGTACTCACTATCACATTTGAACCATAGCGTTACAAGATGTTCTTAACTTTCTTCTTTGAGTCTGATGATACTAAATCTGATTTCTCTTGTTGTTATACATACAGTGATACTAGCATTTCTTCTGCTACTTCATTTTCAAAGCCCATGTACTACCAAGACCAAGCTCCCTCTCTACCAAGAGGCCCAGTGACACAGCCTGAAACCTGCTCGGTCCAAACCTCCCACAGTCTTTCTCAACCTGAAGCTTCTTCAGCCCAAACCGTCTCCCACGTCCTATCTCAGCCAGGTTCATACACAACAATGGACCAACCCCCGCCTCAACAACCTTTCTTACACCAAGGCGTTCAGTACATCCCTCACCCGTCACAATACATCCCGGTTTACTCTCATCAGCAGCAAAACTACCCGGTTTACATGATGAACGTCCCACAATCTCAGCAGTATGTCCCTGCAGGAACTCCCCCTCTCTACCCGAACTCAAAACTCGCCACAAACCAGCGACCTGAAGGTGCTCAAAACGTTTACCGTGCCGCGGTATCACAAAACTCCCCTCAGCTTATTCAGCTTCAGCAACAGCATCAGTACATGGGTTACACTGGAGTTCCTCAACATACCACAAACGCAAACGCCAATTACGGTACTGGAGTTCCTCAACCTCAACACACCACAAACGCAAACGCTAATTATGGTGGGGGCTACGAGTACACAAACTCTCCAAACGAGCCAGTGTATTACCACACACAGCCTCCTGCTCCCAACACTGCTATTCCTTTAGCGTCTCCGTACCAAAGCATGACACCAGCCGCAGCTGCAGCTGCTCTAGCCGATATGTCGAAGCAGATGGCTCTTGACGGAGGCAAACAACAACAACATATAGTTGCTTCGTCTCAACCGCTTTAAACACTAGATCTTAAGTAATAGACACGCAAAAGTAATAGTAAAGCCAACATATAGTTTTGCTTACTACGTAACATATCGTTAATACAGTAGGCTTTGCTATTTAGTTTTCTAATGTTCTTATCTTAGTATTGCAAATGTCTCACTCTTTGTGAAATAAACTTGTTTGGATGGTTTTTCTATGTATTATATTGGAAGTAGATAGGGTGTCAAAATGGATAATCCAACTCAACCCAACCCATAACTCATATGGGTTGAATGTTAATGGTTTATGGGTTAACCCAATCCATTTAGCAATTGGGTTGGATCAACCCATGAACCTATTAAACATAAATGAGTTGGATTGACTTTAACCCAACCCATTTAATTTTATGGATAAAATATATATATATATTTATAAATAAATTGTAAATCATGTTTTACTAATTATATATTTACTTAAATTACAAAAACATATTTCAATTAATAAAAATAATACGAAATGTTATTTTAGGCGGCAAATTTTTCGAATCGCGTTTTTTGGCGGATTTTTTTAATGAATTGTGTTTTGGGCGCAATATTTTGCGGGATCATATTTTTGGCGGAAAATTTTATAAATCTCGTTTTTGGCGGGAAAATTTTACGGGATCATATTTTTGGCGGGAAATTTTATGAATCTCGATTTTGACGAAAATATTTTGTGAGATCACGTTTTTGGCGGGAAAACTTTGCGGGATCATATTTTTGGCAAAAAATTTAATAAATCTCGTTTTTGGCGGGAAAATTTTACGGGATCATATTTTTGTTGGGAAATTTTATGAATCTCGATTTTGATGAAAATATTTTGTGGGATCACGTTTTTGGCGGGAAAACTTTGCGGGATCATATTTTTGGCGGGAAATTTCATAAATCTCGTTTTTGGCGGGAAAATTTTACGGGATCATATTTTTGGCGGGAAAATTTTATAAATCTCGTTTTTGGTGAGAAATATTATGAATCTCGATTTTGACGAAAATATTTTGTGAGATCACGTTTTTGGCGGGAAAACTTTGTGGGATCATATTTTTGGCGGGAAAATTTTACGGGATCATATTTTGGCGGAAAGTTTTATGAATCTTGATTTTGGCGAAAATAGTTTGAGAGATCACGTTTTGCGAGAAAATTTTGTCGGATCATATTTTGGCGGAAAATTGTATGAATCTCGTTTTTGGCGGAAAATGGTTTACTAGATTGTGTTTTTGTGTAATCTTGTTTTTGGCGGGAAAATTGGTGTAATAGTGTTTTTGGTAACAAAATAAAAAATATTGTGAAATCATGTATTTTAGTTATAATTGGGTTGATGGGTTATCCATTTTTAACCCATTAACCCATTTTATTTCAACCCATTTTAACTCAACCCATTTAACTCATCAAACCACTTAACTCATTAACCCATTCAAACCAAATATTCAATCCATTAGGGTTAATGAGTTGGATTGGGTTGGATAAACCCATAAGTTTTGACCCATTTTGACACCCCTAGAAGTAGAGGTCCGGTCCAATAAAATTATAGACATATTGCAAAAACTTTCCTAAAATCTATTAATTTTTTTGAAAATACCCTATTTTAGAAAAATAGCTGTAAAACCAATTAAAAATTTGGAAAATTTGGTTGGAGGTAGTGCAAATGAACACCTTGTTACACCCCTAGAACCGGGCTTGGATAATATAAATTTGGTTTGGAATTGTCATGATTGGAAGATTGTATAAAAACCAAGAAATGCACCAACTTTCAATTTATATATACTAGATTTTATACCCACGCTACGCGTGGGTTTGTTTTATCAATGAGTTTAATATATATTTGGATTTGTTAACTTTAAATCAGCTAGACGTTGAGATATACAAATGCAAAAATATAATGGGTAATAAAGTGAAGCAATTGTAGAGCGTTAAATAATTTATTTACTATAAATATTAATATGTATTGTATCGGTAACATTTTTATATTGGTTGGATAGAAATTGTTTAAATATTGGTCGCTGACATTTAAAAAATATTTTATTGTTTTTTATATATGTAAGTGACTATTGAAAATAATGAACAATTTTTTTTAAAAAAATACATGACATGGAGAAGTGACCTATTGTATATTAAGCTTACATATTGCGTTGAGCTTAGAGTTTTGAGAAGCCGGACCTTACCCACATGATGATATAATAATGAACCGTAGGAGAAAACGATAAGTGTGTGAAGAACAATGTCAAAACTTGGTTGGAGTAAGTAGTGTCACAAAAAAAGGCAAAAAGCAGGAATGGTAAATCCCAAGGTCAAACACAATTTCTAGTTGGTAATTTGTTCCCGCTTCTTGCCGACTGAATAAAGGTATATTTAGGAATCTTCTATTGAAACTAAATAGCACTGAACCAAAAAACAAAAAGTCCAACGGGATGCAGGCTTTTCCATATGGTTTTCTTCTTTTATTCAAGGCAGAAAACAGTCCCTCAGAAGAACTACAAATCTGTAATTGTGTGTCTTCCTTGTGGTAAATTCCTCTTCTTTCATTCTTAAAAGTGATAGTTAGCTTTTTTCTTGAAGGTCAGACCCAAAATCGCATTGCAAAGTGCACACTTCTCTTGGTCAATGACTTTTTATGTAACTAATCATTCATTAACATATCGGGATTAAACAACTTATGCCCTACGCATGCATTAAAGTTTTAAGAATGAAAATTTTACAAAACTTCATACCTTTAAATTAGTTTCGTCTATATAAGAATGATTTGATGAAATTGTAAATTGGATTTTACAAATCTTTACAAATTTTTGAATGAGTTTATATGAGGATGCCCGCAACCCATAAACACATGCAAGAGATATTATAATTGTAATTTAATATCAGCTATGACCCGAATTTGGATAATGTGTTAATTATTATTATTATATATTTTTTGTATAGAAACTGTTAATTTTGTCACAAACCTTCTCATTCTATCATATATTAAAAAATCGAAAATTCCAATTTTTTAATGTGCCTTTATATGATAGGTCTCAATCAAAGTTTAAAGGAGAAAAACACAAGATCGTTATGATCATCTTTATTAGGTTATTGTCTCTTATTTATAAAGAGAGTTTGGACCAATCATTGCTTACATAAAGGAAACATCAAATAAGAAAAAGAACAATAACCTAAAAGAAAAGGTAATTAATAAGAAGTATTCATAATTCATAGCTTAATGGAAATCAATAAAATAGAAAACTATGACTTGGCCAATGTATCTTGACTTCTTTCACACGTTTAGGTTTTCTTTCCATATGTATTGACTTTGAGCTCATCATTATATAACAATGTAAATATTACTCTTCCTAATTATAAAGTTGACTTTTGATTTTGTACATGTAAATTCCTATTAAACAAATAAATCATAATAGAAAACATATAACATAAAATCTTTGAATCTATATCTATTCGGCTTTAAAGAAAATCAAGTCAACTAATTAGTTCAACAAAAAGGTAAAATTACGAACTAACTAATTTAGGTCTATAGAAAAGAATGGACCAAGAGTCAAATCATGTATGTCAATGGGGGTGGTAATGGCCAATGGCCAATCAGTCTAACTTGATTTGCCCCCAATGCCGCAACATACTTTTCCTGTTACACAATTCATGGATGCAAATCTTGAATCTCCGCTTCTTTATTTACTCTCATCTTCAAATATCCATCATGCACGGCCTCAGTAAAGTTCTTACATGAAAGAGACAACGGAAAATGGACAACCAAGGTTGGATGCGAAACCTTTAATGACGTCAAATCAGATTCGAAATCTATATAAAAAGAACAATCTTAAATAAATACAAAATTCGTATATTTTATACATACCAAAACAAAACAAAAGGGATATATCAAACCATAATTTATGGGATTATGATTGCTACCAACGATATATATACTCGGTGGATATAAGAGCCGTGAGAAAGAAACACGAGTAACATGAGGTAACCCAAGTAAAAATTGAAAGAACATAGTGCAACCTATAAGATTAAACATAGCACGTTTGTCAATAAAAAAATCAAATCAGAATCAGAACAAAACATTATAAATATATACACAACAATAAAAAAGTTGTTTAAACAAAATTAAACTTCATCGATGTAGACAACAACGAAACAAATTTTTTTTTTTTGATACGATTAGTTAACAAAAATACATCACGTATTTAATCGGAGTAGTAACACGCGAGTAAACTACAAAACAAAGAAACAGATGAATTAGACCAGAGACTAATAAAACGATGGATAATAAAAGCAATATACAAACGAAAGTCAAGAAGAAGAACATATATATAAACAAAGAGCAATATACAATTGAAAAAATCAAATTAGCAAAGAGAATACTTCATTTAGGGGGTTACGAATTCAAGGAGCATATACATTACGAAATCACACCCCGCTAACGCAAAACAACCAACGTGAAACCTTAAAACATGAAGAACATAAGTTATTGATTAGAAAAAGATGAATACAATATAAAACAAATAAACAATTCGATCAATTCACGAAAACACACCTTATTGATGCACAATCACCTACGTCAAACAGCAAAACAACATAAACACAAACAACATTAGTTAGTTGTAAGAGGAATAGGAATACAATCTAAAACAAATACACAACTCGACTAAATTTAAAAACATACACGATTGATAAAAAGTTAAAAACAGTAGAGACAACGAAACTACATTAACAAAAGCCAAAAATCAAAGAGACCTAAGTGAATAAGCCAAAAAAATGTGGGGGATCGGTTTGAGTCAAAACTAAAACTAATGCCTTTGGTCACAACTCAATCAAGATATATATATATAGCACAAAATTGCTATTTCCAATCCTAATAGAAAGTAGAAAACTATTAGTTCCTAATTCTAATTATAATGGTAAATTTCCTTTTAGTCTATCTTTTCTATAACCAACTTGTTATAGATGTTAGATGTTTTTTGTCCTTTA
This sequence comes from Arabis alpina, assembly GCA_900128785.1. Lineage (NCBI taxonomy): Eukaryota > Viridiplantae > Streptophyta > Magnoliopsida > Brassicales > Brassicaceae > Arabis > Arabis alpina. The sequence continues at coordinate 13,399,689 of LT669790.1, forward strand.
AAATGAAAGTTTTCAATTAACAATTTAAATATAATATTTTTAGTTTTTAAAAAATAGAAAGTTTCTCATAATCAACCAAAAACAAAATTAACATTATTCATAGACGTTGACATGGCACGTTACTATAGGTTGATTTATCGCCTATGTGGACGTCTTTAGGAGCTTATAGCTTCAACTTTTATATAGTATAGACTAGATTTTATACCCACGCTACGCGTGAGTTTGTTTTATCGATTGTTGTAATGTATATTTAGGTTTGCTAATATTTTTAATTAGTTAGTTAGGCGTAGGCATATAAGGATGCAATTTTTTTATTAATTAAGAGGATTGTCCACTTCACAATATATCAACAACGTGACAAGTAGTTGTTGTATGTGATAAGGTGTAGCCCATTGAATAGATTTAAAACTAACGGACATAAAACATAAATTTCTAATTTACTCTCCAACAAACAAAAAATTTACAACTGTTTTTACATCTTTAATTGTAATACTATGATAATGTTATTTTTATAGGATCATGAACTCATGTTTTTTTTTCCGATAAATATCAAGGGATTTATTTTTAACTCTCTTGGCCTGTAAAAATATTATTTTGCTACCTCTAAGCTTAACCATCCACATCCTTCATTAGAAATCATCCTTACAAAATTAACATGTTTGTTAAAATCAAAACACATTTTTCCCACATTTTAGATAATAAATATTTAATTTTTGGATATATAATATTCTAAAAGAAAATTATATGATTATTTGGCAACGAAATCAGATAAAAAAATATTGTAATCTAATAACTAAAAAATCTCATAAAGCACATAAATGCTTTTTTGCACATCCTTTAGTTTATTTGTTTCCACTCTTTTGGTTTTTTTACCACCTTTCACTTTTGTATTTCTCATATCTCTTTGACGGTGAGTCTTAAATTATATTCAAATAATTATCATGTTGAATGCCGAACTCTCAAATTTTCAATATTATTTTAATAACCATAACAAAGTACATATATTTTTAGTACTAATATTTTTAAGAGAATCCATTGATCTCTATAAGATTTATAAATATGGATATCAGAACATACTTTGACTATTTTTTCATATACATATATTCCCTAACCATTTTTAAAATATTATTTAGTCATTTTTATTTATGATATGAATAGTCAAATCAATTAAAATAAATAAATAGATATATTTGACATAAAAATTACTTGATAATTAATATGATTATCTTTTTATTATCTTAAATAATTATACTTTATATTTTCAACATGAAATTTGAAAAACAAAACAAACGAAACCATGATGTGTTGAAACTAACCTCGACTATAAATCACGAACCTATAAAACTCAAATCAATTAGGGTAGAATATTAACAGATGAAGCATAGGCAAATTAAACCTCAAAGATGCAAAAACATACATCATCATCATCATCATCATTATCAATTATCTCGAATTCACGAACCAAAGACATATCTTCTTGTCACGAACCTATAAAAACCCAATAATGCATGAGAACGAACCATAATTATAGATCGAAACTAAATAGAATAAAAAATCAAACAAAGCAGATTGAACTTACTTTGTCATCACGACCCTACATGTTGCACCACCATCACCATTGAAAACAATATAAAATAAAGAGGACAACATGAACAATTACACAACCACAAAACAAATCAAAGAGTTATTATAGTACTAACCTAAAGAGGAGTAGAACACAATTAGAACCTACAAAACAAAAGAGAGTCTTGTTAGTTTAGAACAATGAAGAAGACGTAAAAGAGTGAAAAGAAGAAAGGGCTACGGAAAACAAACCAAGGGTTAAGGAAAACAAACCTTATTAGGATGACAAAAGTTACATGCATGATGCAGTGTTTAGGCTTTTATAGATAGGAATTAGGGATTGCTCTAACCGACCTATACATGGGCCGAGCTAACCGCAAACCCAAACCCATCACGATCATGATCACGATACAAAATTAAACCAATTGAATTCTCTGAGAGTATATTAATAAATAGATTTAAATAGTAGGCCGAGAGACTCTAGAGATGCCACGTATGATTTTTTACTTCTCAATTAATAGTATGATGATGACAACTTGTGAATGTAGTAAATTTCCTAATCTCTTTTAGTTTTAGTTTTTTTTTGTTAATAATAAAAAGTTTCCATTTTTTTTATTAGAAGATACCAATTGTATATAATTATAAATTATATTTATTATTATTTAAATTTTCCTATTTCCATAAGGATATAATTTGGAAGTTTTCAATTAACAATTTAAATATAATATTTTGAATTTAAAAAAAAGGAAAAGTTTCTTATTATCAACATAAAAAAATTAACATAATTTATAAACGTTGACATGGCACGTTACTATATGTTGATTTATCGCATATGTAGACGCCTTTAGGAGCTTATAGCTTCAACTTTTATATAGTATAAATACGCTTCCTAGATATAGAACTGAACTTCCAACAATGCATTTTGACTGGCTTACAATACGTACTACATAAACATAACTTATACACATGTTTTTGTTTAAAAAATTTAAACAAATTCAGAATTTTGGTGAAATTTGTTTCTACATGGTTTCATTGTAGACTGTAAAATTTGAGAAGAAAAGACAGTTTATTAGTGGGAGAGTAAAAGGGCTTTAATAAGGGTCCAGTGTCAAATCCGTAAATTAAACTAGCTTCGTCTAAAGGATCATACTTGGGATTACAAACTCCGTCACCTAAAAACCCTAAATCTCCGATCCGCCATGAGAGGAGCTCTCTTCAGAAATGTATCTCTCTGTGCTCGCAGAGTTGTCATTTCTCCTCGAGTAACCAATCAAAGCTCCTCCGTCAATGTTCCCTTTCTCGCTCCAATCGCCGCTCCGTTTCCTCTCAAATTCAGATTATTCTCCTCCGAATCCGACTCGTCCGGTGAGAACCCGACTTCTGCTCCCGAGGAGAAGAAAGATCTCGGTGTAGAGGATGTAGGCAACAAAGGTTAGGTTTCATTTGGGTGATTGCTACATTTCTGGATTATCTGATTCTTTCTTTATGGAATAGTGAATCCAGTTTTTTAAATCTGTATTGGGAATTTTCTCATGAGCTAGTAGAATCTGTAGGTATGTTGCGAAAGTGCTAATGTAACTTAAGATATTGGTTTGTGGTTTCAGAGCTAAAGAGCCGTATAGAGAAGTATTTCAATGAGGGTAATGAAGACGCTTTACCTGGAGTTATTGAAGCACTTTTGCAGAGAAGACTTGTAGACAAACACGAGGAGACAGATGATGAGTTATTGGAGACAATCGAGAATCTACCTTTCCAAGATGATGTTAAGGATGAAGATTTCGAATCTGATTTCGAGGAAGCGCATTCTACTGACGACGAACTCCAAGATTTGTACAGCACTCGTGATTATGTTGAGAAAAAGATGAGTAAGGATGAGTTTTTCAACCTGGACGAGAACAAGTGGGAGGTCATTGTTAGAGAAGGCATCCAACATGGTTTACTCAAGGATACTCAGGAATGCGAGGAGATTCTTGAGGATATGCTCCACTGGGACAAGCTTCTTCCTGGTAATGAATCTTTCGTAGTTGCAACCTACTAGTAAACCTTTTGAGCTATTTGATCTTCAGAGACTAGGCTGATTTCTGAACTAATGTGCATCCTTATAATGGGACTGAGCATTTGTTAGTTATTCTTTCTATTTGGATTGTGTTACAATTATGGTAGGAGAACTATTCTTGTTGGAATCTTTGAAGGTAATGATACTTTCCGGGATTCATATTAGTTTGCAGGGTCTTTTAGATAGCATATTGGTTTGCCTATGTCATGTATTTAAGAACATGGGGAAATCCTCTTGACTGTATTTTCATTCAGATGACTTGAAGAAAAAAGTTGAAGCGAAGTTTAACGAGCTCGGGGATATGTGTGAGAATGGTGAAATTGAGCCTGAAGCAGCTTATGAGCTTTTCAAGGAGTTCGAAGACGAGATGGTAATTCAGTATGGGGATCAAATGGAAGCTGAGGGACCTCCCAAGTTTGATGAAACGGATGCTTCTGACAAGAACACTGACTTGGATGATCCTCCCGGTAAAGGCCCAATCCTTAGATGGCAATCAAGGATAGTTTTTGCGCCTGGAGGCGATGCATGGCATCCAAAGAACAGAAAAGTTAAACTATCTGTTACAGTAAAAGAGCTCGGACTCTCAAAGCATCAGGCTCGAAGGCTTAGGGAACTTGTGGGGAAAAGATACGATTCAGGGAAAGACGAGCTGACAATCACCAGCGAGAGGTAACATAACTTTATGAAAAGCCCTTTTGTCGCAAGAGAAGAATGTTAAATCAAGAAATGTTTTTTCCTGTCACAGGTTTGAACACCGAGAGGAAAACAGGAAAGATTGCTTGAGAACGCTTTACGGGTTGATAGAAGAAGCTGCGAAAGCCAACAAGATCGCTGAGGACATAAGAACTTCATATATAAAACAGAGACTCCAAGCCAATCCAGCTTTTATGCAGAAACTACAAGCCAAGATCACAAGGTCTAAAGAAACAAATGCCATCAACGTTTTTCGCGGTTCGTGTCTTTACACCAAATAATCTATTTGATCGTCCCTTTATGGACATCAGTTGATCCGGTACTGGTACGGGTAGGGGTTTCGGATACATGAAGAATCGATGATTAACTTCATATTTTGTTTTGGTCTACTTCTCATGAAACTTGGTCGTGTTGTTTTTGTGCCATGAGACAATTGTCAACGTTTCTTTATGGTTTAGAAAGAAAGTAAAGACAAGAAACAAAACATACCAATTTTGTTTGGGTTCTTAATTAGATGCAGTTTTTTACTCTTAAAAGGAACTTAACCATTTAAAGTTGGGAATTAGTACTCTTTTCTTATGGATAAAGGAAAAGTGTATTCATTTTAATTTAATTAAAAACTTTTATTTGATTTTCCGGTGAAACTGAAGAAATCAAAATAGTATTATTTGCTTTAACATATACCATGATTTGCCATCTATAAAAGCTATGAGAAAGATGTACAACACGAAAATAGTCGACATGTGGTGCCTTTTATCTCCGACGAAGGAAAACTTAACCACAACCACCGCCGCAACCAGCGCCACCACAACCTCCGCCACCCGTGGAAGTTCCGGTATTGGCTTTGTCGTCGGAGGCTCCGTCGGCGCAAGAGAGTAACAGAGCCGAGAGGACACAACAAGCGAACAGAGCCAAGAAGACAACGTGAAAAAGGTAACTAACATCGAAATGTGTTGTGGTCGCCATGCTCATTACATCTTCTAAGTGTCTCGCCATTTCTTTCTCTCTATCTCTAGCTCTGGTTAATGTGGATGAGGTTAAGTTGTTTAACGTGAAAGGCTTTCTTACTTTATATATATAGATGGTTGATAAATTCGTACGTAAGGTCATTGACTTTTTATATTCGTTGACTATAAGGTTTCTAAGATTTTTTTTTTCAATGTTTGAACAAGAGAAAATGACTCTTGTTTTCAATGTTCTAACACTAGAATTCCCAAGAAATTTACTTATCTTGATACTACTTTTGCGCAAAGACGCTTAACTTCGGAGTTTTAATGGCAACTAGTATATAGTTCTATATTATAAATTTTCAAGAAAATTCTGTTCAAGATACGTTTCGATCATACGAAATTGCGGTGAGAATAGTCAAATACCATAATTAAATGTATAAATTAGCTTGATTTGCCTCGTATTTCTTCCAATAATAGTTTTTGTTTGTAGAAGTTAACGTAACTGATCGTTAGATGACACTTGTTAAATCCATAATATACATTGGAAACTAATTTTCGTCAAGAGAATTTGAACTGTTTAATTGTTTATCATTGATAAACGATATACAAAAGAAGAGAGAAAAAACAAAAACAAATCAAGGGATTATACGCAAGAGGAGCTATAAATATCTCTTTTCTATTTCACATGGACTCCATTTTTGTTGTTTGTACAAATCTGACTACACAAAATCAAATTTCTAATCAAAGAACTTTCGGCGTATAGCCTAATGTTCTTCTCCTTTTTCATTTGGCATCTTCTTCTTCTACCACTAAACCAAATCTATATATCTAATTCACAATGTATATTATATATCCGTATATTATTTCGTAATCTTCAAAAGCTTCCGAAATATATAAATGTATAATTGCAATGGATTCTTCAAAACGTGTGATTCTATGCAAATTAAAACTTCTATGTGAAAGTGTGTGGCGTGACAAAACAAACGGAAGTTTTAGTTCAATTATAATTAAACTATAACAAAATTTAGGAATGCGATTGTGATATAATATGTGCAACATCTTTGTAGCCACACATTGACACCCGTTTTTTCATGTTGTTTGGTCGATTTATACTTAACTTTTTTAGTTACACATCTAAATCGGAATATTAGAAATCCTGAATTAAATATGGAAAAACTAATTTACTTATAACTAGTACATGTAACACTCAATGTAAAAACGTTTATTGAATTTTAATAAATTTTACATTCAATTAAAGGATAAGAACTCGATGTCATCATCTTAACATCATAACTCAGTTATTTGACCAAAACTGCAACCATTACCATAAATGGGATCTTGATTAATCAAGCTGGTATTCTAGTTTCTCCCTAATTAGAGCATCTCCAATGCAAACTTCAAATTTGAAGTTTGGGTATCCTCTTCTCCAATGGTAAACTTCAAATAAAACTTCAAAATAATTTATATTTTGCATTTTAGTCCTCAATATTGTTTATAATTAATGAAAATCATATAACCTTTATAAATAACTAGAAAATATATATTAAGAATAATCACAACTTATATTAATAAGACATCACATTACAATATAAAATTACATGAAAAACAAACACACAAGGCAAATTACAAATTACAATTTTTAAATAAATATCAAATTACTCACTAAAATTATTTCTGTAATGCTCCCATATATGATCATTCAATGCATTTCGAAGTTCTAAATGAGCCTCTTTATTTTTTATCTGTTGATTACGAGATAAAAATTGTTGAAATCGGATATCGAAGTTCTAAATAAGCCTCTATATTTTTTATCTGTTCATTACGAGATAAAAATTGTTGAAATCGGGTATGTTCATTTACTGCCACTTCTTGTGTTTCTTTATTTTGCAATATACTCCCTCCGTACTTTAAAGATTGATGTTCTAGAGAAAAAATTTGTTTTACAAAGATTGAATTTTTATATTTTCTATGCAATAATAACTATGAATTGAAGATTTCAAGACATATTAATTGATTTTATTGGATTGTTATTGGGTCAAACTTATGGAAAATTATTTAATACAAAAACCAATACATTTCTAGTCAAACTTTAATTTGTTTTCTTAATATGTGTGAAAACTCTAGAAAATTAATCTTTAAAGAACGGAGGGAGTATGTTTTTAATGTTATAAAACTAGGTTAGTACCCGTGCTTTTGCACGGGTTTAATTGTAACCATTAAATTAATTTAATAAAATAATTATTTCATTTTGATGTAGAAATGTTAAAAAGTTGGTATCATTTAGTTTTTGAAATCTCACTATAACTAATGCATATTATTTCTTAGTGTGAATTATATATACTCAAATACTTTTAAATTTTTGTATGTTTATATTAATTTGATTAATCATAACTAAACAAATATCTCTTAGTATGAATTATCTATACTAATATATTTTTAAAATTTGATATGTTTATACTTATATAAAATTTGAACTTGTCAATAATGTTCTATATATTTCTTGTCTAAATTATTTGGTTACCTTATTAGATTTTATTTTCATTCCCAAAAACTTATGACTTCAGTCTAGTCAAATAGAATGTGTAATAAGTTTTTTTCTAAATTACGATGTTCACGTGATATTTATAAGAGAAAATTACATATTATGTTATTTTTTAAGTTTTAATCTCGTAAAATGTCACAAGCCAGTTTGTGTAACATGAAATGTCACTTACACACAAGTATTCTGAAAATACCCTTCGCATATTGGTGTAGGAGTCTGACTTGAATGAGAAAGAGAGAGTTGTGTCAGTTTGTGTTTTTAAAAATGGAAGTGACATGACATGTGTCAGCTTTATTAGAAGATAGGATTGAGCAGTGAGTCCCGATATTTAATGTCTGAGAAAAGATATTATTTGTGTACGTACATAACTGAAGCATATAGTATTGCGTACATGTATAAGGTAAATGTATACATTAACATTTAATATACCACCAAATCTACAATTTCTACATTCTTTACCATTTTAAAAGGCAAACTCAATCTACTAAATATTTAATATATAATAAAAGTTATATAGTTACGTTAGATACATCCATACACAAAAATTTTGAACACACAAAACAAATTCACGCGTACACCATACCATATACATGATCACAATGGTCGGACATTGTACATGGTGGTTAGACAGTGTACACAATGACGGTGGTTGGGCCATGTACACGGTGACAGTGTGGGATAATGTACATGGAAGTGTACTGGTGATCGAGGAGTATACGCGATGACGGTAGTCGGACAGTGTCCAGCTCATGCTGGTATACAGTCTCAAGCTCATGTACGGTTTTAGGTTGATGTACAAGCTCACGCTCGTGTACAGTCATAAGTTGTTATAATGCATACATCACAAGTATCTTGTTACGTTGGTGTACGTACATCTTCTGTGAAGTACATCTCCATCACCATAAACCTATAGTTGTAATAGTTAACCATTTATTTCTGGTATATATTGTGGCATCAACTAAAAAGAGCAATTATATACCTCGTCTACATTATGACGGTGGTTGGATTATGTACACCGTGATGTGCTGATGGTCGTATAGTGTACACGATGACAATGCTAGACAGTGTACACGATGGTGTACAGTTGCCGAATAATGTACACGTCGGTATCCAGACAATCTATACGATGGTGTAGTAATTGTCGGATAGTGTACATGATGACAACGCCTAGATGGTGTACATGTAGTGTACCGTTGGTTAGACTGTACATATGATGGTGGTTTGATTCTCTTTGTACCAAATTCTCATCGACAACAACTTATTTGTCTCGATGGTAACTGCATGAACCTCTTTTGGGCCCTCTCAAACGGTGTACGTAGATATGGTAACTATTAACGTACATAGAAAACATTGACGTATATTTCACCGTTTTACAATGTTGGTGTACGTACATTATAACAAAAAATGGTGATAACTCTTACCGGAATTAACAAACTCTCTGTGGAGAGAGGCGGATTTGCCTCTTGATCTGTTGACATTTTGCGGTGGAAAAACTAATCGCCTCTTGCTTTCGGTAAAAATTCATTGTGGAAAGGTGGATTCGCCATTTTCCGGTGACATCTCGTGGATTGCATCTAGATGGATATTATCGTGCCCGGAAAATTCATGTCGGTAACATATGCGGAGGCTCGTCTTGTGCCGGTGACTTTTCTACGGTTTCCGGTGTGAGATTTGGGTGAAGTGTTTTGGTTTTGAAAGAGAGAGAGCGAGAGAGAAAGAGAAAGAGAGATAGAGAGAAGAAACACAATTAAAAAATGGTGTCTTTTAGTCGATTGCGTATCTGACATCAACGGTCGGTGTACGACGGTATGCGGCGGTGAGTAAATCGGAAAGAGTTTATGGTTTGGTTCGTGAGAGAGAAAGGTGTATTAAAAATCACAAACAATAAAAAAAAAAAACTTTTCAGTTTCTATGAAAAGGTGTAATAAAATATTTAAATTCTGAAAAGGTGAAAGTTAAACATAATTAATGGCACACGTTTCCTAAAAAGATTTTTTTGTGAAATCACTTCAATGTGAGAAAATTCAGTTATGTGTATATATATAATAAGGGTAAAACCGTCATAATGTGGTGTAAGTGATAAAACTTGATATATGAGTTTTGGTGTATGACAAATATGATATTTGAGTTTCAAACTGTGATTTATTTGTAATTATTTCTATTTATAATGCATAATGTCGGAAACATTCTATGGTGCATATTTATAATGCATAATGTGGTTAGGACTCTATTAGCACTGGACTGAGATGTGAAACTGTAGGCGGAAACATTCTCTTGTGCATAATGTCGTTGTCCAGCGATCGATGTGCTACACATGGCACCACCGCTCATCCCTTCCTGTTGCAAGTCTGTGGGATACAACCACTGCATTTTCTGGTTGTCACAGAGCTCACTGTACTGAAACCCTGATAAATTTATGTCGCTTGTTGGTTCTTTTACTTGTCTTCTCTTTGCAGCTTGTTGCATCAAAAGATCAACACCATCTTGATTACCGCCATTATTGTTCTTCGGTTCCTTTCTCTTTCTTTGATTGCGCTTTCTCTTAGCGGTGCTAGGCACTGGAATAAGGCAAACTTGTGATTATTTTTCTTGTCTTCTCTTTGCAGCTTGTGGCATCAAAAGATCAACACCATCTTGATTACCGCCATTGTTGTTCTTCGGTCCCTTTCTCTTTCTTTGACTGCGCTTTCTCTTGGCCGTGCTAGGCACTGGAATAAGGCAGGCCTGGGCAAAATAACCTGAACCTGTGTACCCGAACCTGTAAGATCCGAACATGTACTCGACCCGAAATCTTACATGAACTTGTAGGGGTGTGTTTTTAGTATACCCAAAAGAACCTGTACCCGTTTGGACCCGAACCGGTACCCGAACTTGAACATGTATGCCTAAGCCTAGTAGGTCAAATTTACCAAAAATTATGATGAAACAAATTTAATTTATTGATATTGTTTTCTATCAAAAAATTTATAATATTGTCATAATTCTAATAAAAATAACTTCTACAAGTGAGTTAAATGTTTTACTTTTACTTGTTGTTACAGGTTCGACTTTCCAATACCAATATCAAAAACATCGATTCTTCAAACGAATGTAGTCCCTAAAATTTCAAGCTTGATTTTGCAAATCTTCTTCGAACTCGATCACAATCGTCTTTTTTTATCAGAGATGTCTTGAATTTGATCTACAATAATCATCATTCTCTTTCTAATCTTGGCTTCGATTGATTCGTGATTCGTCATTGATTCTTGTTCCGTTGTTCGTCTGTCTAAATGATTTGTTTTGATTCGTGATTCGTCATTGACTCTTATTCGTTTGTATAATTGCTTTGGTTACATTGATTTAGTTTTATACATTGACAAACTTCGATTGATAATTGTATTCTTAACTTAGTTCATATTATATGATTGTTGTCTTGTTGGTTTGTTTGTGTTTGTGTTTCAAATGCATTTTACATGTTCAAGCTACAGGTTTTGTTAACATTTTGGGTATAAACACATCACAACACCTAGATCAGAACTTATATGTGGAAGGAAGTTGTAAAATTCGGATATTTAAAAGGTTTAATAAGTTGAAACCTGTAAAATTTGGGTATATACAGGTTCCAAAATTAGGAACCTAAACCCGAACCTGTACCGTTAGGACCCGAACTTAGACCCGACCCGAAACCTTACAAGTTCTTAAATGGGTACAATTTTAGTATACTCAATGGAACCTCTACCCATTAGGATCCGAACCTGAATCCGACCCGAAAACCGAATGCCCAGGACTAGGCAAACTTGTGATTCTTGATCTCCGGAATCTGACTGCTTTTCTCTAGGAGCTGATTCCGTCTCACCTGCATGTTTGGTATCGCTGCTGTTCGACTGATTTTCTCCAGTTTCAGGTTTGAAACTCTCGTCTACAAAATCCAAAGCTCGTCTACAAATCTTCTTGGCTTTAACTGCTGGTTCAACAGCAGCTTCAACAGGTGTAGATTCTTGATCCTTACTAACATCTACTTTCTTCGTACGTATTTCCTCCTCGGAGTAGATTCTTGATCCTTATTAACTTCTACTTTCTTCCGCACGTATTTCCTCCTCGGCGTTTTGATTTCCTGACCATGAGCTACAGGTTTCTTAGGCGTTTGCTTCGGTTTAGCTTCTCTAACAACCTTTGGCCTATGCTTTTTCCTCTTGGGTTTTTCGGGTGTCTTGATCTGTTCAGCTACATTGTTACTCACTGAGCTAAGACTCTCCACTGCTTCATCACCCTTCTGCAACATCTCTGCACAAACAATTCCTAACAAATCAGAACCACATAACAGATTTCTCAGAATCTCTTAACTCATTTCATATTTCAACAAAGTCATATCTTACTTTTAGGCTTTTTAGTTCTAGGTGAGACCTTATGATTAGCCCGAGGTTTCTGACCAGAGAAATACTCTGATGCAGTGTTGGCTAGAGGCAACAAATCTCTAAAAGGCAACTGGTCAACTCCAATCTCTTCCTGCACGCATCATTTGATTAAGCAATTACCCATCTCTCCCTTTGGAAATTAAGGTGTGTGAGGAATCCATGGAACTTGAATGTTGTTGCTTTCTTCACTCATTTGTTTATCCATTTTCAACTCTCTTATCACTCTTCCTTCATCTGAAAAATTTGATCTTTGCGCCGGAATCACAGAAAAACTTGCAAAGTTTCTATCTTTAGCTGCAAAACAAAAAGAAGAATGTTAAATTTGTTTTGTTACGGATCTGAAGTGAAGTAGATCCACTTTTTTTCTAAGGGTTTTAGAGAGATCTCCGTTACTAGTCATTGATTTGGGTAAAAAGACCAAACTTTTCAGAATCATACAACAAAACACAATAAAAATGTAAGTTTTAGAAGAAAGAAGATCAAAGTTAGAAACTTTACCGATGAGAATCGATGGATTGGTGGTGATGAGAGTTGATTGGTGAGAGAATAAGAACAAACCGTTGTTGTTGCTTCGTCCTTCTCTTGGAAACGATGAATTATAAAGAGGTAGAGAGAAACGATTAGTAAAGTAGAGATCTTTTTGGGTTAGCGTTATAAAGGGACTAGTAAAGAACATATGTGTTTCTGCTATTTTTCATATAGCCGTTCTTTAAGCGCTAGAATTCGTTTGGTTAGGGGGAAAAAATTTACACGAATTAATATTTTTTATTCAGTCAGGAAAAATGATTTGAAAAAATTAATGACACAGTCTAGGGCTGGGCATTCGGATATCCGATCGGGTTTGGGTCGGGTATTTCGGTTTTTCGGATACTTCGGTAATGGGGTTTAGTACCTTATCAGGTATTTTATAAATTCGGGTCAGGTTCGGATAGAATGACTTCGGGTTCGGTTATATCTGATATGCAATCTATTTAAAAATACATTTCAAATATGAATTTGATCAGAATTTAAATTGATAAAAAAATTCAAAACAAAAATTCAAATGAACATAGATATCAAAAAATAAATTTGATTTTATTAGTTTTTACATGAATTATTTAAAAACACCCGAGAAAATATCAAAAACAAAATTTTAAAAATTCAAATAGCGTTGATAAATTAGTAATTTTTATCCGAATATAATTCATACTATTCATATTAACCAAAAGTTATAGAAATTATCTAGAATACATGAACATATCTAACCTCACATCCAAATATCTTTGGTTTAATTTATATTTTTGTTATTTCGGATACCCGTTCGGTTATCAGTTTGATCCGGATTCAGATTCGGGTTTTCGGGTTTAGGATCATAGAACCCGATCGGGTATTTTATAAATTCGGATCGGGTTCGGATCGGGTAATTTGAGTCGGGTTTGGTTCGGTAATTCGGTTTCGGATTTTTTGCCTACCCCTAACAGAGTCTCATCAACTGATTCTCTGTTATCTTTCTTCTTTATTCTCTCTTATTTTTCTTTGTACGTAGTTTTATATTCGTTTATTTATCACATATATTTTTCAAATAACAAAAATATTGGATATATCTCTATAATATAAAAACAGAGTACGTTAAGCAGAATAACCAAAATTGAGGTGAATTAGCAAAAATGAAACTCTTTTGGCAATTCAATTTGATGGGGTAAGAGCATCCGTAACCAAGAGATTATTAGAGTCACAAACAATTTAATAAGATTAGAAAAACAAAAAAAGAAATGATTTATTCATTTTGGAAAAGAAACGTATTAGTTAGAAGAGGTTAATGAGACTGACTCAAAAGAACACGTGTCACAAAATTGGACATTTTTTTTTGTTTTTGCTCGAAAGAGAAAACATTTCTCAAAACACAATTTTATTTTCTCTCGTTGAAGGTCTGAGCCTCTGGATGATTCTTCATAGCATGAAATTTATCATCATCTTGTTGTTGTTGTTCTTCTTCTTCTTCTATGTTTGGCTTTGATTGATTCGAATTTGAAAGAACTCTTAAATTTTTTCTTTCGATTTTAATCTGATTTGTTCACCGATCGGTGAAGAAAATCTTCTCCGACCACCGGTGGTGTGAAGAAACGTCACCGTTACCGTCCTGGAACCGTTGCTAATCGGTAATTTCACCATGTCGTTTCTCTTTCTTAATCATAGTTCTTCAAATTAGGTGATTTGGTTGTTTCTTCGTTATGAATCAGTGAATTTCACTACTCATAATTTCATACTTCGCATGTGAATCATGAGGTATTGTTCTTGTTCTTCATTATTTTATGAATTAGAAATCGGAACGTAACTGTAATGTTGCTTAATCATAGGACTCGAAGTATGAGTTGTTGTGTTTTGTGTGTTAAAACTCTGAGAAATAGCTTGGTTGTTTAATTTGTTTATGCTTACTTGTGTACATTGAGAGATATAAAGCATAGATGTCGCTCTTATGGTAGACAAGCTAGTAAGCTGAGACACCAAACCGGAAAAGTATTCGAGTCTGCAGAATCAGATTTAAGAGTTCTTGGTTTCGTGTTGAAGTGGTTGGACTGAGAAGAGCAAGATAAGGCTGCAAAATCATCAAGTGCAGGTGAAACTTTCTGAAAATCATGGACACAAGTTCAAGCTTCACCATCATATATAACCACAGTTAGTTTATGTTGTTTCATCTAAGACAGAACAATGAGCAATAATGATGAGTGATGACTGCTTTAGATAATAAGTATGGAAGCTAGAATGGAATAGGACTGTTTGGGATTGTTAAAGATGGGTTTAGGATGCAATTTCTGCTGATTTCTATGGCAAATACTGAGTGCACACAAGGTGTTCGACACAATGCCAAAGAGAAGCAAATTCAGATTTTTCTGAATCTTTCTTTTTGGTTTTGAGATATGTTTTAAGTCATTTTCTCTTTTCTCATTGTGAAACTTGAAACTTTTGTAGATAGTTTTATTCACTCAACAAGAAATGTGACAATTCTCTTCTCTTAATTCTATCATTGAGTATCATGATTACACATGTAAAAACTATCTAAATTTTAATGAGTTTCAACCAATAAACTAATACTAAAATTATTTTTTTTGAGACCCACACCATCTCATGGTTGTGGATGCTCTAACATTGAGAAAATAAGTGTACAGTTAGATCCACTTGAACACGCGCGGATCCTCGACGTGGCAGTTAAAACAGACATTACAACTACTTTGACAGCAACATTGGTAACTTATGACTGAAGTTACCTAAAATTTTGCATTATGTAACGCTGCCGGTGCGATCTTAAAAAGAACACGGCAATATACTCAGCAAGTATGTGATTTAGATGTTTATTTTCTATTTCAAAGTATTCTATATTATATCACTCATTTACTAAAAAGTTGTACTACATTGGTTACATAAAGTAAAAACTCTATAAAATAATAATGTTAGGACCACCAAAATCTATTACTTTAGAGAGTTATTACTTTATAAGACTTCCTTGTAAAATACTTATAAATCTTTTAAAATTTCTTTTTATATAAAATAATAAGTTTTATTTTAAACTTCTTATTTTACATTAGTTTGTACAAACAATTTTGTATGTTTTCCATTCTTTTTTTTTTCCATATTGTAAAAGAATTTATAAGTATATGTTTTGAATTTTTTATATGATAGAATATTACTTTATAATATTATTGAGACTATATATTTACATAGAGATTTGAAAAAAAATTATTATCTTATTATTTTATTGAATTGTGCCATATTTTGCACTGGCCCGACTCGGGACCGGCAAAATTTATTACTTTATCGAATTTATTACTTTATCGAGTATTATTTTAT
Organism: Arabis alpina; assembly: GCA_900128785.1. NCBI lineage: Eukaryota > Viridiplantae > Streptophyta > Magnoliopsida > Brassicales > Brassicaceae > Arabis > Arabis alpina. The sequence continues at coordinate 13,415,712 of LT669790.1, forward strand.
GGAGTTTTTACTGTAGTTTGGTGTTGTGCACAAGTGGAAAGGAAAAAATCGTCATATCAAATGCTTAAATTGTTAGTTACTTTATTTATGATCTCCATGTATATATTCTTCATTATAATTCTGAGATTAGTTACTGAGCAAATTCACCCTATAAATTATTATACATTAATTTACTTAAGTAAACAATCAAATACGTTTTTTGTTTTTAACATTTCCTCTTGGGATCTTGCTAAGAACATTCGAGTCGACATTCCTGTACAGCTTCTTCATCTTACTAACCAACTTACCCGCCACTCTATCCGCGTCATCCTCGTACATCTCATACATAACCGGCAAGGTTTGCATGCTTACAAACCCTAAACGACACAACGTGCATTAATTAGTTACTAATTATGTTTTACGTATTTGAAATAACTTTAATTCTTACCTATGAACAGAAGATTCACAAAGCTGAAATATGTCCCGATGATGGATAAGATATAAAGTGAGATTGTTGTCTGAAAAAATTGCAGCCAAAGAAAATATTAAGGATTATAGTTAATTAATATTATTGACAATAATTTATATAAGTAGAAATGATGATCTTACGAGAAAAAAGAGGGGAGGATCTCTTCCACAAGCAATGTCAAGAAACTTCGAGAGGAATTTATTGAATCTAACATGTAAGCCTCTTGCTAATTGTTTGAAAGAAGATTCGTCTAGTACCACTTCTGGTATAATTGGCCTTTCCCTGCATATATTATTGATTATGAAATCTCATAATTTGTAGATTTGTGTAGTCGAATGAGAAACATTAATCAAAGATATATATACATACCAATTGAGAAGATCAGAAGCAGTAGACCAAATGAAGAAAAGAAGCATTAAAGTCATAGAAACATGACAAAGTAGGGTTATGAAATTGTATTCCACTACTTCCATTAAGAACCATAAGAGACTAACTCCTATCACCAATGTTGCTGCTATTTTCGGCTCTCTCCATAACAAAATATCCGCAACTGTAATCACAAATGTATATTGTTAAATTTCGTGTTTGTGTACAATAACATTTGTAGGAGACATGAATAATTCTCGTAATATATAAATATACCATTAAAAAAGTCTTACTAAGTAAACAAAAATACGGCAAGATTCAAATAATTTCATGAATACCACCACACCTTTGAAGTATAGAAAGGGTTTGTATATCATGTATGACACTTTGTAAATACTGGTAATTTGAAATCTATATTTTTAGGAACCGATTGATATAAACATGTATTTTCACATACAAAATGATGAACGAAGAAGAGAAGTAACAACCTTTGCCTCCTCCGAAAATAGAGTGAATTGATCGTTGACGAGTGAAGAGCTTAGTTGGTTTATGAAACGTTGTTTCGTCTTCGGAATCAGAAGATATATCATAGATCGGCATGATTAAGATGCAAATGAATGCGTTTAACAAAAGGGAAATTGAAGAGAAAAGTAATTAGTGTGGTGATGATGTATATTTGTAGTTGTGGATTTGGAGCAAGAAATATAAAAAGAAGAGGCAAGGTTAGGAGGTTCTAGGCTTGGGAACAAAGGTAACAAAAACATGTTCAAGAAGCAAAGAATTGGAATGGTTTTGCCCTCCCAACTTTCTCACCTTCATGTCTACATTAATAATTCAAAACCCTTAAAGAAAAAACCATCCATACTTGATAACATATTGCAATTAAATTGTTAAATGGTTCTAGATTCCATATGAAAAATTGGATGTAACATTAGAGAAAATAGCATATTTCTTTTAATTGAAATTATATCATGTTTTAAAAAATCGATTTTTGGTGTGGATTACTCTTTCTAATTATATATAAAAATTGAAAGAATATTGAGTAAAGAAAAAAATATGAATAGTAAAAAATGAGTTGGTTTGTATGGCGAGACTGGTAATTACAGTGGTGCTTAGAGCAAGATGTTTTCGATCGTATCTTCTTCGATGATTCCGATCATGTCTACGGCGTCTGGATTCAAAACCCTGACGGAGAATTTGTCGGTGAGAGTAGAGAGAGCAGAGAATCGCGAACTGAACGTGCCTCTGATCTCGCCTTTCACTATCGCTTCGTCACGGCTTGATTCAGTCGGTAATGTTGCGATTCGGATAGAGCTTAGCGGTGGATGTGTCGGTTGGGGAGAAGCTCCGATTTTACCCTCGGTGACGGCGGAAGATCAGCTTACTGCCATGGTAAAAGCGCGGGAAGCTTGTGAGTTTCTGAGAGAGTTACCGGAGATGAAACTCGGTCATGTTCTTCATGAGATGGGCGAATTTCTCCCTGGTCATCAATTTGCCTCTGTAAGAGCGGGGATGGAGATGGCGATGATCGATGCAGCAGCTAAGAGTGTAGGAATGCCATTGTGGAAGCTATTTGGTGGAGCTTCAAGTACAGTTACCACTGATATAACAGTTGGGTTCTAACCTTAGCTCTTCTCTTTCGTTTACTGTGTGTTTGCAAGCAGAATCGGAAATTTTATAACCGTCATTGGCAATTGCTCTACGAGTAAAAGAAGTATGAGCATTAGTTAGAGTACATGTGTGAAATCCGTATTCCTAGTATTTTGATGATGGAATTTGGATTTGTTTGTAGAATGATAGTGGCGTGAAAACACTGCAAATGTAATACATCTTTGTGATGGTCTATGTTCAGATTCCGATAGTTTCGCCAGCCGAAGCTTCGAATTTGGCGTTAAACTATAGAAAACAAGGGTTTGAAACCTTAAAGCTCAAAGTGGGGAAGAACCTCAAGGCTGACATAGAAGTTCTACAGGCTATACGTGCAGTCCACCCTACTTGTTCCTTCATTTTGGATGCAAATGAGGGTTATACAACTGAGGAAGCTGTTCAAGTTCTCGAAAACCTTCATGGTAAAAGCCCCAACCTGTTTAGATTTTTAGCCCACCTTTCTTTTCTCGGTCAAAACCTGATGTTTTGTGATTGTTTTGCCCAGAAATGAAGCTTACTCCGGTTCTCTTTGAACAACCTGTCCACAGAGACAATTGGGAAGGTCTCACCCATGTGACTCGAATTGCAAAGAACAGATTCAGAGTCTCTGTTGCAGCAGACGAAAGTTGTAGAGACTTGACTGATCTCAAGAAAATCGTAAAAGCTGATATCGTTGATGTTGTTAACATCAAACTCGTCAAAACCGGAATCCTCGAGGCCCTTGAAGTAATTGAACTGGCTAGATCATCTGGCATTGGCCTTATGATAGGGGGAATGGTGGAGACTAGACTAGCAATGGGATTCTCCGGTCACCTTGCTGCTGGCATTGGGTGTTTCAGGTATGCAAACACCACATTTCTTCCTTATTTGACCAGTATAGTTCTTACAAGTTAAGTAGTAATACACAGATTCATCGACTTGGACACTCCACTTCTTCTGGCTGATGATCCTGTTCAAGGTGGCTACAAAGGTAATAATATCGTCTGTTTTCTTCATCTTGCATCTTGCTGTGTCATTGTTCAAACATTAACCAAACTGAATTCGGCTTGCGAAAAGCTTACTTGACCCACCAATTGAAATTCAAATGAACAAAGTTTAATGCTTGTGGGTTTTGTTGGCAGCATCGGGCTCTGTCTACGAGTTTACAGATGAAGGCGGTCATGGAGGATATCTTCAGTGGGATGATCTTGCATGTTGAGTTTCCTTCAGTCTTACTTAGTTTCTATGTAATTCTAGTTTAAGCCAGTCTCTAGTTTGATGATGTTAGTTTGGGGATTTGAAGAGGCATTAGACCTTTTCGTGTGTGTGTTTGATGAGTGAATCTAATCTACAAGCTTTGTAAGTTCTGGTCCATGGAGGTACCAAATAAAAATGTAGGAGATTTATCACATTGATTTGTGTCTGAAACACACAAAACAGGTCTAATTCACAGTGAATAGCTTATAAATCTCCTTAAGTGTTTCTTGATTTCATATATTTGATGTTCTTACTAAAAACATATTATTATGTATATACAATTTTAAAAATTCCATAAATAAATAAAAAGACAAATAGACTGCAATTGGAAATGGAGGAGTAAATTAAATAGAGATAATGTCAAGATGAATTGCTTTTCATTGGGGGAAAAAGGGAGTGAAAATTGGTAGGTGTGGTGGTGTGACTAGTGAGGCGTGAAAATATCAGTTGATGTAGATTTCTGGTAAAGGTCCAATTACATCATTGGACTATTTATTTTATTTTCCAATTATAACGGAAAATAACCTAAATGTCAATAATAGCAACAGATAAATCTACAAAATATTTGTTTGAAACTGTTATGGTCAAAACTAATTTGGGAGATGATAAATCTTTTTTTTCTTTTTTAAAATAACAAGCACAATCTATAAAGATAATTTTGATAGCTTTTATTTCTGATTGTATTATTAGTTAATATCTAATACTATAATTTTTTGGGTGATTTACACTCTACCACACCTTTTGGGAATTTTTTTACACATGGAGACATTTTTGGTGTTAGAGACACTTTCTCATCTTTTACCTTTTTTTTTATTACTTATTATGACTAAAATACCATTCACCTACTTGATTGGTGAGAGAATGAATTAATTACTAAATTTTGTGGTTGGGATTTCACAAAATCATCTCTTCTTCTCATATCCACAATTTTCCAGATTTTGTACGAGTTTTTCTTGTTCTTTATTTTTTGGGATAAATTATTTCTTCTTCTTCATTCATTTCTTCTTCTCCAAGATTATGAAAAATGTCTAAACAATGAATTCCACCGATGATTCCATATTAAATGGTTCTGATTTCAAATCATAAACCTTCTGAAACCTAGAAGCTTTGAAAATTGGTGTAAGTTATCATTAACCACGTGGATGGACTATCGTGGACATGTTCTTAAATTTTGTTTATAGATCATAATGGACAATTGATCAATAGTAGCATGGAAATTTGGTGATTGACAAGTATTTACCATTGTCTAGAACAACTAAAACTCATAGGTTCATGAAGAGTAATAATCAATGTATAAGTAATTTTGGTTTTGATAAGTACTTAATGATAATTTGTATCCACGATGTCTTGTCCACCCGGATGATGGATAAAACGATCAGAGGTTTATGATCGGTTTATGAACAAAATTGGGAAATATGGTTGAACTTTTTAACTGGTGAGTTTCATGCTTTAATTAGCAAGAGAGTCAAAGCATTGAATCATGGACAAAAGGTATTGAAGAGATTGGAAACATAAGCTTATTTCTTTATCCTAACTCAATATATAATAAAATGATCATAAACCTTAACCATCAATTTGTGGATGAATTATCATAGATAAATTGTCGATTTGTGACCACAAAACTATGTCCATGTGGATGATCCATTTTTAATTTTTTACTGATTTCACTTAATCAATTTTTAGAATAATGTTTTTAAAAAAACTATAGCAAATCTGAACACCATTTAAAACCAGAACACATGAAAAGTTTTCCTCAATTTCAGAGTGAAAAGAGCAATTCTCAATTTCAAAAGCGAGTATATGGACATTTTTTCTCATAACTCCAATCACATCTCTGTGAAACGAACAAAATCACCGATCCATACTTTGGAAATCTAAGAAGATATGTTGGCTGGATTTTTCCAGTCTGGTTAAGAACTCTTGTGGTTGCCATTAGCCCATTAGAGAAAAGCTGAAATTGTGAAGGTTAGCAATTATGAGTGTGACGCCCGCGAACCATTTTTGAAGAAAATGGAGGGGCTGTCGATCGACACACTTGGTGTCTGTCGATCGACAGGGCTCTTAAGGGCTGTCGATCGACATGGCTCTTAAGGGCTGTCGATCGACAGGGCTCTTAAGGGCTGTCGATCAACACACCTAGTGTATGTCGATCGACACACCTAGTGTCTGTCGATCGACAGGTGCCCGAATTGGTTGGTTTTCTGGTTCGATTTAAGTCGTTCCATTGGACCGGACCGGTTTGGGAAACCCTAGGGCATCATATATAAGGGTTTTTGGCCACATTTGAGCGAACCAAAGTCCCAAAATCAGAAACAAAGAGTTTTGACAGGAGTTTCTCTTGTTCGTGATAGTTTTGTGGATTAGGGTTTCGTTCTTGATCGATTTGAAGAGGAATTTCGTGGTGATTGTAGCTGAATCTGTTTCTAGCCTCATTATCCAGCAAATTCTATCCGAAAATCTAAAGTGAGTGCGTGACCATGGCTTCTGGGCCGGTGGATTCGTTAGGGTTGTTTGGTGGTAGGTTGAAACGGTTGATTAATCTTGTTTGTGTTGAATCTGTCTGTGAATTGCGTGTGGATTATTTGGATTGTGTTTATTCGTGCAGGTTTCGTGTTAACGCAGAGGAGGAATCGATCCGAAAGGATATTGATCGATTTCCTATGAATCTGCGATGACCTGTCGATCGACAGCACTTGTGTGTGTCGATCGACAGGGTCACACGAGAGCTGTCGATCGACACCTAGAGGTTGTGTCGATCGACAGGTGATCGAGGAGCTGTCGATCGACACCTAGTGGTTGTGTTGATCGACAGGGTCCTGTGGAGCTGTCGATCGACAGGCACCGTGGGTGTGTCGATCGACAGGTATGAACAGGGGTGTCGATCGACACCTAGTGGTAGTGTTGATCGACATGCCGCCTGTTGGGCTGTGGTTGAGCCGTGTTGTTGTGTTTTGTGTGATTGTTTGATGCGTGGTTGCCTGAGCGGATCCATCGCGTCTGTGTGCGCAGTCGTAGATGGGAGGACCGTCTCACTGGGTATTTATGATAATACTCACGCATCTCTTTTTTCCATGTGATGCAGGTAAGGGCAAATTGTGATCGTGGAATCATGGCAACGAAGAGGGAGATGATCTAGGGTCTCGGTTTCGTGCTGTGTGATTTCTATTGTTTCCTTTTCTGTTTAGAACGGCTGTTAGGTTGTTGGTTTTTGTGGAATCTTGATTTGGAAATTGTGGTAGAACCGGTTATTTTATTGGAGTTGATTTCTGGTTTAATTGTTTGTTATCCGCTGGTTGTCTGTGCATGTTTGCTTGGTTGTAGAGGATAGCATTTATGGGAATGCTAGTCCGAAACCAAGGGTTTAATGTTAAAAAAAAAAAAACGGGTGCGGTCGTTTCAATGAGATTCTTTTATTTGTTTTTTTAGTAAATGAAAGATGAAGATTTTGGAACCAAAGAAAAAAAGATGAAGATAAATAGATGAGAGAGATATGGTTTTGTTTTTAATTGCACGAAAAATAGATAATAAGAAAAGAGAAGAGATATTTTAGTTAAATGGTACAATAGTCATTAATCAACAAAAATTGTATCTAATAATTAAAGTGTCGTATACTATAAATAATTCTCCAAAAGTGTGGTACAATCTAATTATTCCATAACTTTTGGTTTACAAAGTTTTATGGTTTCTAGGAATTTAACTTTTCTTATAAATAACATTGTTACGCCTAATTTTTATATAGTTATATTTTTGGTATTCATTTCAACACTAGATATTAGGGTCTTCTAAAAGTCAATACCAAAAATGGTGTTATCGCCGTTTCCTTTTAAAAATAATGACTTCTTCCACTAAATTATATACTTTACAGTTTTATATATATCAGTTACGTGACATATATGGAGTACAGTAGAACTTTAAAAAATATTTTGAATTAAAACATTCATACAATATATTTACTTATAAGAAGAGCAATAATAACAACGCGACACTACTCACTAGGCGTGAGAATCTTAAAGTTTCACGAATGCACGATCGATGCGTTGGACCCACTTTCTATCAACTCTTTTCATACTATTTTCTTAGCATTTTCTTCTCTGCTATACTTTCGTTGATATGAATAGGTTCCAAACCTCCTTTTTCTAGTTTTTGACTAAAAATAAAGAACAAAAAACGGTGACACTCAACCTCAAAGTCGAAGACACATGTTTGTATGAGCTACAATATCAACGACCAACTAATGTGTGAACACATTTTTAGTGAGCTACACGTACCAAACTTTCCATGTTTCCTTTTTGTTTCTACGATACTACTCTCTCTATACAGCTGTAGGTATATATTACCTATATACATATTTTTCGTTTTACTGAAATTCTATTAGTACCAAACAAACCAATCGTAGGTTAAGATAAATGTATAGAAATTCTATTGGATTTGATAAAATAAATCAATTCTGTTGGATTCAGTTAGGCATGCAGTACGTGTGCCTTTGTATGTCATAATATTATATTCATTAAAATGTAAATATAATGTTGAAAGACCACAACTTGAATGGTTAGAAGTTTAGAGCAACTCCAATGAATGTTTTAAAATAGGTTTTTAACCAAAAAATAAAATAAGAAAAAGTAGGAAAAAAAGTAAGATGAGGTTCTCATTTAAGAACCTTTGAACGAGAGTTTCTCACATATCTATTTATATATATAAAAAGACATTTTCTCTTTTCTCCTTAAGACACATCACCTTCCACATCATTACCATATCATATTCTTACAATAATTTTTCTAATTTTAAATTAAATACACATATTAATTATACATTTGCTCTTAACATTATGAGAAAAATATGAAAAGTTATCATTCATCATATCATAAATTGGTTTTAACATGCTAACAATAATATGATAAGTTATTATTCATATTCTAAATTAAACAAAAATAATATAACTTATATGAATATAATTTGTTTCCAAAAATTGAAATTGTATTGTAATTATTCTAAAAACTAAAGTATTAAACAAAACCTAATAACTAAACCGAAAATCTAAGTTTGTAAGTTCCTGTACTCAGAATCAGCCTCTCAATATTCTGATTTAAAGAATAACATTTCGTCTCAAATGGGGTTTGAACCCGGGGCACAAAGAAAGATAACAAACATAATAAATCAAAGTCGGAGAATGGATCAGAGTATTTTTCAAAATACTATTGTTATGATAGTGTGATTCCGACTGTGATGGAAATTAGAAAAATAATTGTATGGTCCATTAAACAGAAAATAGATATGGAGATTATATAGTTATAAATGATTATGTCATCTCATGTATCATTTTCTTTGATAACACAAAAAATAACACAAAAGAAATGCTACATAATTTGTTTACCAAAATATCATCTTTGTCTTAATCTATCCTATAATATGAACTGAGTTATATTATATTATCATGATTTTGAGACTATTATTTATTTATTTTTATTTTTTGATAAAGGAGACTTCTCTTTATCAATGATCATTGTACGTTTTTGTGATTAAGATTTCAGACTTCACAGAGAACAGAGTAATGAGAACTGAGATTGACCATCATGGTAATGTAGTATAGTTATATGGTGTTTTGAAGGTAACTATTTTTTTAAAATGTATACATATACACATACACCCTACCTATGTTAATTAATGTCATTCTTTGTACTAACTTTTCTTTAATATACGTAAAGCTTTTACTGTCTAATTTTCCCTACATTCTCCTACACTTGCGTCATACTACGCATTGTTGGATTGTACGTTTGTGAAGTTTCTTTGCATATTACTTTTAGTTTCAAACATTTTTAGTCCGTCTGATTGGAGACAAATGGAACGTTTCAAACATCTGACATTGATATTTTTCGTGTGAGAGATTCTTTGACTCTTCAATTATGAAGATGTATGTTCGGTTTCAACAATGATATATTTTCTGAACTAAATCATGCTCCATATATTGTCTTAATCAAAAACAAGATAAGTTTTTAAAGTGATTGACAGTGAAAAATGAAGTTGGACATTGAGTTTCATCATATTGTACTAAGGAGCGGAACCAAATATGCAAGGAAAAAAATTATAGACAAGTCAGGATCCATGGTCTTTGTGAGTAGAAGACCATATAAGAAAAATTGGAATGGAAAAGAGAATTAATGAGTGTCTGCTCAACCATTTGTAGAAGTTTAGAAGATTAACTTACACTTCATGTTATTTGTTTTTCATTATTTGTTACATGCAAAATGAGAAGAATTCAAAACCTTTTTTTTTGTCACAGCCATTAAACATAGAAATATATGAAAAAATCAAAGCTTTTAAAGTTTAAACATATAAATATATGACTCAATCACCAAAATTGAAATCGTAACTAAAGATTAAGGACATGAGTTATATTCTTCGTCACAAAAATCAATCGTCAATAGTCCGTATTCAGTAATGTTCAAACTTAAAATAATTAAATATAGACTGCTGAATATTCTATAGACACCAAGAAACATTTGGTAAAATATTTGAAGAGTTTAGCCCTTCCTTCGTACCCATAATATATTTAATAAATTTTTACATTTTATTATAATTGCATAAACATGTAAAGAGCATACCCGGGCGTAGCCCGGGACATCCTCTAGTTTATATATATAAAGTTAGTTTTTTCTTTTTTCTCATGAAGACACATCACCATCTACATCATTTCTACTTTGTATTCTTTTTTTTTTCTTTTTCTAAATTTTAAATTCAATACACATAAATACTATTAAACAATTATATATTTGATGCTAACATTATGAAAAGAATTTGAAAAGTCACAATGTTATACTAATAAATATATAGGTATATATAGTTATTGGAATAATAATAGGTTTAATAAATTTGGTTATACTAATATATTTCACATTTTGTATATTTTCAGTACGTTAAATTGTATCGCAAGTATTATAAAACAAATTAAGATATGAAACTTGTCCTAACAATTTAACAAATAAGTCTATCTAGAACTAAATTCATATAGTAAAGATAGAAGTTGCTAAGTCTTACATATAGTAGAGAAAATAAAACAATGAAAGTATCCTTAAAACAATAATTTCAATTATATAACAAAAATGAAAATAGAGAATAAGAGCAATTATTGTTTGTTAACATACTAAAAGTATCTACACAAAAATATAATATAAGTTTAATATTTTTAAAACTATGTGTGTTTGTAAATTTATTTTAACAAAAATAAAATTTTAAATGTAACTATAAGCAAAGAAGGAGGGAGAGGAGAGGGAGGGAGAGAGAGAGAGTTACATCTATCTAAATTTTCTTTATATATAGGGTCAAAATAACACGTTTAGGTTAAAAGTTTCGGCTTAGTAAACTTTGTTAGAAATCTACGAAACCTAAACTCTAAACGAAACCCCAAATGCTAGGTAGACTTTATGTAAAGTCTACACACTGAAGGAGATTTCATTCAAAGTCTACTTCCCGAAACCTAAACCGATTATTCTTAGTAGATTATTCGAAAACCTTAAAAAAACTTGTATCAAACACTAAAACATTTAATATATTCACAATTTAACACTTTTATCCAAATTTCATATTTTACATATAAAAATTATATACCCTAAATCTAAACCCTAAATGTCAAAAACATGTTTCTTACTTGTAATGTTAAACCATTAACCATAAATCAGACTCGTAACTCGAAAACATACGAAAATAACATACATGACTCAAATTTAACATCACCTTATACTTAACTCAACTTTAAAAATGGGACATATTCTATAATTTCTAAAAAATTGTTTACCCTAAACCTTAAACCATATAACATGAATCCCTAATATTAAACCATTACAATCATATACTCATAAACCATTACAACCATTTACTCATAAAACTTATAAACACAACTAACATGTGACTTTACATCAATATCTAAACAAATGGGTTATATATAAACTTATTTGGTATCTCATGTATTTGTCTACTATACTATGTATTTCATTTACTATCCACTTTTTCTTTGTTGGTTTAATTTGTTTCAATTTTATGTAATTTTATTTTCAAAACTTCACAATTGTATACAGTTTGGTCATTAATAAAAAAATTTAATCAAAATATTTTTTGTTAATTTTTAAATTTAAATTTTGCAAAACTTATTTAGTTGATTTCGTTTGAAGTCTACAAAAAGTACATAGTAGACTTCAGGATAACGTTGTAGACTTTGCGAGGGTTAAAAGAGTAATTTGTTATAGCGTTTTTTGTTTGGTCATTAAGGCTGTTTTAGTAATTTTACTATCCTCTTGGGTTAGTTTTGCCAAACATCACCTAAGGGGTCTAGATTTGCATTTAATTTTTTTTTTGGGTCATTTTTAGCAATTTTCTCTGCAAAGAAAGAAGATAAACATGACGCAACACGTTTGTTTATAGTGCTTTTTTCTCGAAAGAAAAAAAAAACAGAAGAGAAAAGATATACAAACAATGAACGCGGAGTTGTTCACATCAATTTGGTTGGTGAAGGGTACATAAGAAGTCGAAGATGGTTATGAAGAGATGTTAAGTGTCATACCAATCAGAAGAGACGAAGAAATGTAAGATAAAGAGAAATGAAACATTTTCATCGTCTTTAAGTTTCCACATATTCTTCTCTCTATTTTATACTTGGGAAAGTTATGTTGTTAATGTTAGTTTCTGCTAATTTTGTTACCTTCTGTAAGAAATTAAAATGAGTTATCTTCATTACTTCAAAATAATACAATTATTTTATATATAAAAAAAAATTATCCATGAATTAATGAACCTTTTAACTAATTCAAATAGAATAATTCATTGGAAACATCAGAAGTAGTTATACAGTTGTATTTTCAAAAAAGATGACCTGAATTATTTTAATTACTTCAAAATAACAAAAAAATTTCTAAGGATGCAATTTAAGCATGAATTAATGAATCTTCTCCTATAAATGCATATAAATTAAAAATATGATTTAAATATATTTTCAAAAACATCCTCTATATATTAAAAGAGAAGAATTTTTTGCTTATTTGTCTTCATGCTCTCCTTTTTTACTCCTTTTTATATTTATTTAATTGTGTGACACGTGACCTCTCCTTATATGATGATGTGTCCCATAGATGGAGAGGGTTATTGAGCTTTCATATAGTAGATTTAAATCATCTATAATATTACTACTATACCCATTCACAAACACTACAAATAATCTAAAACTCTATGTACAAACAAAAATTAATCCCTAAATAATTTTGTTTTCACTATTTTCCATTTACTTTTTTATTTAATTAAATATTATATTACTTACTCCTACTATACTCATTCCCAAACACTACAAATAATCTAAAACTCTATATCCAAACAAAAATTAACCCCTAAATAAAAAAAATTTCACTCTTTTTCATTTACTTTTTTATTTAATTAAATATTCTATTACTTACTCCTACTATCCTCATTCCCAAGCATTACAAAAACTCTTATATATTACCATTCATTTTTAATATAACCTTTTTTTTTACATGTACGGTTATATTGAGAATAAGTTGTCAACGATTGAGTCTATCAGTTGGAATCGATTGTCACTGATCCTAGGCAAATTACTTAAATATTTATATGTGTTTTTTAGGATTCAAAAATAATTTCCTTTGGTGCACTCTTTTTATTTATATAAATATATTTTTACTTATTTCTACTATTCTCATTCCCAAACACTATAAAAAATCTTAAAATCTATACCAAAACAAAAATTAACACAAAAATAATTTCCTTCAATTTCCATAATTGAATAACACGATTTAAGGGAACACATAAATCGATTTTACATTAATTCATTTCCAAAATTTAATGACTAATGTTAACTACTAAATATTTTTAACTTACAAAAAAATCGAGCCCTACTTTAATTCTCCTAAAATCATATTTACCTTATATGTCGGAGGAAATTTTGATTAATTATACATAAATATTATGCTAACAATTAAACTTAGCTTGGAGCCTACACATATGCTCTTTATAAATAATATATCTATGTTATTTTCAATTTCATTTTCTTTCACAATTATATAAAAAAAACCCTTCCAAAATTTTATGATGATGTTTGTTAGGGTAGAAAGACAAAATCTTCTTGATTTAAGTCATGATCGAACGGATTCATGTGTTTATGTAAAAATATTGACTCTATGGAGACAACCAATTCATGATGGCGAATCTATTCAAATGGTAATAAAAAACGTTAATGATTTGGATTAAGTTTTGATTCATGAATGTGTGTTAAATTTTAATAAAAAAATTAAGCTTATAAAAAAAAATTAACATCGAAATTTGATTTTTAGGACTAAATAAAAGTATTTTTATGATGTGTCAAGTTCAAGGCCAAAGACTTTCAAGTGTCTGTTTTTCCTCACGGTCAATTGTCTTTATTCCATTTGTTCATGTCTGATTGTTTATAATATACTATTGTTCAATACAAATAATTAAATGTGAATTAAGATTATAAAATATTATGCAATTAAAAGCGATTCCTTCCAAAAAAATTCGTTAGACGAATATTATTAACAATATTTTTCATATCTTACTTAAATATAATAAAAATATTTAAAATTCATTCTAAATATTACACTAAACCCGTGCACAGCACGGGTACTAATCTAGTAACCTTTTAAATCCAAATAAAAACAACATAAAACATTAAAAATATTGTCACAAATTATTTAGGTAACAAATATAAACCAAAAGCAATATACATTTACGACAAAACCCGCGCGCATGCGCGTGTACTAACCTAGTATTAACATGTGATTGGCTTAAATATTGTAATCACTAAAATTTAATTAAACAAAATAAATTCATTTAGAAAACTAATACTCTTAAGAGTATCTCACCATTGAGGGTGTTGTTGTACTTGTACATACAGATAAGTAGGGATTGTCCACGTGTTGTGTGTGTTTAAAAATTATTATAAACTTATGCAATCATTTATAATTTATTGACTATTTGTGTATTTAATATTACTCTTAATGGTGAATAATTATCTACATTAGAAGATTAAACATTTGTAGAAAATCATTGGACATATATAATGTTATATGAAAAAAAAATAGGTCATTCATTAATAAAAATTATAGCGTATGGAAAACATTTTCTTGGGTACAAATCCCTAACTTGTATGTCTTTATTAATATTCACTACGGTTCTTTAAAAGAAAATGATTGGTCGTCTTTTTCTCTTACATTAAACACATTTGTAAAAAAGAATTGATTGGATAAGTTGCAGTATGCTTTGCTTTTATTGAGACATATGATCTCAACAGAAATTTTGGAATGCATCTTTGTAATTGTTTCATGAGTACTTTGAATCGCATTGAATGAATAATTGAAGCTTAATTGTATTTTTGTCTTACTCTCTTTATTACTTTCTTGTGATTATTATCTTTAACATCGATTTAGTCGTGAAATGAATATGTTTTTCTTCTACATTCACAATTTGTGGTGGAGTAAAGTTTTCTTCATAGAGTATTGTTAGAAGCGTTACTTTGTCCTTTGATTTAATTGCATTGGCAATTTGGCGTTAAAGTTGAGAGGACTTAAAAAGAAAAAACAAATATTTGTTTTTCTAATCAAACTTTAGCATTCTAACAGTCTTAAAAGTTCTTAAATCATTTCTTAATTTTCTCACAATATTTTCCTTTTCTTTTTGGTCATGCCACTTCTTTTTATTAAAGCTATTCTGTATTGTGACTTTTTGTTTTAAAATCACAACCACCTATATAGAAATAAAGTGTAAAAAATTGGTCTTGTACAATATATTTTGGGAGCCTTGGTTCAATATTCTAAAAACTTTATAAAATTTGAAAACTAACCCAATTTTTTTGAAAAATAATTTTATTGTTGAATAAAAATATAATAATATCTTAATAAATTTGACAAATTACAATTAAGAAAATAATTTTTCTTCAAATTTTCAAAATTAACGTGATCTTAACAAATATATATTAATTAAGATATTTGATGTGATAAATCTTTTCAAGAAACGAATTTTATTTTAATATAAAGTAAATATATATACATATTGAACATATATACAAAGATATTATTAAAAAGGAAGAAAATAAAAAATATATACGTATTTACTAAATCTATTTCTAATTCTATCATCAACCAATCACTGTAGTGGTGGTTATATTAAAAATACACGTAATTATATTTGGCATTTCGTTTGGTTATATATTCTATTCATGGTCATAACCATTTTGTTTAATTTGGATGTTTTGGTAATAGTATAAAAAAGTTAATTTTCAAAGAAATTAAAATATGAATTACTTTTCAAATTATAGAAAATTTTGATAATATCCTTACAAATTTTCTAATGTATTTTTTCGTTAAATAAATAAAATATCTATAATTCAAATCGTTAAAAATTTAGAAGAACACATCTTTGGAATCTTAATTTTTTATGGATATCAAAGAAAGCAAAAAAAACCAGTAAATATCGTAACTTGTTTAAATATATTTATATTGTTGGAATTAGCTTTTAAATTTATAAAATACATTTAATTTTTCTTGTTCTTTTTCTTAAATGAATAAATAAAAAAAGAGTTAATTAGATAAAAAATCATGGAAAATAATATAATTGAGAAAGTAGTTGCGAGAAACAAAATGCTAAGTAATTATCAGAGAGAAAGATGGTGGTATCACCATTTTAACCCCCACCACGTGTATATATATTATATATCTATCTCTATATCTCTCTCATAAGTCTTCTTCGCCTCCATCATCAAAATGCGTCTCCGTCGCTATTTTTCTCGTTGGCCGCCACATATCAACATATATGTTGTTGATTTCACAAATATGTCGCCACAAATCACCGGATCCAGCGTTGTTCTCCAGATCCGTCGCTGTTTCGATTAGCCGTCACAAATCTGTCCAACGCTGATTCTCTGGATCCGCCACTGTTTCGATTAGCCGCCACAAATCTGTCGCCACAAATCACCAGATCCAACACTGCTTCTCCGGATCCGCCGCTGTTTCGATTAGCCGCCACACATAACTAAACTCGTCAGTATTTTTAGTGACTGTCACACACCACCGAGATATAGAAGGAGTGACGGATCCGGTGATGTGTAACCCTAGCCGCCATGACGGTGTGTGGAGAACGAGCAACATATCTGATTTACGGTGGCCGCCACAGTTAATCCTAACCGCCAGAGTTAACCCTAGCTGCCACAGTTAACGAGAAAAAGTAGATGTTGGGGTCAGATCTCACTCCGGTAGAGATCGTCAAGAAAATGACTAAGTACCAGAGGTGGGCGCGCAGTTATCTGGACCAGTTTTGTATCAGGGACCAGCTCTATCTCTGGGACAGGCTCTCCAGGGTAACTGGGACTAGGACCGGCACCTTTCCAGGACGACATCTGTAGTGGTCATTTAGACTCCAAAAGACCGTTGCGATCGTTTCAGAGAATGGGCCGAGCTCAGAAGACCCACATTGGAGAGAACGAGTCGGGAGCCCACTAGTAACAAGTCACGCCGACCTCTACTACAAGACTGGGCCCAGAAGACGAGCTCTCGGATTTGGGCCCATGACAAGGACGAAGTCAAGACCTAGAAGCGGCCGCCGACTACGCTGGAGGAGAATCCCGAAGATTCAGGGATTCAACCTTATCTCTTTAGGCGTAGACCTAGGCCGACTTAGATTGTCTAAATAGACCTTGTACACCTCGAAAGAGGGGATCCGCAATTTTACACAGAAACTACTTGTAATATTTGCAAAAGCTTAATAAACAAACTCTCTTGAGATCTTCGCTAGGTGTTTCTCATCTCGGAGCTTTCAGACCTAGACCATTGACTATTTCAACTGTGCAGGTTTCCACCACCACAGTAGAGACGGCGAGGAATTGATCGGAGGTTTGACAGTGGTTACGAGAGGAGGAGGGAGGAGAGGGAGAGGAAGAGAGAGAAGGGGCAATTAATAAGTCACAAACATCTATTTCATAGATACATAGGGGCAACATTGCCTTATTGGAAAAGTGAATAGTTTTAAAATCAACCAGCTAATTAGCTCAATATGTGTGTATATGGGACCTAATTACTCATAAAAAAAAGGACAAATATCAGACACATGGCAGTCTCTCATGACACGAGCTTAGAAAAACTTTACTATATTATATAAGAAGATGGGTTTAATAAATAAAATATTTATTTTCCAAACAAATAAAAGCTCGCACTTGTACATTTAATTTTTTTTTTAACACTTGATTATCAGATAATCTATTATATCAACCCTAGATATATTCGATCTACCTGTAGCCTATGCGATTAGGATGAACAACTTCCACAAACGCCTCCACGATGCAGCTCTCCATGTACGATATCTCCCATGATGGACAAACTCTCCCCGACGAACGGCTCTACATGTACGATATCTCCCATGATGGACATGGTATCCCTGGACGATGGAACCTCCGAAAGCTTTTTCTCCATTAATCTGCAATAAACTGTATTGCCTAGGATCCGAACCCCAGACCTGGTACATTTAATTTAGAATCATAATTTCTTTTTGGATTTCAAAAAAGAAGAAGAAGATAATGGATAATATGTATTGCAACTTGTTAGAATTAATTAACATTTAATTATCTATTAAATTGTTGGAATTAATTGTTAAAGCAGTTTTTTAAAAATAATTATGTTTCTTTTTAATCTTTAAAAATGTGAAAAAAATAGGTGACACATGGCAGCCTCTCATGACTTGAGTTTAAGAAAACCTTACAAATTACAATACTCTCATAAGATATGTAACTCTCTTTTTTTCATTTATTCTTCTTTCTAGATTTTTAACCTTGTGATACTCTTTTACAACCTTGCTTTGGATATGGTCTAAGATGGAAAATTCAACACAAATATCCAAAATGTATGTTTGCTAAGAGAAACAAATATTGAGTTCGAGCAAAAGGTAAGAGTTGAGATAACTGATCGATACTTATAATTTATTAAAACAGTTATCAACATGTTTTGAGTATTAATCATAACAAGTTACAAAAGCTTGAGAAATTGATGATGATCATGTAAGCTTTTCTTTGGTTCCTTGAATAATATTTGGTGTGATCATTTGGTATGACTTCTCGGTCGGATGGGCAATATCCCAAAACACGTATCGAGACGCGTCTAAGCAGGGTATTATAGACGTTGGTGTACAACAACATCAATAAACCCTACATAATCCAACAAATGATAGCTTATCAAATATTTTGATGATACATAATTATAATATAATTAAAGAGGATTGTACATGAATTTAGCATTACCTGAATCTTGAGGGTTGTCGATGAGACCAAGAAGAGGATTGTACATATCTATGTACATGAATTTGGCACCAGGAAACGTTGCGCTAAGATTATCAAGTTCGGCATATAATTTTTGTTGAACATATCAGCTGCTTGATTTGTGAAGACTTCACATATCCTAATAATGCTTCTTGCTCGTGGTAAGCAACCTAGTAGTAGCGTTCCCATAACCGCAAATGTTCTTGCACCCCTATCATATAAACTCTTTGAAACAACAAAAAGAAGAAAAAAGAAAAAAATTAAGTACGTTTTGACAAAAAGTTAATCACATAACTATGTTATATCTTCGATGATTTTTAATTTACAATTTGTACCTTAATGAGGTCACGAGTCCAAGTGACCAAGAGATCAGTATATGCTGGAAGAGTGTATTGAAATCTTCTAATCATCGTAGTAAAATATGTTATAGCAATATTGTTATTCCCCGCTGATATTAAATAAATCGCGTTTGATATAATTTCATTTGTTTTTCTTTGATCTCCTACTACACCATTAAGTTTAGTGATGTAATTTTGGAAATCATTGACCTGATCTGACACCCATATAATTCCCTAACACATTCACCATCAGAGAAACAATAGAGTTCTATTAGAATTTAAAAGAAATAAAGAGTGGTTATAGATTATTTTGAACAAATTAGTTAACTTTTACTTGTATTCTTGCAGTGGTTGCATCTAGTCCCGATCCACCGGATGCAAAACAAACACCAGTCGTTAGATCATCATTCGAGAGTGTCGGATCACGATATGCTGGTAAGAGAGTCTTCAATCCCAAACATTCGGCTACAAAAACAAAGACAGTGCTACTAGATAATCTTTGTGAAATATATATTTCTCCTTAATCAATATTGAAAACTAAGTAACCGTTACACATATACTAGCAATAAATAATTGCAAAGATCAGTATATATACCAATCATATCCGAAAATACTCTTCCAGTCGGTCTTCCACCTACAAAGTTTCTACCGAATGGAATTTTTTTGACTTTGGTAAGAGTTTGAAGAAGATTATTGTTGCCTGTATCAAGAATTGAGTCTCCAAATGCAAAAAGTGCCGATATAGTTGAGTTTCCATATGATTGTTGAGCAGAACCAACATGAAATAGACAAATGGACAAGAGTGCCAATACCATTTTGGAGATCAAAAGGAAATTCATAGTTCCGAAATTTTTCTAGTCATACGTTTTGGCTAATATCCGAATATGAGATATAAACAAAATATTTGTTTTATGCCAGAGCAAATAGTAAATATATATACATGATGACTTTCAAAAGAATCATTAGAAAAATGGAAATGACTCTAAAATAATACATTAGAAATAGCAATTAAACTGTTGGAATTAGTTTTTAGAGTTATAAAAAAATTAATTTTTTTTTTCTTCAATGAATAAAAAAAACAAATATCAAAAGTAGAGATGACACATGGCAGACTCTCATGACATGAGTTTTGAAAAATCTTACTACAGTAGAACCTCCATAAATTAATACTGAAACGACCCGACCCATTTTTTTTTTAACAATAAACCTTAGACTCAGGTTAACGTTCCCATAAACGCTAACCCTCAACGTCTAAGCAAACTAAAGCAATAACCAGCGGATAACTAAACCAATTCTATTAAATCAAAAGAATCCAACAACCAGTTCCACAATAACAATTCCATAATCCAGCAACCTAAACATCCGTACTAAAACGATAAATGAAAGCAACACGAAAACGAGACCCCAGATCATCTCCCTCTTCGTAGTCGTGATTCCACGATCATAATTTGCCTTTACCTGCATCACATAGAAAAAAAGAGATGTGTGAGTATTATCATAAATACCCAGTGAGACGGTCATCCCATCTACGACTGCGCATTCACGCACGATGGACCGCTCAGGCAAACATACAACAAACAACACAAGCAACAACACACGGCTCAACACAGCCAAACAGACAGGCTGTCGATCGACACTACCACTAGGTGTCGATCGACAGCCTCTGTGCATGCCTGTCGTTCGACACTACCTCTAGGTGTCGATCGACAGTATGTGAACTGGCTGTCGTTCGACACACCTTACGTGTGTCGTTCGACAGCCTTCGTGCTGGTCAGTCGTTCGACACACCTCGTGTGTGTCATTCGACAGGCCCTTCGCATAATCCTGGGAAAGCGATCATAATCCTTTCGGATTGATCTCTCCTCTGCGTTATCACGAAAACCTGTACAAAACAACAATAACCAAGAAACAGCCAGCATACACAATCACAATCAAAACACCACAAGATCATTCAACTCGTTCAAACCTATCACCAAGCAACCCTAACGATCCATCGGCCCAGTAGCCATGGTCACAAACTTACCTTAGATTTCGAAAGAGAAAGGATGGAATTGAGACTAGGCACGAGATCAGCTTGATCACCACTAGAATCCATGAAATTCCACTTTTCTTCTACACACAACGCACCACAATCGATTTCTAACACAAATCGAACCAAAACCTCTCTAGAACTCTGGGAATGTTTATCTCTGATGTTTGCCTGTGTTTTCCTTCAGAAAACACGGCCAAACATCATATAAATGTAACCCCAGGGTTCCCCAAACCGGCCCGGTCCAACCGAACGATTAAACATCGAACCAAAAAACCGACCAATTATGGCCCTGTCGATCGACATACACCATGTGTGTCGATCGACAGTCCCTTCAGAGCCCTGTCGATCGACAACCCCTTCACACAAACCGGCCTTTGGCCCAAAACACAGCTTGTCGATCGATAAACCTCACTAGTGTCGATCGACACACCCTCCATTTTCCTCAAAAATGGTTCACGGGTGTCATAATTTCCCCCCACTAAAACTGGATTCGTCCTCGAATCCTCAAACACAGCCCACATGGCTAAGCACCTGGCCATCCCGCTAGTAACACCAGAGACTAAATCTCCCAGACCCTCTCGAGGCTCACATCCGTCCTATGCATATAGACCTGTCTCAGATATTGATCGCTCATAGCTCATAACCACACTCTCTAACTCTCGGGATCGTCACCCCTCAAGCCCTCGATGCCTAGTATCATCCCACCTCAGTCCACGCAGTCCTGACGGTGTTTGATACCTACTATCTCCATAACCCTCAAACCTTCAGAACACATAGTCCATCAAGCTCTCGGTATGCAGGGAATCCACACATCCCCTGGAGAAACACAACTCTCAAAGATCTGCCAGAGATCACAATCTCCAAAAACTATCTCCATACCCTCGCGTCCCCAGTCCACGCAGTCCTGGCGAACGATCGGTATGTAGGGAACCCACACATCCCCTGGAGAGACACAACTCTCAAATATCTGCCAGAGATCAACATCTCCAAGAAAGAACCACAGTCTCTCTCAGAGCTATGCGAGGATCAACATCCCCGAACAAAATTAACTCTAGACGTCTATAATGCACCTCTGACCGGAATAACCTCCCATGGTCTCAACATGATACTCCCAACCCGGAATACCATCTGAAACATGATCATCACAGATCACCTGGACCATCCATCACACCGGATGTCCCTGCAGAGTCCCTCCGGAACTAGACAGTTCTAACCACCGTAAAAACTTCTATTCTGAGTCTCTCTCACACACCAACACACATAACCTGTTAGAGTTCTACCAAAACTGGCAAGTTCTACATGCTAGAAACTTCCATTTCGAGGTTCTCTAACCAAAAACACATGACTACCAAAGTCAAAAACATAAGAATACTCATCTTATTAAATTGGAAAATGTCATAATCATTACAACACAAATGAAAATACAAAATCCACAACCACAATCCTCACCACACACGGTGACTACAACACAAAACCAAAACTGGAACCCACAAAGAAAAATGAATTCACTCTTCGGCTTGCTTCTCAAACCACTTCCTGAACTTTGTTTTCATCTTCGCCTCTAATTCCCAAGTCTCTTCCTGAACACCGTCACAGGCCCACAAGACTCTCAACAACGGCACTCTCTTCCGCCGCAGATCCTTGATACTCCTCTCAAGAATCCTAACCGGTCTTATCCCAACAGTCAGATTAGGCTGAAGATCTGCAGGAATCGTCACTACTACCTCCTCAGATGCATGCAAACATCTTCTGCGCTTCGAAACATGAAACACATCATGAAACTTCTCCATGATCAGAGGCAGCTCCAACCGATAAGCAACTGGTCCCACACGTTCCACAACCCGGAATGGACCCATGTACCTCGTACTCAGCTTATCCTCGGATATGGAACTGTTCAGATCCCGCATCATAGCCATCTTGAGATACACTCGATCTCCGACTGCAAACTCCAACTCTTTTCTCCTCCTATCGGCATAACTCTTCTGCCGATCCTGAGCCTCTTTCATGTTCAGCTTCACAACACGGATCTTCTTCGTCGTCTCCTGAACAAAATCAGCACTATAGATGCTTCTCTCCCCCACTTGGGTGAAACATAGCGGTGTACGGCATGGCCTCCCATACAACGCCTCAAAAGGAGCTATACTAATACTCGCCTGGAAACTGTTATTATAAGCGAACTCCACCAAATTCAAATGACCACCCCAATCTAGCACACACATCCTCAACAGATGCTGAAGTGTCTGAATCGTTCTTTCAGACTGCCCATCCGTCTGAGGATGATTAGCTGTACTCATATGCACCTTAGTGCCCATCTCATCTTGAAAAGCTCTCGAGAACAGTGAAGCAAACCTCGAATCTCTATCCGACACAATGCTCGTTGGCACACCTTGCAACCTCACAATTTCCTTCACATACTTCTTAGTCAGGACCTCAGCTCCATCTGTCTTCTTAGTGGCCAGAAAATGTGTTGACTCAGTCATTCGATCCACAAACACCCAAATAGCTTCAAAGGTCCGAGAAACCGGCAACCCTACTACGAAATCCATGGTAATCATGTCCCACTTCCACTCTGGAATGGGTAAGCTCTGCAACAAGCCACTCGGAACCTGATGCTCAGCCTTCACCAGCTGACAAACATTGCAAGCTGCAACCCAATCCGCCACATCTCTCTTCATTCCGACCCAATGATAATACCATTTCATATCACGATACATCTTAGTCGCTCCCAGATGAATCAAAAATTTGCTCGCATGAGCCTCTCTCAGAAGCTCCTGCCTTACGTCCTCATCCTTAGGCACACAGACTCGTCCATGCACTAAGATAGTCCCGTCAGTAGAAACCTGATACTCACACCCAGCAGCCTTAGAGAGATCAACTCACACCTGATCCTTCTCCTGAGCTACTCGGATCCTGCTCAAAACATCCGGCTAATCAGCTGTCGCTAACCCCAACGGCTTCTCTGAAGTAACGCACAACCTCAAAGTACTAAGCATGCTCACAAGAGTCTCCACATCCCGCTCCTGAGATGAATCATACTGCCTCCGAATAAGAGCATCGGCCACAGTATTAGCCTTACCAAGATGGTAACCAATGTACATGTCATAATCACCCAATAACTTTGACCATCGCCTCTGTCGTACATTCAAATTCTGCTGAGTAAAAATGTACTTTAGATTATGATGATCGGAGAACACCTGAACTCTGCCACCATACAGATAAGACCTCCAAATCTTCAACGCAAAGATCACTACAGCCAACTCCAAGTCATGAACAGGATAATTGCCCTCATGCTTCCTCAACTGCCTCAAAGCATAAGCAATCACCTTACCCTGCTGCATCAACACACAACCGAAACCAACTCCCGAAGCATCTGTATACACCACATAAGGCTCAATCGGCTCAGGCAATGCTAATACTGGTGTACTAGTCAACATCGTCTTCAGCTTCGCGAAACTCAGCTAACAATCAGCAGACCACACGAAAGGAACATCCTTCCCTGTCAGCTTCATCATAGACTAAGCCATACTCGCAAAACCTTTGACGAATCTCCGATAATAACCGGCCAACCCAAGAAAACTCCTGATCTCAGTAGCATTCCTCGGCCTAGGCCAATCTCGAATAGACTGAATCTTCGCCGGATCCACAGAAACTCCCTCTGCAGAAACGATGTGACCCAGAAATCCCATCTCTCTCTGCCAGAAACTACACTTGCTCAACTTAGCAAACAGCTTATGTTCCCGCAACTTCTCAAGAACTTTCCTCAGATGTACCTCATGCTCCTCAAGACTCTTCGAATACACCAAAATGTCATCGATGAAGATAATCACGAACTCATCAAGATACTCCGGGAAAACTCCGTTCATCAACCTCATAAATGCCACCGGTGCATTTGTCAACCCGAATGGCATAACTTCAAATTCAAAATGCCCATACTGAGTCCTGAAAGCCATGTTCTGGACATCTGCCTCATCGATAGGAATCTGGTGGTAACCGGATGCCAAGTCAATCCTGGAGAACCAAGTAGCCCATTTCAACTGATCTAACAACTCATCAATTCTCGGAAGAGGATACTTGTCTTTCACAGTAACTCGGTTAATCCCTTGATAATCGATGCACAACCGGAAACTACTATCTTTCTTCTTCACAAACAACACGGGTGCTCCCCACGGTGAAATACTCGGTCGAATAAAACCCTTCTCCAACAAATCCTCCAACTGCTTCTTCAGTTCTGCCAACTCTGCTGGAGCCATTCGGTATGGTGCCTTAGACAACGGTGTCGTTTCTGGCTCTAACTCAATCGTGAAAGGATCAGACCGAGATGGCGGTAATCCTTGCAACGACTCAAAAACATCCTCGTACTGCCGAACAACCCGAAAATCACTCACATCAACCCCACCAACAGCCTCCGGCATCACGATCGTGGCCAAGTAAGCCTCGCAACCCTCTCAATCAACGCCTCAGCCTGGACAAGTGAGATCACGAGACTAACTGAAGTCGGTTTCACACCCTGATAAACCAACCTACCACCATCACGTTCAAACTCCACTCGACCCCGGTGACAATCCAGATGAACTCTGTACCGATTCAGCCAATCCATACCCATGATAACATCGTACAACTCCACCGGACTGATCACCAAGTCCGCTGGCATCAACTCGCTAGCCCCCTTTCGCCCGGCCATGTGTAGCTAGAAACTTTCCTCCAACAACCATAACTGGTCCTGTCTGCTCACCAGCGTCACTCCGAATACCACTCATCTCTGCATGATCCGGAGTAATGAAGCAATTCAATGCTCCATAATCAAACAACACGTGGGACTCACACCCGCCCACAAACAAGGACCCTACACAAATCTCATGTTCTAAGAAACCTAACTTTTCTATCACAAAGTAAACAATCCAAAACAAACACAAAAATTCTACAATACCAAATTTACAAAGTCTGAATTAGAGAGTTTACCTGTGATCGGCCTCGAGCTTGGCTCACCCGGCGCTGCAATAGTCGGCGGACGCTGCATCGTCACTATCTGCTCCACATGCTACACTGTCCCATACTGCATCACTGGCTGCACAATTGCTACGGCCATCTGATGCAACTTAGGACAGTTCAACCGGAAGTGCCCCGGCTCTCCACACTGGTAACAAGTCCGAGCCGCTCGAGCCTCGCTCTGCTTAGGGTAACTCGCCTTCTTGTGGTCCAAACTCCCACATCCAAAGACCCCTCGGCCACTCTGACCTGATCTCAAAGTGTCTTCCCACTTTCTCTTATGTTCCTGCGCAGACTTGCCGCCTTTGTTAGGACCCACCTTCTGCACCTGCTGATGAGGTCTCCTAGGCTGAACAGCTGGGACAACTACCGCAGCCTGCTCCCTTAGGCCCTCCTCGATCTGTGCAACCATCTCTACCAACTCCACTCTATACTCAAACCTAATGCCTCTGCACCGAGTCCTCAAATCTGGTCGAAGTCAACTCACGAACCTCCGAATCTGATCCTGCTCATCCCCCAGACTCCTACCAGCATAACCCAAGAGTTGGTTAAACTCCACGTCATACTCTCGAACCGACATCGCGCCCTGAGTTAACTCCAAGAACCTCGCCTCGAGCCTATCCAATGCCTACTGAGGGAAGAACTTGGCGTTAAACTCCGCCACAAAGTCTGCCCAAGATATCACAGTCCGAGCACGTCTCGCTGCAACACCCCTCCACCAGAGATGTGCATCACCGTCCAAATAATGGACTGCCAGATCAACCATGTATCCCTCTGGACACCTGATCGAGTGAAAATTCCGCTCCAACCTCATCCTCCCCTCATCAGCCTCCTCAGGCTTAACACCTCCTGCAAAAGAACCCGTACCGATCCTCTGCATCTGCTCCATCATCCGAATAAACGACGGAACCTCCTCAGGAAACGCAGCCCTCGGCTGCACCTCTGCCACTCGTGGCAACACTGGAGCCTGCACTGGCACCGCACCCAGTAACCTCTCCAATAACTGCCTCAACAGATCAAGCAGATGATCATCACCAGCCTGGGTACACCTGCGGCCGCAACCGCACCCCCACCAGCACCACCAGCGTCAACAGACCCAAACCGGCCCCAACATGGCCCAAACCGGCCCCCACACTGGCAGTCACACTGGCGGTCTGACCATCATGCAAAGTCTGCTGAACTGTCGCAGGCCCATGCGTGGAACTCTGAGCCTCACTCAAGATTGGGTCGTCCATAGGTCCACGACCTCTGCCTCGGCCTCCTCGGCCTCCTCGGCCTCCATGCCCACGCCCTCTTATACTTCTAGCCATCTCACTACACTTAACAAAGTACCCAGCTAAGCACTAGAAAGACCAAAACAAAACAAACAACACACTTACCGTGGAATCTCATTCAAGGCTCGAAGGAAGATGATCTAGAACCCCTAAACCCACAGAATTGCAATTTAAACCATATTACAATCCTAGCAGTTCTAGCCCGTCATAAAACCGTAAGAGCTCTAATACCAAATTGAAACGACCCGACCCGTTTTTTTTAAACAATAAACCTTAGACTCAGGTTAACGTTCCCATAAACGCTAACCCTCAACGTCTAAGCAAACTCAAGCAATAACCAGCGGATAACTAAACCAATTCTATTAAATCAAAAGAATCCAACAACCAGTTCCACAATAACAATTCTACAATACAGCAACCTAAACAGCCGTACTAAAACGATAAACGAAAGCAACACGAAAACGAGACCCCAGATCATCTCTCTCTTCGTAGCCGTGATTCCAAGATCACAATTTGCCTTTACCTGCATCACATGGAAAAAAAGAGATGCGTGAGTATTATCATAAATACCCAGTGAGACGGTCATCCCATCTACGATTGCGCACTCAGGCACGATGGACCGCTCAGGCAAACATATAACAAACAACACAAGCAACAAACACACGGCTCAACACAGCCAAACAGACAGGCTGTCGATCGACACTACCACTAGGTGTAGATCGACACCCTCTGTGCATGCCTGTCGTTCGACACTACCTCTAGGTGTCAATCGACAGTATGTGAACTGGTTGTCGTTTGACACACCTTACGTGTGTCGTTCGACAGCCTTCGTTCTGGTCTGTCGTTCGACACACCTCGTGTGTGTCGTTCGACAGGCCCTTCGCAGAATCCTGGGAAAGCGATCATAATTCTCTCGGATCGATTCCTCCTCTGCGTTATCACGAAAACCTGTACAAAACAACAATCACCAAGCAACAGCCAACATACACAATCACAATCAAAACACCACAAGATCATTCAACTCGTTCAAACCTATCACCAAGCAACCTTAACGATCCATCGGCCCAGTAGCCATGGTCACGCACTCACCTTAGATTTCGAAAGAGAAAGTATGGAATTGAGACTAGGCACGAGATCAGCTTGATCACCACTAGAATCCACGAAATTCCACTTCTCTTCTACACACAACGCACCACAATCGATTTTTAACACAAATCGAACCAAAACCTCTCAAGAACTCTGGGAATGTTTATCTCTGATGTTTGCCTCTGTTTTCCTTCAGAAAACTTGGCCAAACATCATATAAACGTAACCCTAGGGTTTCCTAAACCGGTCCGGTCCAACCGTACGATTAAACATCGAACCAGAAAACTGACCAATTAAGGCCCTGTCGATCGACATACACCATGTGTGTCGATCGACAACCCCTTCAGAGCCCGGTCGATCGACATACCCCACGTGTGTCGATCGACAACCCCTTCACACAAACCGGCCTTTAGCCCAAAACACAGCATGTCGATCGACACACCTCACTAGTGTCGATCGACACACCCTCCATTTTCCTCAAAAATGGTTCACGGGTGTCACAAATACTCTATAAATTAATAATCATCATAAATTAATAAAATCTTCCAGTCCCGAATCGGGCAAATGTAAAAATTAGCGAAATTCAATAAAATGATAAAATAATAATTATTTTGAAACTCCTATGTGAAATATGGTCTCAATTATAGTATAAATTAATAATCATATATAATTTTATATATATATGATAATGTAGTAAACATGGTTTTAATGATTTTTATTTTGACTTAAAAATGAAAATCTCATTAGACCTTATCTTTAAATTTACGTATTACATCAAAAACTTTTATAATTGTTTTTAGGCAAGATAATTGATTCTTTATACATAAATCTTTCTAAATGTATCCATCGACATTAGGGATAATAACCATGATTTCTTCAAAATCTTATACATAGTATACCAATTTAAATTGATTCTCTATTATGATAAT
The DNA here is from genome assembly GCA_900128785.1 of Arabis alpina. Taxonomy (NCBI): domain Eukaryota; kingdom Viridiplantae; phylum Streptophyta; class Magnoliopsida; order Brassicales; family Brassicaceae; genus Arabis; species Arabis alpina. The sequence continues at coordinate 13,445,364 of LT669790.1, forward strand.
ATCATCCACTCTATTGCGATAGTCAAAATTATTAATCAAAATTTCATGTCATTTTTTCAAATAGATTCATTAAATTCCATAATATAACATCATTCGAAAAATAAATTAAGAAAAATCTTACCTAAAAATGATTTCTATCTATAAATTAATAAATATTAATTTATCGATAAATTAATATCTCTTTAAAATAATAATTTTTTACGGTCTCAACGTTATTAATTTATAGAGGTTTTACAGTATATTATATAAGAAGATGGATTTAATTAATAAAATATTATTTTCCAAACAAATAAAAGTTTGCACTTATACATTTAATTTATAAGAATTTTTTTGTGGGTTTCAAAAAGAAGAAGAAGATAATGACTAATATGCATTGCAACTTGTTAGAACTAATTAACATTGAATTATCTATTAAATTGTTAGATTATTTGTTAAAACAGTTTTTTAAAAATGGTTATATTTCTTTTTAATATATAAATTAGAAAGCCAAATATGAATGGAATCGGTGACACATGGCAGCTTCTCATGACTTGAGTTTAAGAAAACCTTACAATATTCTCATACGATATATTTTTCAAACTATTTAAAATTTGCAAAATTTAGTGTCATACTTTTTTGTGAGTATCAAAGAAAGAAAAAAAATAATGAATAATCTATATTGTAACATGTTGAAAAGAATTTAACACTAATTAGCTACTAAACTGTTAGAATTATTTTCAAAATTAAAAACAAATTAATAAATAAATTAAAAATACGTAGATGACACATGACAACTTATCAGAACCTTAAAATATTATATAAGAAGATCAAAAGGAAATTCATAGTTTCGAAATTTTTATATTTAGACGCTTTGGCTAATATCCAAATATTAGATATAAACGAAATATTTGTTTTATGCAGAGCAAATAGTAAATATATATACATGATGACTTTCAAAAGAATTATTAGGAAAATAGAATAAATTTAAAATAATAAATTAGAAATAGCTATTAAATTGTTGGAATTAGTTTTTAGAGTACAAAAAGTTATTTTTTTTCTTTTTCTTCAATGAATAAAAAAAACATATATCAAAAGAAGAGATGACACATGGATATAAGAAAAGTTTTGAAAATCTTACTATATTATATAAGAAGATGGATTTAATAAATAAAATATTATTTTCCAAACAAATAAAAGTTTGCACTTATACATTTAATTTAGAATCATAATTTTTTTGTGGGTTTCAAAAAGAAGAAGAAGATAATGACTAATATGTATGGTAACTTGTTAGAATTAATTAACATTGAATTATCTATTCAATTGTTGGATTATTTGTTAAAATAGTTTTTTTAAAATAATTATATTTCTTTTTAATATATAAATTAGAAAGCCAAATATGAAAAGAATAGGTGACACATGGCAGCGTCTCATGATTTGAGTTTAAGAAACCCTTACAATACTCTTATAAGATATATTTTTCAAACGATTTAAAATTTGCAAAATTTAGAGTTTTTGTGAATATCAAAAAAAGAAAGAAAATAATGACTAATCTATATTGTAACATGTTGAAAAAAATTAACATTAATTAGCTATTAAATTGTCAAAAAAAATAAAAAAAAAAAAAAATGCGTAGATGATAGATGACAACTTGTCGTGGCTTTAAAATTTTGAGAACCTTAAAATATTATATAAGAATTTGGCTATTTTCCCATGATTGTGATCTAATCTTTGTCGTTTAGCTATTTATCTTCTAATTATGTAGATTTAGTACGGGCTCTAAAGTTAGACGGGTCTCTAGCACACAGAAATTATTGGCCCATTAACGGTAAGTTGCAAAAAAACATTGAAATTGGTAAGTGACTGAGACGAGTTTTGAACCTGAAACTCTTATCTCAACCAGAAATCATATATATAATTAAGGAGTCTTCTCTCTATCTAAGGTGTCCACATAGGCAAAAAAAATTTAAGCAATTAATTTTAGTTCATGTTTATGTATATTTATTGTTACTTATAGCTACTAATTTTTTTAATTAGATTAAAAAACGAAAAATAAGTCAATAAATTACTAAAAGTGGAAATTAATATTTGAGTATTTACTATGAATTTATGATAACGATAAAAGTTTATATATTCAATTTCAAAAATTAGAAATATATAAAATGAATATACATATAAAAAAAAAGTGAATAAAGATATTAGCGACATCAAAGAAAAAAAAAATTGAGTGTCAGAAAATTGTTAAGAGACTATTAGTTTTTTTTTGTCATGAACGCACTTACACCTATTCGTTAAAGAAATACATGAACATATTTGAACAAATGAGGGATGAAAGTGTTAATATAAGAAGTTGTTGATCTAAAGATAAAGAATATATATTATTTCACTAAAAGGATACTGAACTATCTAATTAAAGATGAGATAATAAGATGAAAATTTAGGATATACGATTTTATTTATAATGTTATATGATTTTATGGAAGTATGAAAGTGTTATAATACTATTATTTTAAAGATATAAGGTATAAATTGGTGGAAGACAAAAAAATCACGCATTGCTTGAGTTATGTTCTACTAAAAATAAGTAAACAAAGTAACATAAAATTGTAAATAGTTAAATCAAATTTTTGTTGTTAAGTTTAATAAATTCATCATACAAACCATATTTCATGATTATTTGAGTATTTGTATTCGAATTAAAAATTACAATAATGAATTACTTTTATTTATATGGTCATTAGAAAATAATCAAAATATTACAAATTTATATATAAGAGCGCTGAATAGAAATGTTAATAAAAAATAATCAAAGAAAAAATAGATTCAATGATGTTAATTATTGAAGTATCGTAATTGAGTTTTACTCGATTGTTAAGAGACTGAAGGCTTTAAAAAAAGAGGATGTATGATCTCACTAAAGGATATTGAACGATTTCACTAAAATAAGAAAATAAGGTGAAACTTTAGAATATAATATTTTATTCAAAATGTTATTTTCATGTTCTATAAGTAGAAAAGAAAAAAATTTGAAAACTTTGTAATATCGTAATTTAAAATAAATAAAAAATCTTAAATTTGATATATATATATATATAAAGTATAAAATTAATGGTCACATTATTCATAAATTGTACATTAAAATATACCGAGAATAATTTGTGAACTTTATGTAAAAATGTACGTAGTTATACAAAAAGGCATTCCCCGACGAGCTTCTGTATTTCAATATTTGAATTAATGATTTTAACAATCTAGAGAAACAAAAATTATTTTCGAAATGTTTAAGAAAACGTAAGAAAAAAATTATGTATAAATTAACTTTCTATAATTACATTAGTGTTTTATGAAAAAATGACAAAAGTAAATACACTGATTATATTTAGAATTTATTTGAAGATTGGATGAATTTACTATGCAATAATAGATAAAATAATAAGTTTTCAAAAACTAAACAGTTATTTATTTAAAATCAAATACCAAATCCAAAGAATTTCAAAAAAAAGAATTAAAAACAATTAATAATTAAAAATATGATATTATAATGTGTAAATAAATGTAAAATATATATACTAACATAAAATACTTACTAATTCATTTTATACATGATATTGATAGAAAACATCAAAAGAAGTCAAACTCGCGCAACGCGCGAGTCCAGCCGTAGTCTCTCTAACCAATTAGACTACTGACCATTTCAATAAATAATTGGCCCCTTAAATATTTATACTAACCTAGGGCCCCAAAAAAAAAACCTAGGCCCCCAAGCTAAATATTTATATATTAACACTTTCATCCCTCATTTGTTCAAATATGTTCATGTATTTTTTTAACGAATAGGTGTAAGTGCGTTCATGACAAAAAAAAACTAATAGTCTCTTAACAATTTTCTGACACTCAAAAAAAAATTTCTTTGATGTCGCTAATATATTTATTCACTTTTTCTTATATGTATATGCATTTTATATATTTCTAATTTTTGAAATTGAATATATAAACTTTTATCGTTATCATAAATTCATAGTAAATACTCAAATATTAATTTCCACTTTTAGTAATTTATTGACTTATTTTCGTTTTTTAATTTAATTAAAAAAATTAGTAGCTATAAGTAACAATAAATATACATAAACATGAACTAAAATTAATTACTTCAATTTTTTTTGCCTATGTAAACACAGAACTCCCTAATTATATACTTCCTCCGTTCTTTAAAGATTGATTTTTTAGAGTTTTCACACATATTAAGAAAACAAATTAATGTTTGACTATAAATGTATTGGTTTTTGTACTAAACAATTTTCCATAAGTTTGATCTAATAACAATCCAATAAAATCAATTAATATATCTTGAAATCTACAATTTATAATTATTATTGCATAGAAAATGTAAAAAATCAATCTTTTTAAAACAAATTTTTTTTCTAAAACATCAATCTTTAAATAACGAAGGGAGTATATGATTTGTGCGAAAAGGAAAAAAAGTGCAAAAGAAGAATGTTCAATGAGTGATTGTGGCAATGATTATTCACACGTATCCCAAAACGCACGCTTCTTCTCAAAATCATCATTTTGTATATAAATATTCATAGATGTTTGTGGTATTAGATTTAGTATTTTTTTTTGATAAAAAATATCACTATAAATGAAGAGTAAATTTTACAAAAAAGTTTAAATCATATAGTGGATGATCGATTAAATTTTATCAAAAGGTGTCGATTAAATCAGTTACTCTTGCCTTGCCGATATATATTACGTCTTAGATTTCTACAGTCGTTAATTAATAAATTAATGAGTGTCATACCCAAATACTGGTGGAGTTCGAATGGAAATACCAAGGGTACATATTGATAAGCATGAGAAAAATTGTATCAATCTAAAGAGAAAGGTGGATTGGGATTACACTAGTTAACAAGTTTTAATTCAGCACTACTATTTAAGCAATTATGGAGAATGTATCAGTTCCCAAATTCCTTAGTAGCAAAAGTTTTTAAAGACATATACTTTAGGGATATGCATCCCCTTCGAGCAGGAAAGCTATACTCACCGTCTTATGGCTGTAAGAGTTTATTATCTGCTAGAGATCTTTTATATACTGAAAACCGCCTTAGTTTAGGATCGGGAAATGGTGTGGCTGTTTGGCATGATTTGTGGATTCCGGATTATTATCAAGGCCAGCAAGAGGGAGCGGGCGGACTTTGCATCCAAATTTTATGGTGAGTCATATGTACAATTTTGTTACAAAGGAATGACATCTGTCAATTCTCCAAGAGTTTATGGAACCTTGAGATATACAATTAATTCAAGGATTAGAGATTAGTACCTCCTTGATGGAGGATATATATCTGGAATTTTACTAAATCAGGGAAATACATGGTTAAATCGGGTTACTGGTTGGCGCAAAACCTTGAGAGAAATATAGAGGTGAATTTGACACAAGAACCTAGTATTACGTTCTTAAAGGCTCAGGTGTGGAAAGTAAAATGTCCACCTAAGATTAGGCATTTTCTTTAGCTAGCCATATCTGGGTCTGTAACAGTACTTGCAAGGATTAATCCTTCGTAGGATTTCTTTGTAAATCAGATTTATAGAACTTCCGGTATCTATTAATAAACGATTGACTTCGCAATCGTCTATCAACAAGCTGACCACGAGCGGATCATTATGCGGCTGGGTCAAACCTTCCGTATCTTTTTCGTAGAAAGTTACCTCAAAATTTTCGTAGTGGTTGGTTGTTTCTGGTTCCATTTTCTTGTACGCCTGGCTTTGTCGTGTGCCTTCATGATCATGAGGATCCTTTTTCTTGCGGGTTCCGCCGTTCAAGCTATTTTTGAAATAACTAGAGCTAGGGTTTCGTCTTCGGACATATTCAAAGATTTTCTCTCGTGAAGGTTACGTAGTAAACCTAATCGGTCCCTTTAGTCGGCGCCAATTTGGTGATACCGGATTGAGCAACAATCCGAGATCGGTCCAAAGAATATAGGAACTAGCTTTAAACGTAATATCACGAAGAAAAGATCAAGCGAAAAGATGTGTATAGAATTCTCTATTGAAGGCAATGTCCTCGTTTTGGAGGAATACATCAAATATTTATATAAGTACAAAGTTGGTCGAAATAACCCTAAAAGATAAAAGGAAGTTATACTAATTCTAAGTATTTCCTTTTATCTGAGCTAAGTATTCCAGTTTGCTTGTATTTACATAGGTCAGCTGACGCTCCTTAACGGGCCGAGACGCTGCTAATGGGTCCTCACTGGTCCATCCTCCGAGATGTCCTCTCAAACTTCTTATCGAGTCGGGTCTGAGTTGGGTATGGTAATAGGTGCTAGACCAAGTACCGCCAATGGGCCAGCGATGATCTATTAACGATGACTCGGCCCATTAAGGAGCACTAGCCGACCTAAGCGAATACAAGCGAATTATAAGATTTAGCTTGGATAAAAGGAAATACTTAGAATTAGTATAACTTCCTTTTATCTTTTAGGATATTTTCATTTATCTTTTAGGGTTATTTCGACCGACTTTGTATAAACACTTGATGTATTCGTCCAAATGGAGGACACCGGTTTCAATAGAGAATTCTATTCACATCTTTTGAGTTTTTATTTTCTTTATGATTTTACGTTTAAACCTAGTTCCTATATTCTTTGGACCGATCTTGGAGTGGTGCATAATCCGATATCACCACTTGGCATTTCTTCGGAGTTGCTTTGTGGTTCTTTTAACCAAGGAGCACCAAGAGTCGGGCGTTTTTGTCGGTAATTGAGGTTCTACAGCTGGGGCGTCACAGTGGAGGCCGTCGCGGTAGATTAGTTTAGAGCTAATTTATCTGAGAGTTCTTCAGCCTCCACCTGCTTCCTGGTTAATTCTGGATTTGTTGAACCTTCAACGATCATAGGAACAACAATTTTTTTAAGTTCATTCCAAATTTCATAATTGGAACCGGAGAACTCGATGTCGTATCCCCATCGTGCACCTGCTCAGAGCTTATGGGAGTAGATATAGATATAGAGGTTTGAGGAGATATTTCTTTGTCAGACTGAGTCGGATTCGGAAAAGATTTCTTCTTAGACTTAGATTTTGATTTCGATTTTGATTTGGATGGTGAGAGTTTTGTGGGTTTTAACTTCCCCATCAGGAAAGGAGGGCATGCGAAAGAATAATTTTAAAGTATCTATCGTCGGAAAAGGCGGTGGCAGACAACAGCAAAAACATTTTATTTCCAAAATAGTCGCACTTTATTTTTTCTAGGGATTTTGACTATTTCTATCTTTATATTACCTAGAAGTATTATTAGATTTAGTTATGCATTATACATTTCCAAATGCAGTTTCCTTCATCATACTATATAATACTCCCTCTGTTGCATATTAGTTGTCATTCTAACATTTATTTTTTGTTTCATATTACTTGTCGTTCTGTATTTTCAATGCAGATTTATTATTATTTTTCCATTTTTACTCTTAACTTTCAGCTTAATAATTATTTATATCAAACAAAATAATGTATTAATTAGGGTGAAAACAGAAAATTTAATTGTTTTTTTAATTTGTGTGAAAACATCTAGAATGACAAGTAATTTGCAACAGAAGGAGTATTGTCACTATGTGTGAGTGTCTGTGTGATTAATAGAAGTAATAATGACGTTAAAGGAGACGGCATCGAATATTGGGACGACACAAGTACCATCACCGAAAGTCCTCTTCGCCTTAAGTCTTCACACTTCGACCCCACTTTTGTTTTGTTTCTTAACCCATACAAAAATTATTTTCATGGATGCTAGTATATTTTTTTTTTGTCACCAAAACAATAAACTAATTTATTACGTTCTAATTACCCAAGACGGTGATCAAGAGTTTACAAAGAAAATATCGGACACAGGGATGTTATATTTATTCTCATGGATGCTATTTGTTGTTGTTTTTATAGCGAAAATGTTTAAATTTTTACTCTCATCAATTAGTTGTTGTTTTTTGGTCGACATGTAGAGATGGAGTTTATATATAGTTATATATATTAAGTGTTGATTTATAATTCTCTGGTTGTTTGTTCCCACTTAGTAGTGCTACTTTCCACTCAAGAATAAAAATAGAGGGATAGTTAACAAAGCACCAATACAATGAATAACACTAATTAAAACATACATAAATATAATCAAGATAGAGAGAAATTATAAATACTACTTTTGAAATAAGTTTTTTTTTTCAAAAATATCACCATGTCTATTTTCATCTATGCCACAATTTTTTAAGAAAAAATAAACCCAAAATTCTAAACTTTTAAACTTTTAAAAATAATTTTAAATGATGATATTTTGAATAAATAATATTTTAAAAGTGGTATTCTTTTTTAAAAGCTGATATTTTTGAAAAGTAACATTTTTCAAATTTCATATCAATAGCTATCTCATTAATTCTCGAATACTTTCCCCCATTTGATTCACAAATCTTGATTGAATAGTGTTCCTACGAAAATTCTTGATATCCACAATGTTTATGTATTTTGTGATGCTCTTTTATATTTGTAACTTTAAAGCAGTATTCAAATTAATATCTCAACATTTATGATTTACAAATCGTATTCAAACCGGCAATACATACTATTAATAACTCAACATTTATTATTTACAAATCGTATTCAAGCCGGCAATACATATTAATAATAGCTCAACATTATTATGTATGTTGGATGACATGTTTAGATTTATATACTCCTTCTGTTGCAAATTACTTGTCATTTTAGGTGTTTTCACACAAATTAAGAAAACAATTAAATTTTCTGTTTTACCCCTAATTAATAAATTATTTTGTTTGATAGAAGTAATTATTAAGCTGAAAGTTAAAGGTAAAAGATGGAAAAATAATAATAAATTTGCATTGGAAATACAGAACGACAAGTAATATAAAACAAAAAATAAAAGCTAGAATGACAACTAAACCGAGGGAGTAAACCATTAACCAAATGATTAGCACATTTTTCTCTCTTTTTTTTAGGGTGTCAACCTAAGCAAAACAATTCTTTTCCAATAAATTTATTTGAAATCTTCATTTAGTTCATATTTTTTGTATTTTTATTTATAACTACTGAAAGGTTAAATTAAGTAAAAATGAAAAATTAAATAAATGAATGATTAGCACATATACGATTGAGATTTTGGAAATGATTATTGTTTGTTTTTGGATTTTCAAGCTAGCTAATTGTATAAATGATACAAACACAAGCAGAGTATTTAAGCGTTGTACATTGTAGCTAACGCGTTTATGTTCGAGCCCATTTTTATTGGTTTTAATAAAAAGAAGTTTAGTCTTTGTTCGAGCTGCATTTTTAACCAGGCAAACTGTATATTCTTGAACATATATAGTCACGAAGAATAGTTATATACTTACGTAGAATGTTAAAATCTCTGATAAATTTGCATCCATAATCTTAGAAAAAGTTAGCATTATCTAGAAAACATATATACATACATGTTATAAAAGCATTGAACTCTTGATTAAACACTATATTAAATGTCTCCCACTATATAGACTTTCGATGATAATTTATTTTCTTTCAATGCTAAACCAAAACGAAAAGAAGAAAAAGCAGACAAGAGACGGCACTATAAGCAAGTGCACTAACTATTTTCTAAACTATTTCCAATTCTTAACCAATACATGAAATTTTAGTTTACAAATTAAAACAAAATAGTAAGAAAAAGCATTTCACTCTCTCACTCTATAAATAGAAAGAGAGACACATACCAAAAACCACAAACAACAAAACACACTTCTACAAACTCTTAAACAAACACACACATACAACCAAAGAAAAAGATCAAGAAACGGTGATGATCACCAAGGCCACATGGTTTTCCGTTTTCGCCCTCGCGGCGGTTCTCCTGGTGGCTCTACTCCCGGCGGCAGAAGCGGTGACGTGCTCGCCAATGCAGCTAAGCCCGTGTGCGGCGGCTATAACGTCGTCTTCTCCACCATCTGCTTTGTGTTGTGCTAAGCTCAAGGAGCAGAAGCCATGCTTATGTGGATACATGAGAAACCCTAGCCTCCGTCGCTTCGTCAGCTCTCCCAACGCTCGTAAAGTCTCTAACCGCTGCAAACTCGCAATCCCAAGGTGTTGAAAACAATCAGAAAAAGCGTTTGCTACTATCTATATATGATCATGTATTCATGTCCTCCTTAAATATCTTTGGTAATTAAGTGGGGTTTGTTACTTGTTATAAGTGCTCTTGAGAATAACAATGTGTGATGATGCTTGTATGCATCTTATTTCAATTTTAGCTTATCTTATTCTGGTTTACAATCATGTTGGTGTTATCTTAAGTATATGATGCTGTAATAATTAATATAAGAAAACATATTCCATAAGCACAAAAGAATCGATTATGGGTACATGAAATCACTGTACAGAGAACACAACACAACACGCCACCATGTTTGGTCTGAGTATGAACAGAAACACAAACTCCGAATTATTCATAAGAGAAGATCTTGGATTTCGACTGGGTTTATTGCACTTACTTCTTCGTCTCTTCGTAGTCGTGATCTATGTTTACCACTTCTCTCCCCATTCTTTTTCTTCTTCTTCTCTCTAGTCGAGCTCTGTTCTTTGATCTCTGATCCAAGATTTCTATTGTGGTTGCCTTTTTCTATTTCCTTCTCCTTCCCTTTCCCCATTAGAGCGGTCTGGATTGCACGAGACAGAGGTTCATCGTTATTACGAGCGTCTGACTTCGTCTTTGATTCATCTCCTTCGTCCAGTTTCACCACTACAGGTCTCGGTTTTGATCTGTTTGGCTTCTTCTTGGGGTTAAACGAGTCCACAGATATCTCATTCGCTGGTGGGTATTCGTTTAGCGCGTTGTTATTGTTGCCATTGCTATCATTTTGGTCGTCGCTCTTCTGAGAGGAGAGATAGTACAGGCCATGGCGTTTTCTGTGTTCTGCAAGTAAGGATGCAGATTCAAGCGGAGGAGTTGAAGAAGATGAGGCTTCTTGTTGATCTCCGATTCTGAGTTTAGCAACAGAGAAGCTGATTTTGTCTGAGGAAGAGAAATAAGTTGAATCTGATTCAACAATTGGTTCGAGAAATTCTCTGCAAATCTCTTGCAGATCTTCAAGATTATCTTTCAGCTCTAAGCCATCCGGTAAGGGAACTTTTTCTTGTGCAGTTGAAGAAACAGGGCCAAGCTCTTCAGAGAAGACATCTTCCATGAATGCTACTATGGCTCTAGAAGCTTCTGTTTTTCTGTCTTGAGTGGTTACTTTCTCAGCTATTTCATGCTTTATCATACCAATGAATCCCAGAACGTTCTTAGCCCTCTCCTGCACTTCCACATCAAGGGTTCCGGATAATGAGCACAACCCCAACTCAATCATATTCACCAGACTTGATAAAGATTCGTATGTGAAACCATTCACCAGCGAAGAGCCAGAGCTAGTAGACTCCTGAACCAAGGGTGCGGAAGTGGGCTCCCGGGGTGAGAAGTATGCTCCGAGACTGAAGACAAGAACTTTGAAAGCGGAATGTATGTAGATTGCTCTAATGCAAGGCGGTAAGAGAGAAGTACGTGGCTGCAGAAGCGCCTCTGCAATTTCATAAGGGGTCTTAGAGAACTCGACATATTCCCCTGAAGCCCAAGCAGCGGCAGACAATATCGGGTGCAAGAACTGATTACCAAGCAGTGCAGGATCAATAAGTAGCGCTCGAGAAACACGAACTAGCTCAAGTCTAGCATCTTTGACCCTCGTACCAATATCAATCAACTGATACTCAATTTCTTGCCCTCTTTGACAATGTGGGATTCTAGCCATTTCACAAAGAAGAGACAAGTACCAATCGAAGTCAACTATGATCTCATATGAGTTCCTCGAGCATGCCAGTAGAATGGAAGCTATAATCTCGTTGCAGAACAAAGGGTCAGACTTAAGTGCATAATTCATAAGAATCCTCGAGATCTCAGTCACATTATCTTCATTCACCATTGTCATTAAGAGATGCAAAGCCTCAAGTTTAACATTTGGATCCTCATCGCTCAGAGCCTTGACAACAGCTTCTTTGTTCTCCAAAACTGCCCACAAATGCTTTGGTGCAACAATCGACAAGGCATGAAGACCGAGATACTTGAGATTCGGATCATCATCCACAAGAAACTCCTGAATCTTCGCAACGGCAAGTTTCAAAGCTGTTTCTTGATCACTCAAGCTACTAAATACAGTTGTAATACACTCAAACACCAAAGACTTTCCCACAGTCCTCCTCATCTGTTCACAGATCGGATCAGCCACTTTCTTAGCCAACCTAGGCTCGATCGAAGCCAAGTTAGAAAATATCTTAAGAACCTTGATCAAAACCCAATTGTTCCTCGAATCTACGAGAATCTTGTAAAACTCAGGAGCTAAAGGAAGATAAGATCTTGGATCTTTTGCAGCGAGTTCACAGAACACTCCAATTACAGCAGACAAAATCTGCGGATCAGAGCTCTCCAGATTCTCAACAAGACGCTTGAAACACACTTTCACAGCATCAGGGTCCTTATCGAAAACCCTCAAAACCACACCAATAGCTTTCTTCCTAACGAAAGCCTTACTACTACCCAAGAGCGTAAAAACCTCAGAGGTCAAATCCCTAGCTAGATCATCAGTTCCAATCCTAGATAAACATTCAAGAGCGAGACTCACCTCGTACTCGTTGGAACTATTCAAATCCTTTCGAAGCTGGTTTGTGATCAGAAGCAAAACCGGAGTCTGATCGTTGAAAGACTGAGTAATGGCGTGGTAACCGATTCTCTTATGCGCGAATCGAGACGAAGACACGACCTCCACGGCATGAAACGCCGCCCAAGACATATCGACGCCGTGTAGTGCGGCGAGGTAGGATAGTTTCTGGAGAGCGACGGATTTGGTGGAGAGATCTGTCTGTTTAATCTCACGGCGGATTTCTTCTAAGGATTTAGAAATGAAAGTGGATTCTCCGAGTAGCTGGAGACGAAGACCTTTGATTAGATCCTCGAGGCTTCGCTGGAACAAACTGTCCATTAGCGAATTTGAAGACGCCATTGAAGATGATGATCACGAATAGTTGAAGCTGTGATCGGAATCTGAAACAAAGCATGATCTGAAGCGAAATCGGAGATCAGAATCGAGGGTTTTTCATGCCGGTGATCGCGATGTTTTATGGGCTTTTTGGATAAAGAAAGGCCTGTTTTGTTTGACGGGAAATAAATGGGCCTATAAGAATAATAAGCCCAATAAATAGTTAAAACAAGTTTTGTTGCTTGACTTGTGTAATAATAATTTTATATCCATTCATGCTTTTCTCTACTCAATTTAAATTTTTCAAGGTATATAAATAAATTTTCTTTAACAAGGATTTCAAATGTTTTTCTATCGATTTATGTAGCATGTCAACTGTTAATAGTCTTATTAATAAAATGGTGTTCTCTGTTTGGAGGTGGAAATTCAAAATTTATATAAGATAGGCTTAGCAGAAATAAAATAGCAGAATTGTTTTTTTTGCAAATTAGTCTAGAAAACTATTTTCAAAACTTTAACCAATCTTAAATTTCTTTTAATGTAAGGTCCTAAACTACTACTACCTTATCAGGGAAAAAAGAAGAAGCAAACACCTCATCAAACATAAAAGAGACACGATTCTGACTATGATTTTATATGCATTATAAAATTGTATACGTTTGACAATGGTAGTAAACTTAAACATCAACTTTGTTTTCTATTGTTTTAGGTCATAAATCAAAAGTTTAAAATATATATTATATATAGTTCGACCTAACTAACACACCATTAAAAGAATAACATGCTGGCTCTAAATATACAAAATCTCAGAATATATACACTTTTTTCCCCCAACCTCCGAATATTTCCTAACTACTCCCTTTCTAATTTTTAACCAAATTTTCTTTTACATGAGGTATATTCTTAAACACAATAATGTCTTTTCTAGTAAACAATATGTATGTTATCAAAATTAAAATTAACTTTAAGTTTAACTAAAAAAAGGAAAAGCAATAACAATTATCATGAATTAACGTAAATGAGAATCGATGGATGCATGCTTTCGCTTTCGCTTTCGCTTTCATGGACCTATTAAGGTTTTGTCGTTTTCACAAGGCTAGAAATAAAGTTGAAGTTGAAGTGCGGCTTGAAAATATATTTTTCATTGTTTTATCCTAGTACGAGAGCAAATTGTTTACGCATCTAATCATCTAATATTGTAAAATTACGAAAATATTAAATAAATAGTTGACATAGGTAATAAACATGGAGATATTATTTGTGAAGTAAGTTTTGGAAAACTAACAAGATTTTGGCAAGTCATATATTCACTTTCGTAAATAGAGTGTTACGTAAATAAGATTTATAGATTAATGGGAAATTCCTTTTTCTATACTATATTACCATCTATATAAAAATTAAAATATTTATTTTTCACAAGTAACTAAAATGTTTAAAAAAATACTTTGAGTAATACATATTCAGAAATATTGTGTTCATGCTAATTAAGAGCAATCCAATCGTATGAAGAGTATTAGTTTAATTCGTAATACATAATCATAATAAAAAAATTAAACTTTCAAGCTAAGCTCATTCTTAATACATATATATTCATTGATAATAGGGAGGATTGGTTTAATATTCCAAAAACTTTATAAATTTTGGAAACTAACCCTTGTTTTGAAAGTTTTGAAAAATAACCTTTTTGTTGAAAAAAAAAAGAAAAAATATCATGATTTTATATTTAAAAGAAACAAAAAATTCGAAATTAATTTTAATGATTTATTTTGATTTTTCTTAGAATAAACATACGATATTTTAATATTTGAATTATTTTGGTTCATCATGGTTTGCTGAATTTTTTTTGAGTTTGCGACAAACTTCTATTATTTTAATTAATTATGTTCATTATGGTTTGCTTCATTAGGGTTTGGTGATAGATTGGTATAATTTTTATGTCGGTTAACATTTTCTTTCAGTGAACTCACACTTCATTCATTATTAGTAGTTTAGTGATCGAAATTTAAGGTAAAAATCTAACAATTTCCCTATATAGAGCTTTTCAAGTTCAAATATTCACAAAATCTTCAAAATATTATCAAAACTTTTAGTTTCGGAATTATAAATTTTAATTTTCAAAAAAGATAATGCAAATCATATCTTCTGTAAAATCTTAGGAATGGCTTAATTATAGGAAGAATCAAATCTTATATATATATATATTAACGCATACTAAAATAATGATTTTTGGTTAATTTTATTTTTAATTACAAATAATGACGATTTTTATTCCCCTATTATTATTGATTTTAATTAATAAAACATTACAAGTAAGTATGAAAAAGATTATTTTTCAAAGATTTCATTATTGGGGTTAGTTTTCAAAACAAACAAAAATTTGGTAATATTTTTACAAATTTCCTCTTGATAATATCATAGAAATTCATCTGTATTTCAAAATGTTATTCTATTCATTTTAATTCGTAATTTACCATGACCTTATTTGACGAAAATAGGGGATTATCAAAATTAAATATTGACCAGATCATAAGAAGATATAACCAAACTTCAAATCTTCTTTATTTATTGCAATGTAATATTTCTACAGTGAACTTAACGAAAATAGGGGATTATCACAATTAATTGCAATGCTTTTGACCAATCACAAGAACTTGACGAAGATATAATACCGCAAATATATTCTTTTGATTCTTTAAGAATGTCCTTTATAGATTTCATAAGATATTCATTCCTAAATACCCTAAGATATAGGCTATATATCCCTTAAGCTTCTGTAAATATATACAGTAGAACCTCCATAAATTAATACTTAATAAATTAATAATCACCATAAATTAATAAAATCTTCCGGTCGGGCCAATGTAAAAATTAGCAAAATTTGATAAAATGATAAGATAATAATTGTTTTGAAACTCCTATGTAAAATATGGTCACAATAATAACACAAATTAATAATCATATATAATTATGTGTATATATATATATATATATATATGATAATGTACTAAACATGGTTTTAGTGATTTTTGTTTTAACTTAAAAATGAAAATCTCATTAGACCTTATCTTTAAATTTAAGTGTTACATTAAAAACTTTTATAATTGTTTTCTCGGTATTTACCATAAACTTGTAAAAATTCTAGGGAAAATAATTGATTCTTTTTAATAACGTTTTCTAAATGTATCCATCGACATTAGGGATAATAACTATGATTTCTTCTAAATTGTATACATAGTATACCATTTTAGTTTGATCGTCTATTATGATAATATCATCCACTCTATTGCGATAATCAAAATTTCATCAATTTGCAAATAGATTCATTAAATTTCATAATATAACATTATTTGAAAAAAAAAATTAAAAAAAATCTTACCTAAAACGGATTTCTCTCTATAAATTATTATCGATAAATTAATATCTCTCTAAAATAATAATTTTCCAAGGCCCCAACATTATTCATTTATAGAGGTTTTACTATATATATATACCTCCAAGTCATCTTAACTAGACCATATAAACGAGTTTGGTTTTTAACTTACCAATGGCTACTTGATGTATTTTCAGGTTTACATGATTCACATTTGATGGAACAGTGTGAAGATATTTGATGCTCGAAGTATCATACCAAATCAACTGACGTTACACTTGATTTTCACCAATGAACATGTAAGTTCTAATTTAATTTATTGTACACCATTGTTTATCACTACAAGAAAACATGGATTTTGCGTATGCAAATATCGATGCTATTTCGACGCTAAAGAGAGTTTGTGTCGAATTTGCGTCACATTCAGTTTCGACGCTAATCCTTGCATTAAATATCGATGCTAAACCAAATTCGACGCTAATTCGATGCTAATTTAGCGACGAAACAAATTCGAACCAAACTAGATGATGGTAAATTGACGCTAAATTAGGATCGGATTAGCGTCGAATTTAATACGATGTAATATATCGACGCTAAATCAAAGCTATTTTCGCAATCACTTTGCAACGACGTTCTTTCCACCTATGCAAATTCGAAGCTAAACTAGTGTGGATGCCGGAAATCACACAATTATATTTGTAAGAGTTTCGAGAGGAAGCAGAGATTTCTGAAGATAAGCTATGAAGAACAATGATGAGCAGAGAGAAATTAGCGTTTGAAATTGCTTTGTATTGCTTTTGAGAATAAATTTGCCAATGAATCTTTACAAGTATTTGCACATTGATATATATAGGCCCCTAAGTCGGCTAAGACTTTTCCTAAAAGGTAATGTCAACTTTTCCTAAACCCTCGCGGATTGCCTTTTTCCCCTATATCGGTTGTGCCTATGTGGGCTTCGTTACTGGGCTTTGACGCGTGGAACCTTCTGGAGCCTTCGTTGCTGTTCTGACGGGCGACGAAGCACATGAACCCGATGGGAATGACCTTGGCGCCGATGTCAGCTGCCTGGACACCGATGAGGCCAGGCACATCGGTGCCACTGCCTGACATCAGTGTCACTGCTCAGTGAAAACTTCACCTCGCAGATAGTGAAGGCTTCGCCTCGAAGGCGGAGAAGACTTCACCTCGCAGGCGGAGAAGACTTCACCTCGCAGACGGAGAAGGCTTCGCCTCGGAGGCGGAGACCTTTTCAGTTTAACAGGGAAGAAGAGAAGGCATCATGTGCGGAGATGATCCTTCTTCTGTCGATTTGAAGGCTTTGTCCTTCGACTAGCTGCTTTTGAAAAGCCTTTTTATTTATGTAAGTAAGATTGGAGTTATGGATCCAAAAGGGTTTTGAGTGATAAATGTGGAGAACCCATTGACTTAGATCTTGATGTAGGTGAACTGAAGTTCATGGTACCAAAGAGGCTTGGGATTGTTGGCGAGACCGAACCCGACGATCGCAGAGCAATGACATGCATCGTCGCCAGGGTTGACCCGATATGTGACGCCGCAACGTCGCTTGAGGGTTCTGATGACCCCGATGCCACGACGGACATCTCGAACTCCGAAGTCGCGACGGTGTTGTCGGCCGCCGATGACGCGTTGAGGCCATCGGGCACCGATGACCCGATGTCGTCCTCGGGTACCCAATCTGCGATGAGGGCCGAGGTGGTCGACTACGTTGTGGAATGTCGGGTACCGATGTCTTAGCGGAACAAGCGCGCGTTGCCGCATCGACGAGGATCGAAGTCTCTATGGAGCCCGATGTGTAGGTCGGTGATTCGACGCCCCTCATGGTCTTGATTCGACTAGATTCTTTGACAACGCGGACCCAAAGCTTCCTCCTAGCGATGTTCGCATGCGGGATGTGTTCAAGGGACTCCTTGCTAACGTGAAAGAGGCTTTAGGGATTCCTAATGTCCTTGGTGATATCTCTGTTGCTTTGGCAGATCAGGTTAGCAAGGTTGCTGGACCTTCTGCTACTGAGATTACTCCGCCAGAGTCCTTGGATAGAGCAGACATTGATGTGGAGGGAGTCGCTCCCAAGGAGAGAGCAGACGAAGAGGATTCCGCGTGATTGCTCTCCCTCTTTATTGCTTTCATGTTTAAGTCTTTGAATAAATTTGTAGTGAAGCGATATTGCGAGTGCGTTTATGCTTTAACTCTACCAAAGATGTTGTTGGGATGATCACTTCGGTTTTACAAATGTGCTGTTCTTTTGAACACTCTGCTTTGATAGTGAACACACGTCCATTTTTACCAACGTTGTTGTTGGGTTTAGTTTACATTCAGGACGACGATGACGTCGAGGCAGATGATGACGACGTCGAGATAGACGATGGCGATGTCGAGGCAGACGATGACGACATCGAGGTAGACGATGACGACGTCGAGGCAAAGGACAACGGCGTCGAGGCAGACTAATGATACTCGTCGTGGACGTATAAGGATTTCAAGAGTAATGATACTCGCTTTGTTGACTAAGTCTTTAGTACAGGTTAGAGGTCGTTTACACTTGAAACGCCTTTGGCTGTTTGTACCAACGTTGTTGTTGGGTTTGTGATTGTAAGGTAGCAAAATCGCAAGTGCGCTTTCGCTCCTTTCCTACGAACATTTGTTGTTGGGTTTCAGTTTTTACCAACGTTGTTGTTGGGTTTTTGTGGAATGAAGGGCAGCAAAATCGCAAATGCGTTTGTGTACTTTTTCTACCAACGTTGTTGTTGGGTTTTTGCTTTTACCAACGTTGTTGTTGGGTTTTCTAGAATGGCGGTGCTTTTTGAACACGTCTATTCATAAGCAATCACACCCTTTGACTTGACTAACGCGTAGTTGGGTTTTTCAGAATGATTATTCGGTGTATAAACCTAAGTAATCATTGACAGCTGCTTTTTACCAACGGTGCTGTTGGGTTCTTGAATGAACATCTGGGGTCAAAAAGCCCAGGAACTGAACATTAGAATCAGCCGGGGTCAAAAGCCCAAAAACTGATCGTTATAACTTATATAGCGCGCTTAGGATCCGATGATGGATGTCAATGTGTTCAGGTTCACACATTGTTGTTGTGGCCAGCAACAACGACAGTGTATTGAACTTGCTTGAAAAAGGCTTTGAATAATCCATAGAGGATGTAGCTGATAAACTTGCTTGAAAAAGGCTTTGAATAATCCATAGAGGATGTAACTGATGAAGTCTATGAGACTTGTGTCAAGTGTATGTTGTCTGAAGCAAAGATCTTGTTAAAAAAAAAGGGAGTATACGAGTATACATACCCCACTTCTCCCTCCCTTTTGACGGAGGAGGACAACTTAACTCGTCCAGAGACAAGCTGCCTACGTACCCTTTGCAGGGATCAAGTCGCCTCGTAGATCATTCCAGAGGCCTCTAGAGATACTAGTGATAGTACCTTTCGAGTGCCTTGCACGCCACTAAGGAGTGGTGTGGAGGCAGAGAAAACGATGACCTCGATGTAGGCATGACTGACGACGTCGGTGCAAGCTTGACATCGGTGAAGCAGGTTCAGGTGGCTCGCGGTTATGATTGGTTGCAGACTTTGCTACTTGCAGGCGCGTTGGCTCTGCGTTTTTTTCAACTTCTGTAAATTGTAAAAGCTATAAGAGGTTGGTCAAGTCTTTGACCTGTTTAGAGCTGGTCCTTCTTCTCTTTCGCGATTCTTGAGGAGTAGAGTCTTCCTTCTTTTCCTCAGTGTTCCTCATCTTGTGCTCTGCCATGAAACACATACGAGACTCCTTCTAGTTCCCCCACATCGTTGTTATGCCGATAGGTGTAGAAAACTTGATGCACAAGTGGTATGTTGAAGGCACGACTCGCATTTGATTGAGCCAAGGAGTTCCCATGATCATGTTATAAATGGCTGGATGATCAGAAACTATGAAATTGACCATCTTCTTAACGTTGCCAGCTTGGACGGGTAGGCAAATTGTTCCCATTGTCATGGTTGTCTCTCCAGAGAAGCCTGTTATGGGTTTAGGCTGCTCTTAGATTGTGGACAAATCAATCTTTATTCGCTCCAGCGTCTTTTTGAAGATGACATCCACTGAGCTTCCTGTATCAATGAGAATGCGAGCGACATTGAAGTCGTAAATAGTCAAGTTGATTACCAGAGGATCGTTGTGTGGTTGATCGAGACCCTCAATGTCTTGCTTGTCGAAGGTGATATGGTGGCTGGAAAGCCTTGGCTTTGCAGATGTCGTTATGTTCGCGCAGACGTCAGCGCGTCGTTGATATGCTTCGATTGCAGGGACGTTGTCAGCGTAGTATTGCGATCCCCCCATTATCATGTTGACACTTTCATACTGGCCTCCGTTTTTAACATCGTCATCACGATATTGGCGTTTGGGGTTCTCCACATGTTGTTCGGTCTTAGCAGAAGCTTTCTCCTCGGGTTTGAAGTCTGACAGGCTGACGTTGCCTTTCAAAGTGCCTTCAGTCAGTTTGGCTATGAGCTGCTGCCCCAACTCCCAACACTATGCAGTTGAGTGTCAATTTGCCTTGTGGAAGTCGCAGTATAACTCCTCGTCGTACTTTTTCTGTTATTCGTAACCCGATGACTCCACTTGGTAGTTATGGACCCCTCTGGATCCTCCTTCGTATTGGATGTAGGCGGGATTCGCAGCGTGAGCTGGCTCACTTGCCCATTTCCCCTTCCCACCATTCCTAGCATGGACTTGTTCTTCGGTTCGGGCGAAAGTAGCACGGTGCAGAGCGTCTTGGATCGTTGTTGGCATGTTGAGACTCATCTTTTGCTAAAATGGAGACGGACACCGAAGTGCTCCTCGCAAGGCCTCTAGAGCTGATTTGTTGCTCATACCTTCAACCTTTGACAACGTGTTCTTGAACCTCGTCATGAAAGACTGAAGACTCTCGGTCTCGCCTTGCCTTTTATTCCATAGTTCGGAGTCGTAGCTTTTCCATTCCATGAAGATGTTATAATGTTGCACGAACAACTCGGAAAGTTGGAGGAAAGTGTGAACCGAATTCTTCTCCAGCTTGTAGAACCATTGAAGGGCAGGCCCCTTGAGGCTTTCTACGAATAGCTTGCAGTAGACGATGTTCTTTTCGGCTTCCTTGAAGTTTGCTCTCCCCAATGCCACTTCGAATTCCATTAGATGATCCGAAGGGTCTGTAATTCCTTCGTAAACTGGTAACTTGATTCTTCCAGGATCGGAGATTTTTGTCCTCGCGATTCGTTCGTCGAAAGGCATGTTCCTTGCCTTTTCTAGTACCGGAGCGATGGCAGGGGCCTACCCTGTTCCGTGGTGTAAGTACGATTGGGTACACTTCAGATCAGAGGTTACCCGCTCAATCTGAGCCTTTATTGCAGCGAGTTCTGCAGCGTAAGATCGTTTGAACGCTCTACATTCTTGCTCCTTCTTGTACCGCTTTTCGCTAGATTAGTTGGTGTACTCCGAGGTGTCTTTCACAACCTCCATCTTGGAAGAGTCTGACGCGCCTTGAGTGTCAGAGGCGCGTGGTTCTTATCGGCTGCCTTCTGCACCTTCCGCTCGTGCACGCTTCATGGGAGCTGGTTCATCTTCGTCGAAGATATCCACGATGCGTTCGGGAGACTTGTCTGATTCTCGACGCAACGGTGGTGGTGGTAGGTCTTCTGGGTTTCCCCGAGTGGTACGAGGAGCCGAGAAGTCGAGGCGCTGAGGGTCGACGCGCGCCCTATGTCTTGCTGTGTCGGGTCTTCCGCGCTTTCTTCGCGAAAGAGCTCTCAGCTCTTTTGAGGTTGCCTCGTTAATCTTGGTTTACTTCTTCTGCTCTGTTAGGAAGGTTTTTAGAATCTTCTTCAACTCGGTTATGTTACCTTGAGCAGTGGTTTGGTAGTAGTAGCTCCGACATAAGGTTCTTTCTCCTGGTTGTCTCTGCGAGACGTATTTTCTTCGCCGCTCACCATCTTTGATTTGGTTTGTAACATAGCTTTTTTGTGTAAGAAACTCTCTAGTTCCCCTTAGTCGGCACCAAATTGTGGATGGTGGAAATCGCACAATTAGATTTGTAAGGGTTTCGAGAGAAAGCAGAGATTTCTGAAGATAAGCTATGAAGAACAATGATGAGTAGAGAGAAATTAGGGTTTGAAATTGCTTTGTATTGATTTTGTGAATAAATTTGCCAATGAATCTTTACAAGTGTTTGCACATTGATATATATAGCCCCCTAAGTCGGCTAAGCCTTTTCCTAAAACATAATGTCAACTTTTCCTAAACCCTCGCGGATTGCCGTTTTTCCCCTATGGCGGTCATGCCTATGTGGGCTTCGTTACTGGGGTTTGACGCGTGGAACCTTCTGGAGCCTTCGTTGTTATTCTGACGGTCGACGAAGCACTTGAACCCGATGGGAATGACCCTGGCACCGATGTCAGCTGCCTGGACACCGATGTCAGCTGCCTGGACACCGATGAGGCCAAGCACATCAGTGCCACTGCCTGACATCGGTGTCACTACTCAGTGACATCGGTGCCAAGCAGTTTTGGCCTCTGCAGCGCCTCCTGTTGGCTCCATGACCTCTCCGACGCTGCATTCATGACTTCTCCTGGGATGAAGATAGCTTCGAAGGTTCCCTTGCCATGTAAAGGGGACTTAGGGAATTCAAGAGGTCTTCACCCTTTTTGTAGGTAAAATGACTTAGGGGCCATATTATCTCTGCATGTCGAAATATGTCGTTGTTATTCATAACTTTGTACGTCGAAGTTCAGTGGGTGTAATCCGATCCCAACAACTAGTATCTATTTAGCGTCGATGTATACTCTTGTCCACTCTAAATCGTTGCTATTTTAGCATCGGTTTACCATCGAAATATAGTATTTAAGTGTTAACAATTATATAATTTATATTATGAAAATACGAAAATAAAATAAAAATTCTAAACTTTGGTCATAATTAAAATTCTTAATATAAATACTGAATTGAAAATTTTAGTTGTCAACAAAATACAAAAATAGAAATACTAGAAGTCTAAAAACTAGTATGGACCAAATGATTATTTTAATGTTAATAATTAGATGTCCTAAGATTAACGGTGTTTGTACCCTCACGAATCATCGCCGCTGCTTCTTGCTCGAATGGTGTTGGACCAGTAGGTGGTGGAGGCGGTGGAGCACGCGGGATGCGTTGTAGAGTAGCCGCTAACTCCGGGATACCCACCGCAATGATGTCCATAAAATTCGTAAGTGCGGAGAGGTGACCCTTCATTGAGGTGTTGTCGCTCCGCATCTCTGCTTGTTCTGTCTTTAACTGCTCAATCTCAGCTTTTGCAGTGGACAGCTCAGGCGAAAAAGAATCCGGAGAGATGGTATACCGAGAAGTTGAAGAAGCGGCCGACACCTCATTGATGGACCCGACACCCATTGTCCGACCCCTTTTCTTTGGAGCAACCTGTATTAAAAAAACCATGTTATTAATTCAGATTGTTATAAAGTGTAATAGAGAAATGATATAGTAATAGATTAAGAACCATAAAAAATTACCTCATCGTAAATTGGTCAAGATCTTCAACGCCTAATGTAGATTGGACGGAGCTACCACCTGGAGAAAGTTGTGATTGCATCTCAGCGACGTGCATTGTAGTCGTTGAACGTTCGTTCAGCCTGTGCGGTAACAAACGTTCCATCCATGCGCCGATGGGTTTTCTCCATGACCTTAATAATCGGAGGGAGTTCACCACCATTGGCCTGTAAAACAAAAATAAAGAAATATGTAACTACAATATAAATTTATACCATATTTATTAATAAAACAATTTAATAAATTAAATTAAAGATTATACCATATTAAGTCGTACGGTCGCATATGATGACTGACCCGCACAATGCTTAGAAGGTTGATCCCCATCGCCCACTGGCGTAAGGCGGAAATCAGAGCACTTCTGCGAAATACTAATAGAACGAGGATCCTTCCAATAGTTTACTAGAACTAGCCAAACAATAGGATCCATCCCTCGAGGCATCGCCAAATCGCCTTTTACACCCCAATCTTTCTTCCAATTGCCCACGGTGCCGAGGAGACGCAATCCCGCCTTCTTCTCGAATGCTGCTCTCACTTCATATAAACGATGATCATCCCAATGCCAATTTGGCTACACAAAACAAATTATTTGTAATATTGATTATTTTGAATAAATATATATTTAAAATAAATAATAGAATTTTATTTACAGCCCACGATTCGAACCAAATATCACGAATAGTCTGCGGTGTTTGCTTCCAATTAGCATGTGACATAGTAAAATAAGCCTTGATGCTCTTGGTGAATATACGAGACACAAGGTTATCGGTAAACCTATAAAACAAAATGCATACAATGATGTTCAATGTTTTAAAAAATTTGTATGTAAAATAAAAATTTGCTAAATAGCATTAAAATTTACCACACGAACCAATAAATGTTTCGAGGCTTATTAGTATCCAAAATCTTAACTCGGAGATCCCGGCCCGGTTGGCGGAGAAGCTCACTAATCCGCATCATAAAAGGCGGGTTGGGCGGTGGAGGTGCGTCATGCTCATCATCTAGACCGTCTTCTTCATGGTCGGGTTGCGGCTGAGGTGGTGGCGGTTGTGGCTGTGGTGGCCGTGGTGGAGGTCGGTAGTTACCAATGGATCGTGAACCCGATCCTGAGCTGGATCTGTGTCGATCCTCCACAAAACCGGGAATGCTCGCATCCTCATTAAATAACTCTCCGTACGAAGGTGGTCTTTTCAAAATCAAAAATTAACTTATCATTAGCTAATAAATTTTAATTTGTAACTACAAATTCTTTAAATTTAAATGCTCATAATTATTATTTTTTGGTAAAAAAATGCTCATAATTAAGCACTAAACTATGCAATGACACAAACTATCAAACCACAAATTCCATTCTTAACTGAAATTTCGATGCCTAAATATAAAAATTAGAAACTTAAATATCTATGTAAAAATTCCATTCCTAAGATCTATAACAAATCATATATATAATTAGGGAGTCTTCTCTTCATCTAAGGTGTCCACATAGGCAAAAAAAAAATTAAACAATTAATTTTAGTTTTAAGTTCATTTAGTTCATGTTTATGTATATTTATTGTTACTTATAGCTACTAATTTTTTAACTAAATCATATATATAATTAGGGAGTCCTCTCTTCATCTAAGGTGTCCACATAGACAAAAAAAAAATTACTATGAATTTATGATAACGATAAAAGTTTATATATTCAATTTCAAAAATTAGAAATATGTAAAATGAATATACATATAAGAAAAAGTGAATAAAGATATTAGCGACATCAAAGAAAAAGAATTTTGAGTGTCAGAAAATTGCTAAGAGGCTATTGGTTTTTTTTTGTCATGAACGCACTTACACCTATTCGTTAAAGAAATACATGAGCATATTTGAACAAATGAGGGATGAACGTGTTAATATAAGAGGTTGTTGATATAAAGATAAAGAATATATATTATTTCACTAAAAGGATACGGAACCATCTAATTAAAGATGAGATA
This sequence comes from Arabis alpina, assembly GCA_900128785.1. Lineage (NCBI taxonomy): Eukaryota > Viridiplantae > Streptophyta > Magnoliopsida > Brassicales > Brassicaceae > Arabis > Arabis alpina. Next base: position 13,471,282 of record LT669790.1, read on the forward strand.
ATAAGATGAAAATTTAGGATATACAATTTTATTTATAATGTTATATAATTTTATGGAAGTATGAAAGAAAAATATGAAAGTGTTATAATACTATTATTTTAAAGATATCTTATTATATAAAGTAGAGTTTGTCAAAATTGTAACTCACGAGATCTTTCCACGTGTCTAATATCAATCGAGATGATGACATGTGTAAAAAGAATAAAAACGGAAAACTAACAAAAAAGTAATAAAAAGAAAAAATTGTAATAATTTAACTTAATTAGAAAAAAAACTAACAAAACAAATTGTTAAGTGACTAATTAAATAGTGAAAAAGAAAATTCTAATAGTTCAAACTAATTAGAAATTTTTTTTGAATAGTCTAAAATAATTAAAAACTAAAATAAAATTTATAATCCAAACTACATATATAAAAAAGTTAAGAAAGAAATTGAGAAGATATATAAGTGGGAAAAAATTGAAAATATACAACGAATAGTTAGTAAAAACATTAACCTAAAGAAATTATAAAAAATAAATAAACAAAAATTATAGAGAAAATAAAAAAATCTTATTATATAAAGGAGTGGTGATTTGAACTAATTTATATTTTATATCTTGCGGTTAACAAAATGCAATTTATGATAAATTGATAATTATACGGATTCAACTTAAAATACGATTATACGGGTTTCAATTTAGAATATACTTATATGTGTTTTAATGTAGAATATAATTATAAGAATCATAACTATATAAATAATCAATTTAATATCTAATATGCGCATATTATGCGGGTCCTAATCTAGTAAGGTATAAATTGGTGTAAGACAAAAAAATCACGCATTGCTTGAGTTATGTTCTACTACAAATAAGTAAACAAAGTAACATAAAATTGTAAATAGTTAAATCAAATTTTTGTCATTAAGTTTAATAAATGCATCATACGAACCATATTTTAGGATGATTTGAGTATTTATTTTCGAATTAAAAATTACAATAATGAATTACTTTTATTTATATGGTCATTAAAAAATAATCAAAATATTACGAATTTATATGTAAGAGCGCTGAATAGAAATGTTAATAAAAAACAATCAAAGAAAAAATAGATTCAATGATGTTAATTATTGAAGTATCGTAATTGAGTTTTAGCCGATTGTTAAAAAAAAAGAGGATGTATGATTTCACTAAAGGATATTGAACGATTTCACTAAAATAAGAAAATAATTTGTGATATTTATGTAAAAGTGTACGTAGTTCTACACAAATGCATTCCTCGGCGAGCTTATGTAATTCAATATTTGAATCAATGATTTTAAAAATGTAGAGAAACAAAAATTATTTTCGAAATGTTTAAGAAAACGTTAAAAAAAAATGATGTATAAATTAACTTTCTTTAATTATATTAGTGTTTTGTGAAAAAATGAAAAAAGTAAATATATTGGTTATATTTAGAATTTGTTTGAAGATTGGATGAATTTATTATGTAATAATAGATAAAATAATAAGTTCTCAAAAACTAAACAGCTATTATAATGACAAATTAATAATTGAAAATATGATTTATAATGTGTAAAAAATGTAAAATATATATACTAACATAAAATACTTATTAATTCATGTTATACATGATATTGATAGAAAACACAGAAAAATAACACAAAAATATCAAAAGAAGCCAAACTCGCGCAACGCGCGAGTCTAAACCTAGTATTAATAATTTCTTGCCTATATATCAAAACTACATGCATACATGTCAAATTTGCATGCCTAAATAACTATGTATAAATTCCATGGCAGAGATCTAAAACAAAATATTAAGAAAATCCTAATATGAAAGTTTATGAAAAGAAAATTTACCGTCATTTTGAGCACCAAGAACGACAAGACATAGAGATTGGGTTAGTAGAGAGAGAGCAAGTTAGCAGAGAGAAAAAGAGATTGAGAAGAAAGAGGTTCAGAATTAGAAGAGAGACTCAGGAGAGAGTTGGTAAAGAAAAAAGAGATTCAGAAAATGATGATGGTGGGATATTTGTATACAAAAAGAGGAGGTGTCGTCGCTAAATCGACGCTAAACATTAATATCTTACTGCTTCCCCAAGCCAATTAAATTTCATTGTTGAATGAAAATATTTTGAATTTAACGTCGATTTAGCGTCGGTCCAACGCGAAACCGACGCTAAATTTAAAATATTTTCAGTTTTCACATTAAGATTTGAAAATCGAACATAATTCAAAATTAGTAACGATTTAGTGTCGGATTATAAATTCTTCATATGGTACGAGGTTATGTTACCCTATACTCTAAACGTCAAATCTTCTAGATTAGCAACGATTTAGTTTCAGACTGATGCTAAATCGACGCTAAATTGAAATACTTGTCATTTAAATATATATTTACCTTCGATTTAGCATTGGTTTGATGGTAAATCATTGCTAAACGGAGGCTAGATGGATCATAAAATTGTAAAGACAAATTCGTTTTATGTACTAGCATGTACTAGCAATTTGTATGAAATGATAACCATATCTTATCTTGTTTGTAACCGAACAATTTTAATTTTTTAAAAAGTCCAAAGAGGTTAATAATACGATATATGTATGTAGATTTTTCAAAAACATTTTAAATATTTGTAACACAAGTTTCATTAATTTAATACATACTCATTATACATTTATAATATATAAAATTTTATATTTAGCTGTCATAATCATCACTCGAATTGTCATCCTCCTCATCGGTACTTTCCACGCTCTCATAATTAAACTCGTCTTCGGGATTTTCTGCATCGGTAGCATCTGGAAGTAATTCAACTTCTCGATTTTGCGGATCTATGAGAATGATGTTGTCTATATCTTGGTCTGGAGTTGACATATCCACATGAGTTTCATATTGCATAGGCTCGTCGTCGGCTTCAATTATAATTCCTCTTGGTGCTATTCTGAGCACGGATAACCAAGAAATCCCTGTTTTTTTTAGCCGTGGATATGGGATGAAACAAACTTGATCCGGTTGTGACGCGAGGACGAATGGGTCGCACTTTGCATAAGAACGGTTTTCATTAACGTCGATGACACCAAATTTTCCAACTCGAACCCCTCGCCCGACAACTGGGTCAAACCAATTGCATTTGAAAAGTGTGCACTTTAAGTTAACCAAACCAGGATATTGTACTTCGATAATTTCTTCTATAATGCCATAAAAATCGGTGTCTCCGGCTCGAACGACCACACCATAGTTTGCAGTTGCCCGTCTTTTACCACGTTCGAACGTATGAAATACATAACCTCGTGTAAAATACATTGGGGACAATGTAATCTTCCCAAGTGGACCTTGGATCAAGTCTCTAAACCATACAGGGTATGACGTGTCTCCATAATCAGCCTGACAAATAAAGTAGGTTCTCATGGTAACTATACATGGAAACGTGCATGTCAAAACATAGAATATATATTATTTAACTTAACTTACTTGGGTCTTCAACCATTTAGCAAAGTATTGGGTTTTACGTTTTTTAATTTCATCATGTGATGCATTTAGGAAAGCCTCATAAACTTGGCGAATGAATTCACTAATAGAAAATATGGTTATTAGAAATGTTTCTATAGCATATATATGATAAAAAAAAACTTTTTTACCTAAATCTCTAGAGTATAATAATATGTACCTCTCATATGGGCTCACTTCCTTGCATTGTAAGAGAATATATGTGTGTGCACAATTGTAATCTTCGTACGATGACCAATCTTCTTCTGTTATGATTCCGGCATGCCTACCAACTGCGCATAATATATTTGGGACATCGGAAACTGGATATGTTGGTACCACGCTACCATCATCGTACCTACGCGGAGCTCTTTTTCGTGTACATACAGTTGGGGGGAAGTAATATGAGCTGAAATGAGATGTTTCTTCAGTTAAACTTCCCGCAACAATTGATCCTTCCACCCTAGCAAGGTTTCGTGCTTTTCCTTTTAAGTGTTTCATGAATCTCTTGAAAGGGTACATCCACCGAAATTGAACAGGTCCTCCTAACTCGGCCTCGTAAGGGAGATGGATAGGAAGATGCTCCATCACATAAAAAAAAGACAGAGGGAATATCGTCTCTAAGTTGCACAATAATATCGGAATGTTATTATTTAGTTGTTGGATTCCATCCTCCGTCAAAGTTCGCGCACACAGATCCCGAAAAAAGCACCAATACCTAAAACCAACGTTCAAATTTAACCAATCAATAACAATATGCAACAAAATCACCTGTTTTTATATATATATATATATATATATTTATTTATATACCGTTACTAAAAATATATGTACCTGCAAGTGATTCATGCACATTCGTTGGCAAAAGCTCTGCAAAAGCGAAAGGCAATAATCTTTGCATAAACACATGACAATCGTGACTCTTCATACCAGAGAGTTTTTTGCCATGTCTACAGACTTTGAGAGCTTTTACACGTATCCATCTGGAAACTTGACATAGGTCAAAACCCAGTTGAAGAATGTTGATTTGCCTTCGACTGACAATCTGAAGATAGGCATTGGAGCTCTCCCATCTGCCGTAAGATGTAACTCATCTCTGGAGCATATATCCGCCAAGTCGAGTCTTGACTTGATGTTGTCTTTAGACCTGCCAAGCACATTCAAGATAGTGTGCATGATGTTATCAAAAAAATATTTCTCGATGTGCATAACATCAAGATTGTGGCGCAATAGAAGATCTTTCCAATATGGTAGATCCCAAAAAATGCTCCTCTTATGCCAATTATGTTCTGCAAGGTATCTATCTGGGAGATTGGTCGGAATATTGAGCCAATTACCACCACGTGTTGCTGTGTCCTGAGCTCCATAGTAATCAAGTTGACCTTCGATTTGCTCTCCCGATAGGTAAGGAGGTGCAGGGATACGTACACGTTTAGCTTTTTTGAACAACCTCCTGTTCCCTCGGTACGAATGGTTGATAGGGAGAAACCTACGGTGACAATCAAACCAACAAGATTTTCTACCATTTTTGAGTTGAAAAGCATATGTCTGATTTAGGCAATACGGACATGATAATCTACCATGTGTTTCCAGGCTTTTGCATCAGAAGGATGATGAACTTCTCCTTCAGTAGTTGAATGCTCTGCATGCCACCTCATTGATGCAGCCGTTCGTTCCGATTGGTATAACCTTTGTAGCCTCTCAGTTATAGGAAGGTACCACATTCTCTGGTACGACACTTTACTTCTACTCGCTCCTTGGGCCTTAAATCTTGGTTTGTGGCAAAATCGACATTCCTGCAAATCTTCATCATCTTTCCAAAATAACATGCAATTATCAATGCATACATCAATCATTTGCGAGGGCAAACCTAAACTAGAGACTGGTTTATGTATGTCGTAATATGACTTTGCTGCTTGATTACCCTCTAGCAAATACTCTTTATAAGAGCTGTCCAATCATCCATGGAACTCTCCGATTCATTATGATCAGACTTTATTGTCATCATCCTAGATGCCAATGACAATTTAGAGAGACCTTCTCTACACCCTTCATAGATTGGTTGTTTTGCAGAATCAAGCATATCACAAAAAAATTTAGCATCTACATTAAGTTCCTCAGCTACATCATCAAAAGTTGACGTAACTCCAGGAAATGCATCTGTAACCATTTCTTCTAACCTATTATGTTCTACCCCCATATCATGTTCATAATTAACAAATTGATGATGGTCATATTGGTCATTTGAATACCCTTGATCCACAGGTTGATAACTAGTACTACCCTCATTTTCATCTTCATATCCCTCTCCATGATAAAACCAAACATAATACTCAGGTGTGAACCCTCTATTAAATAAATGCGTACCAGCAACATCAATCTCCCGCGATGTTGAATTTTTGCACTTCCGACAAGGCACACCATCACTCCAGTCCGTCGAATCGTTGGCACACTACTCGCTTGAGCAATGAATATTTGAAGCCCATTGAGAAACTCTTTTGAAATCCCTCTATTCTCGTCTCTACGTCGATACATCCAACTTCGTAATGCATATATATCGCCCATCTTATTTAAACAAAATAAATAGGAAAAGATTTTTAGAAAAAAATATTTTGGTCACGATTTTTAGAAAAACATATTTTGGTCACGATTTTTAGTTGTGTTTAGATTCTTTGCCTCGTGTAGTATTTATAGGAAATTTCTGAGCTTTTTGCATCGAATTTGCATGGACAACTTACGTTGAGTTAGCATCGATTTAACATCGAGCAGTATTTGCATCGAATTTACATCGTTTTTGTAATGATTTAGCATCAATTTTGAGCGATGCTAAAAAACTGGTACACGAATTAAAAAATGTTCTTACCTACTTGTCAACTTCGACGCTAAATTCGACGCTACATTGCTTTAATAGTGACAACGCTAAAACGATGCTATTTATTGTCAATTTAGTGTTAAATCAATTCGGGACAATTCTACGTCGAAGTTGCGTCGAATCACACCGTCGAAGCCAAAATGACGGTAATTCGACGCAAATTTTGCATCCGTGATAATTCGACGCCAAAGTTCAACGCAAAAACGTTGTTTTCTTGTAGGTTTAAACCCATGCAAAAAATAGCCTAATTTTTTCATACGTTTCGTGATGCCTTTCTCTTTTTCGTATGTAGAGATATAAACGAGCTTGGTTTTTAAGTTAACAATGGCTACTTGATGTATTTTCAGGTTTACATGATTCTCATTTGATGGAACAATGTGAAGATATTTGATTCTCGAAGTATCATACCAAATCAACTGACGTTATACTTGATTTTCACCAATGAACATGTACGTTCTAATTTAATTTATTGTACACCATTGTTTAGGTTTAAATCCATGCAAAAATAGCCTAATTTTTTCATACGTTTCGTGATGCCTTTCTCTTTTTCGTATGTAGAGATACTAATTAATTAATCGCAAATTATGATATTTATAGTTTAAGTTTAAAAAAAAAAACTAATTTATAGTTTAAGTTGTTGTATAATAAATTAACAACCTACGAATAATCAATCCACGCATCTGCTTTTATATACATAATAATAACACGGTTTTTTCTTTATCTTATGATTCATATAAATCGGATAGTATATAATATATATACGTACATACTTTATTGATTTTGTACGTTTAATTTTTTTTAAGTTAAGTTACATATGCAGTGATTTTTGTTTGCTTTTCTGTAGGTTGTGCGTTCTGCATTGATCTCCGCATTAGATGAAATGTCTTGTCTTTGTTAGTGCAATCCAAGTATTGAAAAATATTTCCCCAACCAATTTTATTTTTAGGGGAATTTTGTGTGGGTGTGAGTTTTAAAGGGAAGAAAAAAACAAAAGAGATATTCCAGAGGACTCGACTTTGTATCTAATCTGATTAGGAACTAGACACACATGACATGAACATAGTGTTGGTCCGGATTGATTTTAAAGATATATCCCAATCAAATTAAATATAAATCAATATATTTTGTAATTTTAGAAGTATTAAGTTATTACTCCGTCCCATTTTAGATGATCTTCTAGGAAAAAAATTGTCCAATTTTAGTTAATTTTTTTCAATTTTCAATGCAATATTTATTATATTTTTGTTGTTTTCGAGTGTTTGAATTCTGCATATTATTTTTTTATTGGTTAAATCATTTTAGGATTGGTGTTCAGTATTGGAAAGATAAACAATTAAATAGTTTTTTAATTTGTGTGTAAAAACCTTAAAAATCATCTAAAATGGGACGGAGGGTTTCTTCATAACACATTATGTGTTATTTATGCATAACACATTATGTGTTTCTACTCTCACAAATGACCATTACTCTACTTTTCTTTTGGTGAGAGAATTTGAATCCTAGAAAACTCCTAATAACCAGAGCTCAAAACAGAAAATGCATGCTAAAGCTATCAAGACTCGTGGCTCGAGAATTCATTACAATCAAGCAATTGTTCATAAGAGTTTACAAACAAAAAAAGATGCAATAATTTATTATCTTGTAAATTATTCGAAAGAAAAACATGTACAAAATAAAAAAAAATCATTCTTTCGAATGTTAATGGAAATGAAATTTCGGTCAATTATCTTATCAATATTTATTTTAGATTTGGTACAATTGATCGAATTGTCATATTCAACATTTGAAAGTTTCATTTTGTTTTTTGTTTTTGTCTTGTAAGTTTCTCATTCGAGTAATTTTGCAAGGTTAGAACTATTAAATCGGGAAGTACGGTTTCCCATCTTTGCCATATATCCCTTCGAAAACCTTAATTATTTTTGCTATATGTTGGATTTTGGTTGTAAAGAGCTTTATCATTTAGCTTTTTTCCCAAGATCCAAGTCTTAATTAAGAGCTTTGGCACATCTTATGGTTCGATACTCAAATTTGAGGAGTCTCATTGGATTCAAAAAGTTGCACCAAATTAGAGTGGCAAAACGACAATGGGCAGCGCAGTGGTGCACTGGTGAAAGTTTCACCGTGATATACATATTTGAATCTGGTTCAGTGACGTTTCAAATATTAGCTCACAAAGACATAATTAAGTTTTTGTTAGGTTTAAAAGATTATAAACACATGCCGTGTGGAAGGATTATAATAGAATGTCATAATAATACGATTATTAACTTGTATTGATAGAAGTAACCCTAGAATTCCAAATCACATATGTAAATAATCAAATTATTGATTGTAAGTTGTAACTTAAAGCTCTTCTAATCTTCATATTTGTATCGGAGTGTATCATCTTTTCTTTTTCTTCTTTGTTCACAAAAATATATCTAAATCTAAGATATTTTTAATACATGTTTTATAACAAGTCCTGTGATATCTTATTATATAAAAAAGATGATATGTTCGAGTTCGATGAAAGCGTGATACATAGACGAAATTTTAACTCACAAGATCCTAACATGTATTATTGTAGATTTAGATTTTGAAATGTGTCAATGCTATCATATACTCCCTCCGTTTCATATTAGTTGTCATTCTACGCTTTTTATTTTGTATCAAATTAGTTGTCGTTTTACATTTTCAATGCAAATTTATGATTGATTTTCCGATTTTATCCATACACTTTTACCTTATTAGCTACACATATCAAATGAAAAACACATTAATTAGGGGTAAAACATATTTTTTAAATGTTTTCTTAATTGACGTGAAATCACCTAGAACGACAACTAATATGCAACGGAATGAGTATCTTCTATATAGTAAATTAGGCTCATCAGTATATATTTTCTTGATTGAAACCGTTGAGTTTGTTTTATCATAAAGTAGAAAACGAAAAGTTAAATATAGAATGTATAAACGATAGGTATGGACGTATTTCAAAGGAAAAGACGTGAGAAATTGATATTATCCTTCGACGTAAAAGATAGGAAAAATAGGAAAAATAGGACAAACGAAGAGAGAATGATGAGTGATGGATCATAAAAGCCAACCCATTTCATTGTACACTTGCACGATACTTATAATTCCACATAATTCGGAACAAAAAACCAACCCTATAATACTAAAATAACCAACAAGCTCAACTAAACTAATAATTCGTGTTCACTCTTAAACTATACACCCGTTGTAATCATTTAGCCCTACGATCATAATTATGATTTGTAGACTAGTAGATGCATTAATTGGAGAAGGAAAAAAATCCTACCATTTGATATGACTATGATCCTATAGGATTTGATGAAGATTATATGTGATTAAATTAGACTATGAAAAGTATATGTTAATAAACTTCTTATTAATTACTCCAAGTAGGTAAAGGTTTCCGTACAAAATTACGTGGAATAATGTTGAAAACTTGAAATGCTTACATACTTTTGACTAGTCTCGTTTTTTCTTATAGTCAAGAAGGGTGAATCATAATTTGATCGACTTATATAAAATAATTAGGTTGTTGTGAAATCGGGGAAAAGAATAATGAATATTTATTAAATTTGGTCCCCCTAATTAATTGTTTTTTTTCTTCTTCTTATTTAGTTGAAGAACAAAAAAAAGGAATGTGTTGTGAAGAAGAGAGCGCGAGTGGAACTTGTTGCTACCCAATTGTCGCCACACTTCCCACACGTCCCCTCTTGTGTCTTTACTTTTCACCACTTCTTTTGTCTTTTGTAACTCTCCTTTTCACTAAATCACCATTTTCTTATTTGATTTATCGATTTTTTTTTTTAGATATATAAACATATTATATGTGTGAGAATATAATTTCTATAAATAAAAGAGATAATTATTATTTTTTAGTTAATCGGAGAAATCCCAACTCGAAATTCAAACAAAATTTTCTAGACCTATAGAAATCCGAGTTTTTTTGTGTGGTTAAAAACATTTACGGATGATAAGAATATTTGAAATCACATTGAATAAGTTTAAACACTCTAAAAAATATATCCATAACAAATTTTTTAACTGTTGGACTACTATTACTTGATTCCGGAGACCATAACTATATTACATGATATAAAGAGTTTTACTGGTTGACATTTTCCTTTAATTGTCAAGAACTACTTACCATTGATCATTAGCTTTAGTGATCATACATACGTATATAATACTGGTTGTTGAGGTTTTAAGTTTAATCATCTTCTTTCTTCTTCTCACACCATTTTTCTAATAAACTAGTACAATAATGAAAAATGGATTATTGTAGTTTAGAAGTATCGTTGTTTATATATTTTATAGAAAAACATATGAATGAACTGATTGAACATTACCACTGTTTTGAACATTACAACTATTCACATCTGAAAATTACGATTGAACATACGGCACAAGAAATTTATATGAGTAGTTTAAGTTAAAACTTTAATTTTCAGTTGGTACCAATTACTAGACCATATGTAATAACATTACCACTGTTTTGAATATGATCGTCATCATTTGTTGATATGAGTTTGAAAAGAACTGTCTCTTATCTTTACATAAGAAGAATTATGAACATGATTATTCTTTTACTATTTGCAATATTATAAGTGCTCCTAGTTATGGCACAAAATTAATTCACTCAATCTAGTAAACCTTCGAGCACATGCAAACACAATTAAAAAAAGGTTTAAACCTTCTGTAATCGTATTATTAATTATATTAATTATTTAAACAAAGCTATCTGGCTCCTTTAGATTACGAATGGGTGTTGCAATCTCATCTCTGTCATTCTTGAATATTAAAACAAGTTTCGAACCTGTCTTAATATATACTAATATCTTTATAAACTCCAAAGCCAAACTCATCTTTCCTTACCAAGTGCTCATTTAAAAAAGTTAAAACCTCAAACATTATCAGTATTTATTAGATTATCTAATAAAAAAAAAGAGGTAGACCATTATCAAAATTTATTTCACACAAGCTTAATCAATTCCATCATGTAAGCATCCATGAAATGACGTATGTACCCCTAGTCATAAAACATCCTCTCCTCCGAGAACCAGCGGACCATTCGCGATCGTAGGTACGCTCACACGTGTCGAGATGCAATCGGTCACGTGCCAACCTGGGTTGGTTGCATCAGCATCCGACGTGGCAATGGTAATGGCCACGTGCTACAAAAACCCACCCAATCCCCAAGCAGTTTATTCATTATTTAAATTTGTATTCTTGTATAAAAATTGGTATTAAAAATAATTTTTCAGATAAACGAAAAAGGAAAAAAAGAAGCAAAAGCAAAATCAAAATCGATATCAGACCTTTCTTTCTTTTTTCCTTGTCATCGTCTCCATTGAACAACACCACACAACTCAGAAACCAGATAATTCTATGGTGAAACGAGCTCAGATTTGAAAATTGAAGGTCGTTGAACAAGCTTCAAAGGAAGGAGAGTGGTTGAGATTTCTTCTAGATTGTTGACGGGACACGGAGAGAGAGAAAGATAAGCTCGCTGGGAAATGGCGACGCCGTTGCCGGATTTTGAGGCGGCGAGAGGCGGCGGAGGAGTGGCGTCTTCCTCCACTACGGTTCTCACGAGTTCCGTGCCTTCTTCTTCTTGTACGCCTGTGGCGAATTCGTTCTCTGAGGAAGCGGAGGAGATTTCGCCGATCCTGATTTTCTTGTTCTTTCATAAGGCAGTATGTAGTGAGCTCGAAGCTCTTCATAGATTGGCGATTGGGTTTGCTACTGGTCACCATGTCGATCTCCGGCTGCTTCGTGAACGGTATCGGTTCCTGAGATCCATCTATAAGCATCACTGCAATGCCGAAGACGAGGTAATGCGAAAATCTGAGTCTCTTTTTCCTGCGAATTCACAATTGGGAAAGCTTCTTTACTTTTGATTTTGAGCTTGAGGTTCAAGACATTTGAAATTCATGACTCATTTCTGCCCGAAACAATGTTGAGTATTCCTTTGGCTAATGTTTGAATACTGCAAATCTGACTTGATTTTATCTTAAAATACTCACCCCTGTGAGTTTCGGTTATCTTTGTTTGTTTCTTGCTCATCTTCTGATTGATTCTATGAATGTTTTTTGGAGATTGCAACATATGTGAATTGCTGTGTTATGAGGAGAAAACTCTTGACGGTTGCAAATCTGTGGATGTAGGTGATTTTTTCAGCTCTTGACATACGTGTGAAGAACGTAGCGCAGACATATTCTCTTGAACATAAGGGTGAAAGCACTCTTTTCGATCATCTGTTTGAGTTGCTGAATTCTGCCACGGACATTGATGAGAGTTACCGAAGGGAGTTGGCGAGCAGTACTGGAGCACTTCAGACTTCTGTTAGCCAGCACTTGGCAAAAGAACAGAAACAGGTCTTGTTTTCTCTCACAGCAAAGACCTAGTTTCTCTGTTGATTTTTATCAACACAGAGCCAATATTTAGGAAGACTCGTTGGCCTTTATTAAACTTGCTGTTTTTCTTCGCTTGCTGACAGGTGTTCCCCTTACTTATTGAGAAATTCATGTATAAGGAGCAAGCTTTCATAGTCTGGCGGTTTCTCTGCAGCATTCCTGTCAATATGCTTGCTGTGTTCCTTCCATGGCTTTCTTCTTCCATTTCGGTTGATGAAAGCAAAGAGATGCAGACTTGCTTAAGCAAGATAGTTCCAGGCGAGAAGCTCCTTCAGCAGGTAAGTTTGAAATAAGATCAAACTTTAAAAGTTGAAAGACTTCGGCTTGTCGATTGATACTTTTCCTTCTCGAAGGTTATTTTCACCTGGTTGGGAGGGAAGAGCGATGCTGCAGCTTCTTGTCGCGTAGAAGATTCTCCGTTCCAGTGCTGTCTAGATTCTTCTAGCAGCATGCTTCCTTGCAAAACAAGTAGAGAGCAATGTGCATGTGAGGGATCCAAGGCCGGGAAGCGAAAATACCCAGAGCTTACTAAGTATGATTCTTTCGATGCTCAGATGCATCCAGTTGATGAGATAAAGCTTTGGCACAAGTCAATCAACAAGGAGATGAAAGAAATAGCTGACGAGGCTAGGAAGATTGAGCTGTCTGGAGACTTTTCTGATTTATCTGCATTTGATGAACGCTTACAATTTATTGCTGAAGTGTGCATCTTCCACAGGTATTTGTTGAATTCTTTTATTTACGCTGAAAACAGAATATTTTCAATTTTGCTATTGTGTATTGGCTATCTTTTGTGAGTCTGTCCTGTGTTGCGATTGATTGAGGTACATGACTAGATTTTTATTGAATGTTGATGTTGATTGTCACTTACTCAGGTTTTTCAGCTGATGATTGTTTTACTTTCAAGTTATGTGGATGTTGTTCATATTTGCTCCCCTCATGCTTAAGCACGTTTCTGCACATTCTAAATGAAGTCTTGTCAAAATTTCTGACAAAGATCAACTTAGAATTTTCTTTTATCTTCTGACAGAGATTGGAGTGGCATGGGTCTACTTTTTGAGATGATATATTCTTTTGTCGTTGCAGTCTTGCAGAGGACAAGATCATATTTCCTGCTGTAGATGGGGAGTTTTCATTTTCTGAGGAGCACGATGAAGAAGAAAATCAGTTTAATGAGTTTCGATGCTTGATTGAAAATATCAAGAGTGCTGGAGCCTCTTCTACTTCCGCTGCTGAATTTTACACCAAGCTGTGCTCACATGCTGATCAAATAATGGAAACTATTCAAAGTCACTTCCACAACGAGGAAATTCAGGTGAACTTTTGTTTCAAGTGTTGTGACATATGATTTTTGTAAACAGGTGAAACTATGAAAGTTCGGCATAGTATCAGTTAATACCATAAGCTCTGAAGATCCAAAATGCCAGTTTAGGATGTCAACTAACTTCATAATGTTTGCAGGTGCTACCCCTTGCTCGAAAGAACTTCAGCTTTAAAAGACAACAAGAACTTCTATACCAAAGTCTGTGTATAATGCCCTTGAGATTAATTGAACGTGTTTTGCCATGGTTGGCGGCATCTTTAACAGAAGATGAAGCTAAGAATTTTCTGAAGAACATGCAAGCTGGAGGTACAATCTACTGTCTGCATTTTTTTGATGAAACTTAACTTTTTCTAAAAATGATTAGCTACTTATAATCTTGCATGATTTACATGGTTTCTATGTGGCCTCAGCACCAAAATCGGATGCTGCTCTTGTTACTCTTTTCTCTGGTTGGGCATGCAAAGGGCGCAAAGCCGGGGAATGCTTGTCTCCAAACGGGAATGGTTCATGCCCTGCTAAAACACTAAGCAACATTGAAGAAGTCTGCCTTCAGTCATGTAATGGTTGTGCTTATGCGCCATGCTCGAGTAGGAGTATAGAATTGTGTTGCCAGCAGCAGGATAAAAGGCCAGCTAAGCGAACTGTTGTATTATCTTCTGAAAAAATTGGTACCCCTGACTCGTCAGAAGTCACAAATGGGTGCAAGCCATCTGGAAATGGAAGGTCATGCTGTGTTCCAGATCTTGGAGTTAACAGTGATTGTCTGGGACTTGGTTCTCTTCCAGCAGCTAAAGCTATGAGATCTTCTTCGCTAAACTCAACTGCGCCCGCTCTTAATTCGAGCCTCTTTGTTTGGGAAATGGATAGCAACAGCTTTGGTACTGGACATGCCGAGCGGCCGGTTGCTACAATATTCAAGTTTCACAAGGCCATAAGCAAAGATCTGGAGTTTCTTGATGTTGAATCTGGAAAGCTCATTGATTGTGATGAAACGTTTATTCGTCAATTCATTGGTAGGTTTCACCTGCTCTGGGGTTTCTACAAGGCTCATAGTAATGCAGAAGATGATATCCTGTTTCCAGCTCTGGAATCAAAGGAGACGCTTCACAATGTGAGTCACTCTTACACGCTCGACCATAAACAGGAGGAGAAGTTGTTTGGAGATATTTACAGTGTTCTTACTGAACTGTCAGTGCTTCATGAGAAGTTACAGAGTGATTCTATGATGGGGGACATAGCTCAAACTGACACTGTTCAGACTGATATTGATAACGGTGACTGCAAGCAGAAGTACAACGAACTGGCTACAAAGCTACAAGGGATGTGCAAATCCATTAAAATCACATTGGATCAGCATATTTTCTTGGAGGAACTAGAGCTCTGGCCTCTATTTGACAAACACTTCTCTATTCAAGAGCAAGACAAGATTGTGGGTCGTATAATCGGGACAACAGGTGCTGAAGTTCTTCAATCTATGTTACCATGGGTGACGTCCGCCCTTTCTGAAGATGAGCAAAATAGAATGATGGATACCTGGAAGCAGGCAACAAAGAACACAATGTTCGATGAATGGCTCAATGAATGCTGGAAAGGATCTCCCGACTCATCCTCACAAGAAACATCAAAACCTAGTCTGCAAAGAGGTAAAAGCAATTTCCTAACTATCTTAATATCGAGCTGGTTTTATGTATACCTTGGATGTTTTTTTTGCTTTGGACTTCATATCATAACTCATACTTTGGCTGGCTACTGTATTTTCTCTCTGCTAAATTTGTTTTGCTCATGTTATGAGTTTATTTTCCATGTAGATACTGAACATCCAGAAATCTTAGACCAAACTGGCCAACTATTTAAGCCGGGGTGGAAAGATATTTTCCGCATGAATCAGAATGAGCTAGAGGCTGAAATAAGGAAGGTTTATCAGGACACAACACTTGATCCAAGGAGAAAAGATTATCTCGTTCAAAATTGGAGGACCAGGTGAGATTTCTTTCACTATTTCCCTGCACGGATCCTCTATTACACATTTTCATGCATCTGTCTTAAAATTTGAGCCCCAATCAATAATACAATCCCCTATACTACTTGAAAAGAAATTACAGAGTTGAAGAGTATTCGAGGGTGCTCCTGTTGTTCTTGGTTTCCCAAACTGATATGATTCGCTCAGTTTATTTACCCGTGTGTGTGCATATATCTGTGTGTCCTTGATTGAACAATCTTTTGAACAATGGCGAACCTATAATCTCATTCACATTTCCCTCTCATCCCTGGATTCTTTTTAGAATATTACTCATTCTAAATTTGGCTGTTCGTGCTTTTATCAGTCGATGGATAGCTGCTCAGCAAAAGTTACCTAAGGAAACAGAAACTGCATTAAATGGTGATGTTGAACTTGGATGTTCCCCTTCTTTTCGCGATCCTGAGAAGCAGATATATGGATGTGAACATTACAAGCGTAACTGCAAGCTTCGGGCTGCTTGTTGTGATCAGCTGTTCACTTGTAGGTTTTGCCATGACAAAGTAAGCGATCACTCCATGGATAGGTAAGAATTCATGTCAATCTCCCCTACTTAAATTTCTACTCTTTGTTTTTGTATCTGAATGATGTGATTTTATATCAAAAACACTTACAGAAAACTGGTGACGGAAATGCTTTGCATGCGGTGCCTCAAGGTTCAACCGGTTGGTCCCATCTGCACAACGCCTTCATGCGACGGATTTCCAATGGCAAAGCATTATTGCAGTATTTGCAAGCTTTTCGATGATGAAAGGTAAGCAAAACCCAACAGTGTAGTGTATATATGAATCAGTGTACATCCCTGTCAAATGTCAAACTTCGGAAGCTATTCTAACCTTCAGAAACTATTATCATCTGCCTTCAGATCTGTTTACCACTGTCCATTCTGCAACCTTTGCCGGGTCGGGGAGGGGCTGGGAATAGATTATTTCCATTGCATGACATGTAACTGTTGCCTAGGGATGAAATTAGTAAACCACAAGTGCCTCGAGAAGAGCCTCGAGACAAATTGCCCGATCTGCTGCGAATTTCTTTTCACATCAAGTGAAGCAGTCAGAGCCTTACCATGTGGTCACTACATGCACTCAGCTTGCTTCCAGGTTTGCAAATCTCCATCTCTCCTTAAAATTAAGTTCACTTTTATTGCCTTATATCAAAACACTTATTTTCCCCCGGTCTTTCAGGCTTACACTTGCAGCCACTATACATGTCCAATCTGTGGAAAATCATTAGGAGATATGGCGGTATGAGAACCCCCCTCCCTCAGAGAGTAATCTACATATCGCATCATATCATTTACTTAACTATTTTTCTGTCGTTTTTTTATCAAACTCCACAGGTTTATTTCGGTATGCTTGATGCACTGTTAGCTGCAGAAGAACTTCCAGAAGAATACAAAAATCGCTGTCAGGTGAGAAACACTAAAATTGCTATTGCTTTCTCTTATCATTTGATGACACTCTCTCACACACATACATGTTTCAGGACATTTTATGTAATGATTGTGAACGCAAAGGAACAACACGGTTCCATTGGCTGTACCATAAATGCGGTAGCTGCGGTTCTTACAATACCCGTGTGATCAAGTCCGAAACAACTGCCCCAGACTGCTCAACCTCTTCGTGAAAACAATGTGAGAAGTTTTTATCGCTCTCTTTTCACTTTTGTTTTGTTGGTTTCACTTTCTGTTTCGCAAAACAATGTGAAGAAGATTTATAACTAAAGCCCGTTGGTAGATTTTTATTTGTATAGTCTCTCTGATATATTAAAGATTTTGAAGAGTCTTATTTAGGTTACCATACATTTTGGCTTTGGGCGAAGCCAAAAAACTCGTTTGTTTCTGCAACATCATATACCAATTCTCTCATTTCTTCACACATCCGCAATTTGTTGTCTTTCCCTTGCATAAGCTGAGACTTTATTTCTTTGAAGAGTGTAAATAGTTACAATTTTTTATATGAAACTTTTATTTCCTCTTCTCATCTATACTTCGTAGTTTGTCTTTTTCTTCACTACTAGGAGAGATGTGTATCTATAAAATGTAAACAAAGGGATTAAGATGAACACCATCACACACAAAAGTATCCAATAGCATAAGAAGAAGTAATAGCCTAATCAAGGGAATTTCGTCTTTTTCATACCTGAATTGTCCAATTAAATCTGTTTCATACCCCAACTTGTATACTATGCCAATACATACCTGAACAAAAATTAGTAGTTTTTTCATACACAAACTAACTATTATACACTAAATCATATATGTATACTAACACTGTTAACTATGCTGTTTATTGTAGCTGATTCATAGATGCCATGGATTTTTTTCCTTCTAAAAACCAAATTTTAATAATTAAACTATACATATTTTATAAAACTACATCGTTCTGAAGAAGCGAAAAATTAAAATCTTCGTCTTCCTCCTCTCGACAAAACCTTTCGACATATCTAGGGGGTTTCTTCTTCCTCTCGTCTCCACAACAAGTTTGTTGATCTCTTGAAGCAATTAGCAACAAGTCTAGGTTGCATAGGCTTTTTAGTGTGTGTGTGATATGCCTCAAATTTTAGTGTGTTGATGATTTTGATTGCTTTTAGTGTTCTTTTGTTGTTATCAATACTTATCAGGTTTTATTTGAAAGAACCAATGTTTTAAGAAGTTAAAATCTTGTTTGAAGAAAAATAATTCCATGTCATTAATGAGTGAGCTACAATTAACGGCAAAATTAACAGTGTTAGTGTACATATATGATTTAGGTGATAATAGTTAGTTTGTGTATGAAAAAACCAATAATTTTTGTTCAAGTATGTATTGGCACAATGTACAAGTTGGGGTATGAAACGGATTTAATCGGACAGTTCGGGTATGAAAAATATGAAATTCCCCTAATCAAGTTATAAAGTCCTTACATTTGCGTAAGCTTCATGTCCTTTACATGGTCTAAGTGAGGCGTGAACTCTACAATTTATACGCTTCCATTCCTTGGATTGCAATTATTTTTAAAAATAAACTGAAGTTTCCATCGACAAATTTTTCTGAAATTTTTATATGCGTTTACTTCTATAATTGAGTTTTTCATCTTTTTTGGAGAGTCAAAGTGGAGTTATGCCGACTACAACGTATAATTTCTTAGAGAAAAGTATACACGTCCCATTTAAATATTTATCAATGTAGAATAGCGACTTTAATTATCAACGTATAGTAATTTTAACCATTTGAATTACCCTTATCCAACTCTTCTTCTTAAATTTATCCATTCGGACAATAATTTGTTATATCCTAAATATTTTTATCCAATTTTTATCCGTTTTATCCGATCCTTTTACATGTAATGTGCTCACAAGAGAATGCTCACAAGCAAGCTAATTGGGCAACAATGTGCGGGACGATCACAATATAAATTCTAGCACATTTTTTCTACATGAAATGCAAACCATCATTATATTTTTGCATTGAAAAGAAAAAATAGAAAGATTGCAATATAGTCAATATTTCTTTCAAAAACATTCAAATTGAAGACTATAAATCTTTATATATATTCACTTTTTCATAAAAATGATTAGAACAAAATATGTTTTGTATTACAATTACTTTAGAACTGAACCAAAGCAGTGACAAAATTTCCGAAATTTATACGGATTTATTTTATTTTTAAAAGATTAAAATAGAGTTATTTCATTTACATATTTATCTCTAGTCGTCGTGAACTATATAATATATAGAAATATTTGGTAAACTCTTTTATGGATATTATTTGAATTTTGTTTTGAATGCCATATAGAATAGTATACAAAATAACATTCTTTTCAAAATTGTAATATGAATGTACTTTCTATAATGAAGTTACTCCATTTTATTGTTGTAGTCAAAATAAAATGATATTCTTTTCTTGTTGTTGTTTACGTGGACCTAATACAAAATTTCTGTAAAATTAATTTGAATCTATGGACTTTAAATGTTTAAATAAAAAAATAGTACATTGTTTACGTGGACGATATAACTGATAAGAAATTTTGGGAAAATTAATTTGAATTTGTAAAATTTAAATGTTTAATAAAAAAACAGTACATTGTTTACGTGGACGATATAACTGGTAAAAAATTTCCGTAAAATTAATATAAATTTGCGGAGTTTAAATGTTTTATAAAACAAAAACAATACACTTCCTTATTTACAAAACATAATAAATTTATCTACATTTTGCTACAAAAATCAGGCCTATAATTACCTCATTTCATAACACAAGTTGGCTCATTTTAGACGGGTAGGAAAAGCAAAGAGAGTGTACAACGTTACAATCTCTCTCTCTCCGAATAATTCGAAAATAAAAATAAAAATACACAAAGCAAATCCCCAAAAGAAAAGAAAAAAAACTTTGAACTTTGCTCCAAATTGAAGGAAGAAGAAAACGAATCATCATCAATGGAGTTTCCTCCTCCTCCGCCGCCGGAAAGATCGAAACGCCTCCATAACTTCACCTTACCTTATCTCCGATGGGGTCAGCAAAGATTCCTCAGGTGCGTCAAGCTTCCTCACAACAATCGATCTCCTTCGTCTTTCCCTTCTTCTTCTTCTTCTCCTTCTCCCGATCGCGCCGCTCGTAGATCTCCCGCCGTCACCGGAGTGGGAGTCTCCGGAGGTGAGCTTAAGGTCGATCTCGTCGAAGAAGCTAAGAACGGCGATGTGGCCGTAGCTAGGCCGTGGAATCTGAGGACGAGGAGAGCTGCTTGTAATGAGCCTGGTGATGAATCGACGAGGATCATTGAGTCTTCTTCTTCGAGAAGACACGAAATTGGTGTCAAGAGAGGTCACGAAGGTGATGGTGATGGAGATTTGAACAAGAATGAGAAAGTGAAATTCTCTGTTTCTTTGTTGAGAGAAGAAATCGAAGAGGATTTCACTGCCTTAATTGGGAAAAAACCACCGAGGAGACCTAAGAAGAGACCAAGATTGGTTCAGAAGCAAATGAATGTAACAACATATCCTCTTCTTCTTGTAACTTCTTGTTGCTTTAGTTTTTGATTTGAGTTTTCCTTTGCAGACTCTTTTTCCTGGATTGTGGTTAGCAGAACAAGTAACACAAGGCTCTTACGACGTCCCTGAGTCTGCAGAAACATGAAAAAGGTGATTCATCAAGTGAAAATGTATCAACTTTTGTCTTTGTTTTTTTTACTTTGAATATTTTCCTTGTAAAAAGGAAGGAAAAATGTAGCAATTGTGCCCAGTTTAGTGATATGAAACCATTTTTCTTTCTTTTCCTTGTAAAAGAGACGACTGGGGTGTTTTTCATTACCAAAGCTAATTGTAATCTCCATGGCAATGGATATCTCCAGCTTGTTTATCAATAATGCAGCTCTCTGCAACTTTTCTTACTTCTTTCTTCTCTATTTTAGTATTGTTCTTGCATACTATTAGCACCTCAAGAGTAACTTCAATTGGTACTGAAAAACTGATCCTTGAGCATGTTTGTGATCAACAACTTGATGAGCAACAATGTTTGTGCTGTTAGATGCTTTGACAACTATGCAGGTTTAGACCAAACTTCCCTTTTACAACCAACATCTCCACCTTTTTCCAAGGTCTTTAGTCAGATTCCTTTCTCTCTGGTAAGTCAATTGTTGTTTTGGACACCTGAGCTGGCGCATTTGCTATTTGCTGCAGTTAGGTTCTTATATTTTCACTCTATGTTCCATTTGTTGACTGTTTTACATTATTGAAAAGAAAAAACAATCTATTTACTGTTTTGGAAGATAATGCAAGGATGATCCTGTGCTGATAATGATCTGAAAATCTTCAGAAATCTTCTTCACTTCGTTCTTCACGGCCAGAAACATAATTTTTTTTGTAGTGTTTCTACAGATTATACAAATTCCAAACCAGCTCGCAGTTGGAAGCCATGATCAAGCTGAGAAGATATCTCAGTGAAACATTTCAATGTGGCTTACTATTGCAGTCTCCATACTGTGAGGGGAGTAGGAGGCTCGAAGGTCCAGCAATATGACATGTGTGGAAAACATAGGAGAAAGAACGAATAAACCGTACTTTGGCCGCTCAAAGTAGAGGTAATGTAATATATTCAACCTCTTGAAATCTAATTAGATATTGTGGTTTTTTTTCTCAGTCATTGTTTCCTGCAGTAGTGGCACACCACATTCATTATTTTAATTGAAGTTTTCAACCTCTAATCTATAGACTTGTGAGTTTAATCTCATATGTTTCCAAACATCATGATACCCTAAACCTTTCCTTCATCATCTTCTCATGGAAACATTGTTTCGTTTACATCTCCCGCATTCACAGTTTATCTAACGTTTTGCAATATACGGGTCTTGATTTTGATCGCTTGATGCTTTCTTTCTTTTGCACAGTCCTGCAGAAATAAAGTCTTTGGGTAGAATTTCATCTTTCCTCCAAACAAGGTTAGTTTTCTCATTGACCTTGGATTTCTCTGTTTCTCGTTGGTTTCACTATCTTGACTGTTTATTTTGAAAAATTCCAGAAAACCGGACCATAATGATCTGCGCGGAGTCAAATCACCAGCGGATTTCGTTCGCTGGCGATCTCGGCCAATCAGATAAAGCACCTCCTATTGAAAAACAACCATCAGGCCCGGTTAGAAGAGACACAACTCTTTTAGATTCATCAAACTCAGATTTCGAGTTCCACATCTCAAGAAACTTTGATCCTGAAGATTCCTCACCAGCTGACGAGATTTTTGCAGACGGGATGATCCTCCCGGTCCTTCCATTCCAAGTAACCACTGCATCGACCATGCCAAAACGTCTCTACAAGTACGAGCTCCCTCCTATCGTCTCTGCTCCTTCCTTACTGTCTTCTTCCTCTCTTCCTCCTCCGCCATTGCCATTGCCTCAACATTCGAGAAAATACAGCGAGAAAGAAACTCCAGGAATCAGAAACGGTCGTGGAAGCGGTGCAAATTCGGACTCTGAGGTAGAGAAATCATCAAAGTCGTTTTGGAGCTTCAAGAGAAGCTCGAGCCTTAACTGCGATATAAAGAAGAGTCTGATATGTTCGTTTCCTCGTTTGACAAGAAGCAATTCCACAGGATCAGTGATGAATTCGAAGAGGTCAATGCTTAGGGACATTAATAAGCATAGCTCGCAAAGACTTGGAGCTCCACGTCCAGGGGCAAATCCGTTATCTCGTTTGTCTTCTTCTTCTCCTTCTGCTGTCTGTTGCAGCTCGTATCAGTTCAGGCCACAAAAGCACACCGGAAAGAATGGCAGTGGAGGAGGAGGAGGAAGCTTTCGGATTACTCCGGTGATCGGTGGTCCATCTCCGTTTGGGTTAGGATCAATCTTAAGACTTTCAAAAGAGAAGAAGACGAAGAACAAGTAACAAGAGTTCTCTATTAAAACCCAAAGTAGGACCATTTTTATAACCAAGTTTAAATTTGTTTTGTGTAATGCAATGAGATTCTGCAACAAATTCCATGTAGATACATTTATTCAGTTGTATTTTTTTTCCCCCGCCATATACGATAATATTACTCCGATATGTTGAACTAATGCAATTTTTGGTCTATTACTCTCTTTTACTGTAGGGAGAGATGTGTAATTGAGTTAATGATGTGGGTCACTAATGTAACACCAAAATTGTGTTCACCTCAACTTAACTTTAAATTAAGCTTATTTAAAGCATAACTAGGTGACTTACCTGCACCTTATGTGGAAATGAATATTATATAACAAAACTAGGTGAGTACACGCGCATGCGCGCGAGTTTTGTCGTAAATGTATATTGCTTTTGATTTATATTTGTTGCCTAAATAATTTGTAACATATATTTTTAGTGTTTTATGTTGTTTTTATTTGGATTTATAAGGTTATGTTTTTGAAAATATATTTAAATCATATTTTTAATTTACATGCACTTATAGGAGAAGATTCATTAATTCATACTTAAATTGCATCCTTAGTAAAACATGTGTTATTTTGAAGTAATTAAAGATAATTCAGGTTATCTTTTTGAAAATACAACTGTATAACTACTTCTCTAGATCGATGTTTCCAATGAATTCTTCTATTTAAATGAGTTAAAAGGTTCATTAATTCATGGATAAATTATTTTTATAAAATAATTGTATTATTTTAAAGTAATGAAGATAACTCAGGTTAATTTTTTGCAGAAAGTAACAAAATTAGCATAAACTAACATTAACAATATAATCTTCCCAAGTATAAAATAGAGAGAAGAATATGTGGATACTTAAAGACGATGAAAATGTTTCATTTCTCCTTATCTTAATACATTTCTTCGTCTCTTCTGATTGGTATGACACTTAACATCTCCTCATAGACATCTTCTTATGTACCCCTCACCAACCAAATTGTATATCTTTTCTCTTCTGTCTTTTTTTCTTCCCAGAAAAAAAGCACTATAAACAAACGTGTTGCGTCACGTTTATCTTCTTTCTTTGCATATATCTTTCACAAATAATTTTTAATTCTTAAATAGATTCAAGTCAAATATATTTTCCAAAACTCTACTTGATGATTATGAACTTAAAATGGTTTAACCCTAACAAACGTTCAACCATAAAAACTAAATTCGAACATAACATAGTTAACCTAAACATAAATAATATTTTAAATCAATTATATTTTGAAAGTGGCTTCATGATTTTTTTTTTTAAAATATGACATTATATAAAGTAGCACTTCACAAAAATTCGCTTACTTCGAAACATACAAATTTATATTTCTTCTTCGTTTATAGTTACATTTAAAAATTTATTTTTGTTAAAAATAAATTTACAAAACACAAATAAATTTACAAAACACATAGTTTTAAAAATATTAAACTTATTTTTGTGTAGATACTTTTAGTATGTTACTTAACAATACAATAATTGCTCTTATTCTCTTTTTCATTTTTGTTATATAATTGAAACTATTGTTTTAAGGATACCTTCATTTTTTTTTCCTCTACTATATGTAAGACTTAGCAACTTCTATTTTTACTATATGAATTTAGCTTTAGATAGACTTATTTGTTAAATTTTTAGGACATGTTTCATATCTTAATTTGTTTTATAATACTTTTGATACAACTTAACGTACTGAAAATATACAAAATGTGAAATATATTAGTATAGCCAAATTTATTAATCCTATTATTATTCCAATAACTATGTATACCTATATATATATTTATTAGTATAACATTGTGACTTTTCAAATTCTTTTCATAATGTTAGCATCAAATATATAATTGTTAAATAGTACTTATGTATATTAAATTTAAAATTTTAAAAAAAAAAAAAAATATGAAGTGGAAATGATGTGGAAGGTGATGTGTTCTCATGAGAAGAGAGAAAAGCTAACTTTATATATATAGATTTATATATAAAATCATTAAAACATTATAAATCATAAATCATATAAAGCAAAAATTTCATAATATAGAAAAAAAAGAAAATGGTTGACATTGTTAATAACAATGAAATGTTACTAAATTCTAATAAAACGAAAGACAAAACTAATGTATGCAGATTGACCCGCACTGTGCGGGTATAAACATTTTGAAGAAATATTTTATCATTGATAAAATATTTTAAAATATATGGTTATTAGTTTTATGCATGCAAACAATTAATTTAGTAGAAAACAATTAGTATAGTAGAAAACAATTAATATGGTTTTCGTTTGTATTTTATCGTTTTTGTTTTTGTTCTTCTACTTATTTTTTTTCTACCTGTTTTTCTTCATTTTTACGAAACTTCATGAGTTTTAAAACATTTCTACAACTAATCAACATTAATTCTTGATTAAAATGATGAGAGTTACTTTTGAATCACGAATAATGAAATTTATGCTTGAATTATGATATATCATGGTTTTTACCCGTTTTTGACCATGATTTAACCCGGTTTTATCGAGTATTTTCGGTGTTTTTCGAGTGTTTTAGAGTCTTTGCAGGTTTGTGTACATGTGGAGCTTAATTGATAATTATGGAGCATTTTGGAACATTGTGGAAAGAGGAGCTGAAGTCGCTAGGATGGATTTTCAATTGCCGTCAGATATTGGTGTCGATCGACACACACAACGACTGTCGAACGACAGCCACTTTTCTGAAGCCGACATAATACGTTTTAAGAAAGGAAAATTGTTCATTTCGGGCCAGAAGTTACCAGAAGTCGCCCAAAAAGCCCACCACGAGTTATACCTCTATAAATAGTTTACTTTGAGGTTTTTAGATCATAATCTTAGTTTCTGTTGAACAAAATTGTGACGCCCGTGAACCATTTTTTTGAGAAAATGGAGGGGCTGTCGATCGACAGGGCTCTTTAGGGCTGTCGATCGACAGGGAAGGGCTGTCGATCGACAGGGTCCTTAAGGGCTGTCGATCGACAGGTACCCGAATTGGTCGGTTTTCTGGTTCGATTTAAGTCGTTCGATTGGACCGGGCCGGTTTAAGGAAACCCTAGGGCTTCGTATTTAAGTCTTTTTGGCCGCATTTGAGCGAACCAAGCCTAAAAAATCAGCAGAGAAAGAGTTGAGAGGAGTTCTCTTGTTTCTGTTAGGGTTTTTGAGTTAGGGTTTCGTTCTTGATCGTTTTGGAGAGGAATTTCGTGCGGATTGTCGTGGATTTCGTGTCTAGCTTCAATACTATCAGATTCTATCCGAAAATCTAAGGTGAGTGCGTGACCATGGCTTCTAGGCCGGTGGATACGTTAGGGTTGTGTGGTTGTAGGTTATGAATTGATTGATTAGATCTTGTGTGGATTGTTTGAGACTGTGATTTGTGTTTGGATTGTGTGGATTGTGATTTGCGTGCAGGTTTCGTGTCATCACAGAGGAGGAAATCTATCCGAGAGGATAATGATCGATTTTCCCATGAATCTGCGACGGCCTGTCGATCGACAGCACTTGGGTGTGTCGATCAACAGGGCAACACGAGAGCTGTCGAACGACACCTAGAGGTTGTGTCGATCGATATGTGGTTGAGGATCTGTTGATCGACACCTAGAGGTTATGTCGATCGACAGACACCGTGGGTGTGTCGATCGACAGGTATGCACAGGGGTGTCGATCGACACCTAGTGGTAGTGTCGATCGACAGGCCGCCTGTCTGGGCTGTGGTTGAGCCATTGTTGTGATTGTGTGATTGTTTGATGCATGTTTGCCTGAGCGGATCCATCGC
The DNA here is from genome assembly GCA_900128785.1 of Arabis alpina. Lineage (NCBI taxonomy): Eukaryota > Viridiplantae > Streptophyta > Magnoliopsida > Brassicales > Brassicaceae > Arabis > Arabis alpina. Next base: position 13,498,555 of record LT669790.1, read on the forward strand.
GTCTGAGTGCGCAGTCATAGATGGGATTACCGTCTCACTGGGTATTTGTGATAATACTCACGCATCTCTTTTTTCCATGTGATGCAGGTAAAGGCAAATTATGATCGTGGAATCACGGCTAAGAAGAGGGAGATGATCTAGGGTCTCGCGTTGGGTGTTGTTGTGATTTCCTTTTCTGTTTTAGAACCTTGCTAGGTTGCTGGTTTTATTGAATTGAGATTTGTTATTGGAACTGGTTGTCTTAAGTTTTAATGGAATTGTTTTCTTGGTTAATTGATGTTATCCGCTGGTTGTCTGTTTATGTCTGCTTGGTTGTTGAGGATAGCATTTATGGGAATGATAGTCCGAGACCAAGAGTTTCTTGTTTAAAAAAAAAAATGGGTCGGGTCGTTTCAGTTTGGTATCAGAGCGATACGGTTTTAGGACGGGCTAGAACTGCTAGGATTGAATTTGGTAAAAATTGTAATTCTGTGAGTTTGGGGGTTCTAGATCATCTTCCTTCGAGCCTTCAAAGAGATTCCACGGTAAGTGTGATATGTGTTTTGTTTGTTGTTCTCTAGTGTTTAGCTTGTGTACTATGGTAGTGCATGGTGTGGGCTGGAGGCACTAGAGAATGTGGCCGTGGGGGCCGGGGTGACTGTGGAAGTCAGGTTGGTGATCGGGGACCAGTGAGTGAGTCGGCTGGAGATGCGGCTCAGGGTTCCACGTTGGAGACTGTGACAGATCTGTAGACGTATCAGGAGGGTCTGTGTGTTAGTGCGAGTGCCAGTTGGAGTGCCTTTGTAAGAGCCAGTGTGAGGGCTGTGGGGCCAGGGCTGGTACTCGAGCTGGTGCTGGATTGGCTTGCTGTTCGAGAGCGCCCGCAGGAGGAGTTCAGGTGACGAGTTGATCGTCTGACAGATCTGTGCAGTGGTTGTTGTGGCAGGCACTAGTGAGTGAGTTGGCCGGGAGGGCGTTTCAGAGTGCTGCACATGTGGATGAGAGTGATCTGTAGACGCTTCATGACGGCTTGAGCGACATTTAGACTGCCAGCATGCAGCCAAGTGTGAGCGCCAGTGTGAGGGCTGGTGGGGATGGTGTGGTCCCAGGTTGGCTGCCAGGGGTCGGTGTGGGTCCTCGTGAGGTTGGTAGTGCGGGTGCGCCCGCGAGTGGGCTCGGGGTCGAGATGATCATCTGGCGGATTGGCTTCAGCAGTTTTGGGAGCGATTACCGAGTGCGGTGCGAGTTAGGCTCCGATGATGCCATGAGTGGCAGAGGTGCGGCTGAGGGCTGCGGTTGTTGGTAGGGTTCCGTCTTATCTGTGGATAAGGGAACATGTGCAGAGGATTGGTATTGGATTCTTTGCGAATAATGTGTTGCAGCGAGGAGAGTTCAGGCAGAGTTGGCCTGGGTGGACTTTTGGGCAGTGTGAGATGCCAAGTTCTTTCCTCGAGAGGTTGCGGATCGTTTAGAGACGAGGTTTTGGGAACTGGATCTGGGAGAGAGATCAGTTCGTGGGTATGATTTGGAGTTTAACCGACTCCTGGCTTATGTTGGTTCATGCCGGTAGGAGCATGGAGGGCGAGGAGGCCTAGGATGGGAGGTTCTTGAGAGGACTTCGATCAGATTGGGGACACGGTGCGGAGTGTCCATGAATGTTGCGAGAGCATAGTTAGTTAAGACTGCTGGAGGCATTGTCGAGACTCGAGAGAGCAGGCTGTGGTAGTTAGCCCCGCTGTTCAGTCTATTAAGCCTCAACAAGTGATACCTGGCATGGCGGCAAACCTGTGCAGGGACAGAAGAGGAAGTGAGAGGATACTTTCGGGTTGAGCTAGAGGGGCCAGGGATGCTTCGGGTGTGGAAGCATGGGTCACAGTTGGCGAGTTTGTTAGGTTTCTTAGCACATGAGAGTTGTGTGGAGACCTTTGTAGTGGGCAGTGGTGAATTCCGCGTGTTGTTCGATTCTGGAGCATGATTGCTTCATCACTCCGGAGGGTGCCGAGTGGAGCGGTATTCAGAGTGGCGCTGGTGATCGGATTAGACCGGTTATGGTTGCTGGAGGAAAGTTCCTAGTTACTCATGGCCGGGCGGGAGGTGTGGATATTGTAATGGCTGGTGAGTTGATGTCAGCGGACTTCGTGATCAGTCCAGTGGAACTGTATGATTTCATCCTGTGTACGGATTGGCTTGATCGGTACAGAGTTCATCTGGATTGTCATCGGAGTCGTGTTGTGTCTGAGCGTGGTAGGAGAAAGTTGGTTTATCAGGGAGTGAGACCGACTTCTGAGAGTCTCGTGATCTCTTGGGTGCAGGCTGAGGCTATGACTGGGAGGTTGCGAGGCTTACTTGGAAACTGTTATGCTGGTGGAATCTGTAGGTGAGGTTGCAGTGAGGGATATTCGGGTTGTCCAAGACTGTGAGCATGTCTTTCGGTCGTTACAGGGATTACCACCGTCTCGGTCTGATCCTTTCACGATTGAATTAGAACCCAGAACGACGCTGTTGTCTAAGGCGCCTTATCGAATGGCTCCAGCAGAGTTAGCAGAACTGAAGAAGCAGTTGGAGGATTTGTTGGAGAAGGGTTTCATTCGACCAAGTACTTCAACCGTGGGGAGAACCGGTGTTGTTTGTGATGAGGAATTATGGTAGTTCCGGTTGTGCTTCGATTATCGAGGGCTTAACCGAGTCACTCTGAAGGACAAGTTTCCTCTTCCGAGAGTTGATAAGTTGTTGGATCAATTGTGAGGGGCTACTTGGTTCTTCAAGGCTGACTTGGCATCCGATTAACACCAGATTCTATTGATGAGTTGGATGGCAGGAAGACGGCATTCTTGACGAGTCATGAGCAGTGTGAGTTAGTGGTGATGCCTTTCAGGTCGACGAGTGCACCAGCTGCGTTTATGAGGTTGATGAGTGAAGCCGTTCAGGAGTATCTGAATGAGTTCGTGATTAACTTCATCGATGGCATCTTAGTGTATTCGAAGAATCCTGAGGAGCATGAGCAAGGAGAGGGCAGATTTGGTGAAGTTGCAAGAGTAGGAGCTGGTTGCTAGGTTGAGCAAGTGCAGTTTCTGACAAGGGGGAATGAGTTTTTAGGGTCTTACTGTTTCTGCAGGGGAGTTTCTGTGGATCCAGTTAAGATGCAAGCGAGCTGAGATTTGACCTAGACCGAGGAATGAGATAAAGTGTAGTAGTTCTCGGGTTGGCAGGTTATTTCAAGAGTTGCAGCAAAAGGCCTTGAGAGTACGGCTCATTCCATGACCAAGCGGTTAGTGGAGTAGGTTCCTTTTCGGTGGTCTTTGGTTTAGGAGGCGGAAGGGATGGGAGAAGTTATAGGAGATTGAGTTTTTCCTTTAGTTTACCATCGCGGTGAACTTAGCGAGTGGCGGATGCTCTTAGTCGGAGGAGGTATGATTCATCTCAGGAGCAGAATGTGGAAACTCTTGTGAGCATGCTGAGTACGTTAAGGTTGTGTGTTACTTCAGAGGAACTGTTGGGGTTAGCGGCAGCGGATCAGGCGGATCTTGTGAGCAGGATCCGAGTAGCTCAGGAGAAGGATCTGGTGCTGAAAGATCTCTCTAAGGCTACTGGTTCCGAATATCAGATTCTGCTAACGGACGAGTCTATGTTCCTAAGGATGAGGACTCGAGGCAGGAAATTCTGCAAGAGGCTCATGCGAGTAAGTTTTCGAGTCATCCGGAAGCGACATAGAGGCATAGTGATAGGAAACGGTACTATCTCTGAGTCGGGATGAAGAAGGACGTGGCTAACTAGGTCGCAGCTTGCGATAAGTTGCCTGTTGGTGGGGGCTTTTACCCATTCCAGAGGGGAAGTCGGGCATGTTTCCTTGATATTGCGGCAGGGTTGCCGGTTTCTTAGACTCATGTTGTTACTTGAGTAACTGCGGATCGTCTGTCTATGTTAGCACATTGATTCTGACCATTAAGGTAACCGAGGGAGCGGCGGTTCTGGTTATGAAATATGAGAGCGAGTTAGTGCGGTGGCTTGGACTGCTAGCGAGTTCGTGTCAGACTGAGATCCGAGGTGCAGTTCTAAATGGTGAGGGCTTTCAGGCCAGTAGTGGTATGGCTTCTTTCGAGGTTTTGTAGTTGAGGCCATGTCGCACCTTTTATGCTAGATCCAAGTGGGGGAGAGAAGCATATTGGGTGCAGAACTTGTTCAGAAGACGACGGAGAAGATCCGTGTTGTGAAGCTAAACTTGAAAGAGGCTCTTGATCGGCCGAGGAGTTATGCCGATAAAAGGAGGAATGAGTTGGAGTTTAAGGTGGAGAGTATCTCAGAGTGAAGATGTTGCAGGGTTCACGCAGATCCATTGCAAGGATAAGTTTAGTCAGGGTTCTTGTTTTCGTTCCGGGTGGTGGAGCGAGGGGGACCAGTTGCTTATCGTTTGGAACTACCTCAGATCATGCAGGACTTTCGTGAGTGTTCCAGGTGTTGAAGCTCAGGACGTGTCTACTTGGGTCTTGTGAGGTAGTGGTGAGGATTCCTGCAGATCTTTAGTTTTTGGCGGTGAGTTGAGGCTGGTAAGGATCCTTGAGAGAAGTGTCAAGATCTTGTGCCAGAAAGGGTGCCGTTGTTGAGAGTCTTGTGGGACTGTGACGGTATCTAGTAAGAGACTTGGGAACCAGAGGTTAAGATGAGACAAGGTTCGACTGTGGTTTGTGAAGCAAGCCGGGAAGTAAACTGGGTCTCATGGGTTCCAATGTCTGGTTCGGTAGTGATCACCAGGTGTGGTGAGGTGGTTGGAATTATGTATTTTTGTTGGAGTGGAAACGATTATGACATTCTTCCGGTTTCATAGGATGTGTAGTTCTTATGATGTGTTGTGGTGGCTGTGTAGCCAAGAGGAACTTGTGTGTTGGCTTTGGTAGCCTTGAGTAGGTGGTGGAGGATCTCGAAATAGAAGTTTTATAGTGGGTAGAACTTGTCTATTTCGGAGAGACTCTAGCAGGGGGGGGGGGGGGGCACCCGGTGTGTTGGGTTGTCCAGAGGACCTGGGTAGTGGTCATGTGTTTTTGGTGGTGGATTTTGTATTTTCATTAAGTTGTAATGATTATGACATTTTCCAGTTGAATAAGAAAGTGTTTTTCTTATTTGTTTGACTTGAGAGTCATGTGTTTGTGGTTAGAGAAACCCCAAAATGGAAGTTTTATTGCGAATAGAATTTGCCAGATTCGGTAGGAACTATAACGGGCTTGTGTGTGTGAGAGAGTTTCGTAATAGAAGTTTTACGGTGGTTAGAACTGTCTAGTTCCGGAGGGATTCTGAGGGGACATCCAAGGTGATGAATGGTCCGGGTGATCTGTGATGATCATGATAGTGTTGGTATTCCGGGTTGGGAATATCATGTGAGACCTTAGGAGGTAGTTCCGGTCAGAGGTGCATTATAGACGTTAGGAAGTGATTGCATAGCTCAGAGATAGACATTGGTTCTTTCTTAGAGATGAGTCTCCGACAGATCTTGTGAGATGCGTCTCTCCGGGGGACAGTGAGTTCCTTGCATACCGATCGTTCGTCAGGACTGCGAGGACTGAGAGCGTGAGGGTATGGGGATAGTTTGGGAGGTTGCGACCTCTGGCAGATCTTTGCATACCGAGAGCTTGTTAGACTGTGTGTCTTGATGGGCTGAGGTGTGGAGATGGTTGAGTATCAAACACCGTCAGGACTGCGCGGACTGAGGTGGGTTGATACTAGACACCTAGACCTGAGGGGTGACGATCCCAAGAGCTAGATGGTGGTTATGAGTTATGAGCTATGGCAATCAATGTGTGAGACGGGTCTATGTGCATAGGACGGATGTGATCCTCGAGAGGGTCTGGGAGATGTAGTCTCCGGTGTTACTGGCGGGTTGGCCAGGGGTTAGCTTGGTGGGTAGTGTTTGAGGATTCGAGGACGAATCCGGTTTTAGTGGGGGAGAATTGTGACGCCCGTGAACCATTTTTTTGAGATAATGGAAGGGCTGTCGATCGACAGGGCTCTTTAGGGCTGTCGATCGACAGGGCTATGAAGGGCTGTCGATCGACAGGGTCCTTAAGGGCTGTCGATCGACAAGTACCCTAATTTGTCGGTTTTCTGGTTCGATTTAAGTCGTTCAATTGGACCGGGCCGGTTTAGGGAAACCCTAGGGCTTCGTATTTAAGTCTTTTTGGCCGCATTTGAGCGAACGAAGCCTAAAAAATCAGCAGAGAAAGAGATAAGAGGAGTTCTCTTGTTTCTGTTAGGGTTTTTGAGTTAGGGTTTCGTTCTTGATCGTTTTGGAGAGGAATTTCGTGGGGATTGTCGTGGATTTCGTGTCTAGCTTCAATACTATCAGATTCTATCCAAAAATCTAAGGTGAGTGCGTGACCATGGCTTCTAAGCCGGTGGATTCGTTAGGGTTGTGTGGTGGTAGGTTATGAATTGATTGATTGGATCTTGTGTGGATTGTTTGAGAATGTGATTTGTGTTTGGATTGTGTGGATTGTGATTTGCGTGCAGGTTTCGTGTCATCACAGAGGAGGAAATCGATCCGAGAGGATAATGATCGATTTTCCCATGAATCTGCGACGGCCTGTCGATCGACAACACTTGGGTGTGTCGATCGACAGGGCAACACGAGAGCTGTCGATCGACACCTAGAGGTTATGTCGATCGACAGGTGGTTGAGGATCTGTCGATCGACACCTAGAGGTTGTGTCGATCGACAGGGCCTTGTGGAGCTGTCGATCGACAGACACCTTGGGTTTGTCGATCGACAGGTGTGCACAGGGGTATCGATCGACACCTAGTGGTAGTGTCGATCGACAGGCCGCCTGTCTGGGCTGTGGTTGAGCCATTGTTTAGATTGTGTGATTGTTTGATGCTTGTTTGCCTAAGCGGATCCATCGCGTCTGAGTGCGCAGTTGTAGATGGGATGACCGTCTCACTGGGTATTTGTGATAATACTCACGCATCTCTTTTTTCCATGTGATGCAGGTAAAGGCAAATTGTGATCGTGGAATCACGGCTAAGAAGAGGGAGATGATCTAGGGTCTCGCGTTGGGTGTTGTTGTGATTTCCTTTTCTGTTTTAGAACCTTGCTAGGTTGCTGGTTTTATTGAATTGGGATTTGTTTTTGGAACTGGTTGTCTTAAGTTTTAATGGAATTATTTTCTTGGTTAATTGATGTTATCCGCTGGTTGTCTGTTTATGTCTGCTTGGTTGTTGAGGATAGCATTTCTGGGAATGCTAGTCCGAGATCAAGGGTTTTTTGTTAAAAAAAAAAAAAATGGGTCGGGTCGTTTCAAAAATTGAGAGAGAGCTTTTGAGAGTTTTAGGGAGACAAGTCTACTTTGTTCTTGAGATTCTTCGAACCCTTCTGTACTTCTTCTTATTCTCTTTCTTTATGTAGTATTATTCAGTTATGATTTGCTTTGCTTCCATGACTGAGTAGTTTGCTTGTTAGGTTTAGGGTTTTTCAAAGGATTTAAGATGAATTGTTAGAATTGAATTCATGTTAGGATTATCTTATGGTTCTTCATCTAGATTGCAATAACTCTGATTTAGGATTGATCACCCTTAATTAGATATCTTAGGTTGATTAATTAGAAGCGGAAGCATTAATTGATAACCTGACCATAGTCTTAGATGAGCAAAATCACATATTCTCAAAGGAATTTGGTTTAAGGATTTTGTGAACAATTTGAAACTTGAACTTTAATGCTTGCATAAATTGAATGACTTTACAAAGGAATTTGGATTGCTAGGGTTTATGCATAGATAATTAATTCAACGGAAGTCGTTTAATTTTACATTAGAGTTTCAAGTTCGAGAACGAATCTTCATTAAAATCCTGACAGTTTTATAATTCTACAATTTATCTTTGCCTGCGAATTTCCCGAAAACCTAGCTTTTGTTTAATTGAATTCTTAAAAACCAACAACCTTTCTTTGTTTTGAATTGTTTCTTGCTTTTACTTTACTCTATTCTATTAGCTCAATTCGAAGTCATACATTATATTGTTTGATTTGACTCCCAGTGATTCGACCCTTACTACAATTGATCTCTTAATTTAAGAGAGCAGCTCAGGGTAAATTTGAGCATATAAAATTTTGGCGCCGTTGCCGGATAGTCAAAATCACCCATATGATTTTGATTCTAGAATTTTGACTAAGTATTTTTTTTTCGTTTTTACGCGTTTTTCTTTTGTTTTTGTGTTTCAGGTACAAGCAAAGATGGTCAATCAGCCTGTGGTTGTTCTTTCGAATGCTCAGGGTGAGTTGGTTGACAGAGATGGAAACCGATACAACAAGCAGGGATATAGGATTGACGAAGCTGGTAATGTCATCGTGGTGGCAGATGAGATGGACGATCCGGTTGCAGCACAACAAGCTGAGCTAGATCGTCAACGAGCTGAGTTAGAGCGTCAGCTTGCTGAGATAAAGCGTCAGGCTCAGGCGAATCGCAGACTTCATGAAGGTGTGGTTAACCAACGCACATTGGGAGACTACAACCGACCTGGAGAATACTATGCTAATAGGATAGCAATCCGAGCCCTTGTATTCGCTAGGCAGGACTTTGAGCTGAAGTCTGCTTTCTTTTCACTAGTAGCTCAGCATCAATTCCATGGACATCCTACAAAACATCCCATGGATCATCTTGAGAGGTTCGAAGACCTCGTATCTAGCATCAAGGCAAATGGGGTGTCTCTCGATTACGTCTTCTGTAAGCTATTCCCACACTCTCTAGCTGGGGATGCAACTTACTGGCTGAAGCAGTTGAAGCCGGGCTCACTGACCACTTGGAACGATATAAAGAACGCTTTCGTGGGCCATATCTACGATGAGTCGCGTTCAGATGAAATGAGAGCGAAGTTCTCTTCTTTTGTTCAAGGACCAATTGAAGCATTCGAGGCTTCATGGGAGCGTTTCAAGGGCTATCAGAGAGATTGTCCTCACCATGGTTTTACAGAGATTCAGCTGTTAGGCATCTTCTTCAGAAGTGTAGATTGGAGGCATCATATGGCTTTCGATTCTGCCAGTAATGGGGATTTTAAGACTAGATATCCAGCTGATGCTCTTGTATTGATTAAAAACGTGGCTTCGAGCAACAACACGAAAAAGATTGATGAGGAGAAAAGAAAAGAAGCAGGTATGTCAGGTGGAGTAGAGATTGCTGAGGTGAAAGCCAAGATAGATTCTATGCATAGCCTTCTAGTGGGAAAGAAGGCAGTTCACTTTGCTCAAGAGGAGGAGGATAATCAAAAGGATGTTAACTACATCAATGGGAATGGTTATCAGAATCAGAGTTTTGGAGGCTACAATGGAAACAACTACACTAGGAACTATAGTTCCTCTTCTTATCAGATTCCTCCGGCTAGATCTTCAGAGGATGATACAAAAGCTATGCTAGAGCGGATTTTAGAAGGGCAGCAGAAGATGACAGTCAGTTTCAATGGAAAGATTGATGCCGTGTATACTGATTTGAATGGAAAAATTGAGGCTCTCAATCTTCATGTGAAGAAGCTGGATACACAAGTTGCTCAAACTAGAGAGTCAGTAAAGAGACAAGAAGGTTGTCGTTAAGGAAATAAAGACATGAATCCAAGGCACTTCTCCAATGCAATCACGTTAGGGAGTGAAAAACAGGTGATACAAGCTTTGAGAAAGGTCTAGATGAGGAAAAATTTGTGGAGCTTGAAGAAAACGTGAATTTTGAGGTTACAGACCCCATCGTCGATCGACGTAAAGAATTTGGCAACGATCGACGCGCCAATATGACGGCAATTGAAAAAGATGTAGCGTCGATCGATGCCAAGGCTGTGCAACGATCGACGCCAGGTGAAAACAGACAGAGTTCATGTTCTGCCATTAGCGAAGCCAAAGATCAGTCTGCAATCGTCAATGAACGAGTCTACAACCCTAAGATTCCGTATCCAAGGAGCTCATATCCTTTACCTATCAACCAATGCAGTGACAGAGCACATGAAGAAGGAGGAAAACAAGCTCCACCATCATTGAGGAAGCTACCAAAAATGTTGAATCCGGGGATGTTTGTTGTTCCGTGTTCAATCAAAGGTGTGGAATTGAAGGATTCTCTTTGTGACACAGGAGCTAATGTGAATGTTATGTGTAAGGCTGTTGCAAAGAAGCTAGGGATTTTGGAGTTACAACCTTCAAGGACATATATCGAGCTTATAGATAGGTCTTCTACAATTTTTAAAGGCTTCATTCCTGACGTGTTGATTCAAATAGGAGATTGTCTTGTTCCTATAGACTTCTACATCATTGAGACCAAGGATGACAGCTGTAAACCATTGGTTCTTGGTGCACAGTTCCTTGCAACATGGGAGCAATGGTGGATTTTCCTAATAAGCGAATCTCCTTCTCGAACATCAACAAGAATGTCTTTTATCCTTCAGTTCTTGTCACATCAACTTCTTGTATGAGCGTCAATGTTGGAGATACGCTGGGTTTTGAAGATGAAACAAAGAAGGTTCAGAACGTCCTCAAGTTGCCTCCTTCCTCTCCACGTCATGATGTCAACATTCCAGCAAGTTCCAAGTGCAAAAAGATCCCCAAGGTGAAGCGCAGAAAAACCTCTAAACCATTCTCTAAGTTCATAATTGTCATTCCTTTGGAGTTGAGAGAGAAGGAAGAGGTAATTGTCCAAGAGATGCTGAACAATACTATGAAGCTCTTTCCTGGTATTGTTCCTTGCAAGTCTGGGGGAGTGCACTTCAGAGATCCACCTCCAGCCTAAACATCATTTGCAGTCAAGCTAATGACTGAAAACAAGCGCTTGGTGGGAGGCAACCCACCTGTAAGTCTTTTCTTTTTCTTTCTCTTTGAGTCATTTTTCTTTCTTTGAGTCAGTTTGTTATTGCTTCCGTTTGATTTTCAGATTTGTGAAACTTGTTGCTCAAGACTATGTGTTGTGCTATTTGATCGTGTTTCGTTTTAGTTATTTACAGTGTTCCATTAGACTGCTCAAACGACAGAAGCCATTACAGCCACAATCCCAGAAAATCGAACAGCCTGTCGATCGACACACACTGACTGTCGATCGACAGCCCCACGCAGAACCTGTCGATCGACACACATTGTGACTGTCGATCGACAGCTACACAGTACAGGTCCAAGTTTCTCGTTTTCACAAATTTTTCCGTCTTTTCTTTTCCTTCTCCCCGATCTCAGATTTAATAACACTGGGGACAATGTTGTTTAAGTCTGGGGGAGGTAGTTACTAACATTTTTTTCTGTTTTGGAGTCAAAATATTGTTTTTATTGAGTCAAAATATAGGGAACAACGATCTTTCCTAAGAACAAAGCTTAGTATTTAAGACTTTTAGCTGTTGCGACGAAGCCTTAGGATGAAGCGAATTAGAAACCAAATGATAGTACAGGTTCCCCTCTTATAGCGACTTGCAAGACAAAGTAGATCAAACTCCAGACTAGTACACTTGATCTCCATTTCGCTATATTCTCTTTGATGATATCACGACAGTAATCGATCCAACATTCAGGACTCCTTATTCTCTTCACTAGTCTTTGTTGATCCTGAATGGCCAGCTCATTTTTAGTTGGTACCCAACCCCTAGCTTTAACCTTTCATTCAAGCCTCATGCGTTTTCTTTCCCTTTTGTTTTATGTGCAGACATGTGTATAAACACCGGAGAGAAAAAGGTCCGACGCAGTTTTTCATTTACAAAATTGCATAGGACGAGGATTTGATTGGAGTATTTTACAAAGGGCAACGATGCTAGGCATTCCTTGGGATTTCATGCACAACAATGGTAATTTTCGAGACTAACACTTATATAGATCATTTCCCCCTATTCAGTTAAAAAAAAAAATCAAAAATTAGTAAGGAAAAAAGGAATGATCATTTTTATAAGTCTCTAGCTTCTACCAAAATCCCAATGAATGGAGAGGATGGATGTGGATAGTGGAACATGATGATATATAATGGTTTTTGGTTCTTGATAACGTTTTGGAGGATGGAGTGCAATGTGAATGAGAAACTGTGGGCATCAACTGGACCAGATTCTCTCTTGGTGTTATGCATAATGTCTGCATTCACCAAATAAAATCCGGTAACCCTAAACACTTTTAGCTCCACTTAAACACAAAATCCTTTAACATCACACCTAGCCTTTTACTTGGTTGATATCATTGGAGAGAATTCCATCATCACTTTGATCAAGTGTGCGACAGTTATGAGAATGTGAAACTGACGGGTTTGCAGGTTAAAATTTGAGGCCCAACCAATGATGGTTGAGATTCGTGACCACCAAATGTACTTTGTTTATATGCAGCAAAAGAGTCGAGGAGGCGAAAGCAATGTTCTCAAGGATAAGTAAGTTCTCGCGATTTTGAAACCTCGACTTCATTCTTAGTCTCTAGTTTGCTTGAGGGCAAGCAAAAGCTAAGTCTGGGGGAGTTAATATATCATGGGGTTTACCCGTTTTTTACCTTGATTTAACCCGGTTTTATCGAGTTTTTTGGTGTTTTTCAAGTGTTTTAGAGTCTTTGCAGGTTTGTGTACGTGTGGAGCTTAATTGATAATTATGGAGCATTTTGGAACATTGTGGAAAGAGGAGCTGAAGTCGCTAGGACGGATTTTCAATTGCCGTCAAATATTGGTGTCGATCGACACACACAACGACTGTCGAACGACAACCACTTTTCTGAAGTCGACATAATACGTTTTAAGAAAGGAAAATTGTTCGTTTCGGGCCAGAAGTTACCAGAAGTCGTCCAAAAAGCCCACCACGAGTTATACCTTTATAAATAGTTTACTTTTAGGTTTTTAGATCATAATCTTAGTTTCTATTGAACAAAATTGAGAGAGAGATTTTGAGAGTTTTTAGGGAGACAAGTCTACTTTGTTCTTGAGATTCTTCGAACCCTTCTGTACTTCTTCTTATTCTCTTTCTTTATGCAGTATTATTCAGTTATGATTTGCTTTGCTTCCATGACTGAGTAGTTTGCTTGTTAGGTTTAGGGTTTTTCAAATGATTTAAGATGAATTATTAGAATTGAATTCATGTTATGATTATCTTATGGTTCTTCATCTAGATTGCAATAACTCTGATTTAGGATTGATCACCCTTAATTAGATATCTTAGGTTGATTAATTAGAAGCGGAAGCATTAATTGATAACCTGACCATAGTCTTAGATGAGCAAAATCACATATTCTCAAAGGAATTTGGTTTAGGGATTTTGTGAACAATTTGAAACCTGAACTTTAATGCTTGTATAAATTGATTGACTTTACAAAGGAATTTGGATTTCTAGGGTTTATGCATAGATAATTAATTCAACGGAAGTCGTTTAATTTTACATTAGAGTTTCAAGTTTGAGAACGAATCTTCATTAAAATCCTGACAGTTTTATAATTCTACAATTTATCTTTGCCTGTGAATTTCCCGAAAACCTAGCTTTTGTTTAATTGAATTCTTAAAAACCAACAACCTTTCTTTGTTTTGAATTGTTTCTTGCTTTTACTTTACTCTATTCGCTTAGCTCAATTCGAAGTCATACATTATATTGTTTGACTTGACTCCCAGTGATTCGACCCCTACTACAATTGATCTCTTAATTTGAGAGAGTAGCTTAAGGTAAATTTGAGCATATCAAATTATTCAAAATCAGTAAAACTGATTTAACAACAAAAACTTAAATATAGTCATTCATAATTGAAAGTGATGAGAAAACTAATCTTTGAATCGAAGAGAATTTAGCTCTAATAATGAAGATACATCATAACATATGGTTATTTGAATCATATGTAAGAAACGTATTTCTTTCACTTTCTACAAATAACACAAACATATTTGAATAAGAGAAATGCAAGACTTATATCTTGAACCACTTCTCTTGTCATTACAAACATAAATTTTGGGATTAAACTACAAAATAAACAACAAAACAAAACGAATCTGAAGATGCAAAGTAATACATGTTTCTCTAGAAATGATTAATTGAGGATCAGTCACCACATGAAAAAGACAATTTAAAGTATTGCTATTATATATAATATAGCCATATAATCAAGCGACAACAAAACCATAGTACCTTAAATTGATAAAAACTATTTCAATTGTCAAAAGAAATGCCATAAAAAATAAATGTTTTAGAATGTTTGGAAATCGCTCATGAGAATCAAAAGTGATGATTGAAAGGGATTATAATGATATTGTTTATCAGTTTATATAAGGGCTTAAGTGAATAGGGTTTTTAAATTATATATGAACAAAAAGATTCTATACGATTGAAAGTGGTCCTAAAAATAAGTAAGTAAAACAAATAAATGAAAATTGAAAAACAAATAAATGAATTATACGGATGTGTTTTAATTAGATGGATCCTCCAAAATTTTCTAAACTGCTTAGGAATAAAAATTATTTTTATTGTTTCTCCTAAACTAATTAGATAAATCCCCCAAGATTTCCTTCGAAATGAATTGTTTAATTATATAAGTTGCATATGTACATATTTACACGAATCTCAATTTAAAAATTGTTTTTATTGAATAGATTTTTATATATTTAATTAGCTTACAAAGTCATGTAACAACCATAATAAATTTCATGCTAAGTTTATTATATATTTAAGTTTACAATTATTATATTACACGAATCAAGTTAAGTTTATTATATGTATTCATGCTTAGTTGCATAGGTAACCTTTAGGGGAAAAAAATTATTATATATATGCCATCGAGAAATATGGAATTTTAGTAAATATAAAATATTACATATTGATTTGAATAACTAACCTCTTCATAAACCAAAACCATCTCAATAGAATTGCCTGCTTTTCCTTTGGATTTCCACAACAGATTGATATGGGCTTTGATTAATAAGCACAAATGGAGAGGTTTGTTTAACTATGATAGACATTATGATAGTAGATGGGAATGGAAGTAAAGTTATTTGATTGAGTTATTAGGTAGATGAATGATTTATATAGATAATTAGAAGTTGAACGAACGTAATCTTATTAGAATATTTTATGGGAATATATTTTGGATATGCTATTTTATTAGAATATTTTATTCGAATATTCTATTTATTTATCTAATCTCTACCTAATTCAATTAATCCCCCTTCCTATTAAAAGACAAGTCACTTTAGTTAGCTTAGTTAATTGTTA
This sequence comes from Arabis alpina, assembly GCA_900128785.1. Lineage (NCBI taxonomy): Eukaryota > Viridiplantae > Streptophyta > Magnoliopsida > Brassicales > Brassicaceae > Arabis > Arabis alpina. Next base: position 13,513,673 of record LT669790.1, read on the forward strand.
TAATTTGATTGGTTTAAAATGATGACATGGATTGAAAAATGATGACATGTCTTTGGATTAATTGTGACATGGCTAATTCTTCTAAAATCATTGGATAACTAAAAAACTATTAAATAAAACAAATCTAATATATTTAAAGAGTTCATGCTAATATAAAATAAGATATTGTAGTTGGTAATTCAAAAAAAAAGATATTGTAGTTGGTTAGGTGTATCACACGAATCAATTGATTTGATTATTGTGTTTTTAAACTGCGATTTTATACAACAAAACTTTGACAAATCTTATTAAAATAGTCATGGTACATCTTTAAAGAGTTTCTTCTTATGCTATAAGGTCAATTTTCAGAAAGTAAGGTTGCATATTGAAAATTACATGGCAAATTCATGTGATGAACATGTAAACAAATTAAAATATTTAACATTTTTTTAATTAAGAGTTTTAAGTGAAGAAAAAACATCTTTAAATCAGAATAGTAGATCTCTACAATTATTCATTTTTAAAAAAATTGTAATATTAGAGCACTATTCTTAAGTTTAAAACTATATTTTGAACAAAACAAAAATAGTCGAAAAAACATCAAGAAAAAAAATAGAGAAATGAAAACGAAAGACTAGAAGATGAAGAAGCTAAAGAAGAATGAGAATACAAATACAGAGAGAAACAAATACTAGAAGAAGAAGACAAAGAAAGGAAAAAGTAACTAAATAAAATAAAGATGATAAAAAAATAACGGAAAGAAGAAAAACTAGAAGAAGAACAAATAAAAACTCGAAGAAAGAGACCAAATTTTTTGAAAAAGAAGACGAAGAAAACCTGAACGAAGAATAAAAAATTAAAGTAGATGAAGATGGAGAAGAACTCCCACTAGAGGAAGACGCTTAAGAAGAAAAAGGAAAAGAAAGAGAATAACATATATTGACAAAAGAATGAAAAGAAAATGAACACGAATAAAACCTCAGATAAAGAAGTTAAAAAAACGAAGAAAAAAAATATATATAGAGACTTAATGAACAATTACAATAATTTGTAATACTAGGGAAGTTTATGAAAAGTTATTTGGAAATTACAATAATCCTTCAAAGAATATGAAGAACAATGAACAAACTATACTGAGGGAAGTTTATGGAAAGTCATTTGGAAATCCATGTGATACTGATTTTTACTGAATCCTACAAATAACGATGTTATCAGATATTTGATTATATGCTTTCAAGACTATAAGATATACAATTTTATGACTATGTTGATTTTAAGCTATTTTTTTTAAAAAAAAATTATAATTTCAAAATGTTCAGCACTCTGTTTCTTTTTTTGCATTAACTCAAGTGAACATATAATGATTTGGTGTACGCGGCAGAGTTTTTGAAACCTTCAAAGTGTGTTGAATGCCTAGATTAGGTTGGTGCTCATATCATGTGTCTTCGTACCATTGACCCTAAAAGAGGGTTATGCAATTGGAGAAGACTTATAGTTACTCAGTTGGTACGTCGTATGACTGAGGGTAGAATCATAACAGGAAATGATAAATCAGGCGAAAAAGTTTTAATGCTTAGGATGTTTGTCACCCACCAGAAACAAAGTTTTCTTTCAGAATGCGGCACATACAATTTTCAGTGATTTTCGCTTTTGTAATCGTACCATAAATAAAAGTCAAAGCGAAACTGAAAAATATTGGTTTATTTCTACTGAGACCCGTATTCTCTCATGAACAGCTATATGTTGCCCTATCGAGAGTCAAATCTAGGAGTGAGTTGAAAATCTTAATTACTGACAAAGAAGGAAAAATGCCCAAAAAAACTATGAATGTCCTCTATAAGAAAACGTTTTCAAAACCTTCAGTAGCTTTTTCAAATTTATCTTTTGTTTTATTAAAATTTAATAAAACAAACTTCTGTAATTAAATTTTTTATTATTCAACATTTCATTGACATAAGCAATGTAAACCATTTTCTTTCTTTTCTCCATGTTATATGATATTTTACTTTACATAATTTATAATTTATAATATCTTTAATACTTCTATGCTCAAAGAAGAGCATGCATATAAAGGAAAAGACAAAGAATAAAAAGTCTTATAAACCTGGAAAATGAAAAGACAAAAAGTAAAGATGAGGCATAAAATGAAATAGAAATAAACCTGAATTAAAAAAAAAATATTGATGAATAATAATGAAACGTATTTAGTTATTCTCATTAAGAGACTTCACAAATTTTTCACAAATCACCTAGAAAAAAAGGAAGGAATCATTTTGTTTGGTTTCGTATTTTTTTTTGATATATTGGAACGGTGTATTCCTTATATTTTTTCGCTATATCTATTTTTTTCCCATTGCAATACAAATTCAAAAGTTAAAAAACAAAAATCCTTATTTTCAAGGTAACTTTCAAAATTAAAAATTGTATCTTATGCATATTAATTTTCTACATACGTATAATTTAAAAGATTAACAATCATGCATATTTAAGGTTTAGATATAATAAAATCAAGTTATTCTATAATAAAATTAATACTTATGTTTTTTAAAAAGTTCATACCGCACATGGTGCGGGTCAATCATCTAGTAAAATCTTATAGATTAATAAAATCTTATATCGATAAAAATGGTAAAAAAATTGTAAGAGTCGGAAATTTCTGATCGCATACTAAAATGACGAAGTTTATGATATAGATTACTAATCGCATACTTCATTAGTTAGCCCGATAATGATGACAAAGTCACCAATCGCATGTAAATCATTAACTCCTGCATATGAAATACTTTTAATTGTTTTATGAATTAATTTTATTTTTCAAACCACAAGGTCTAATATATCGCTCTTATTTCATTGTAAAGAATCTAGATATTAACATGTCTATTATATATCGCCCATCTAAAGTATTTTCACCATATCTTATATACTTATATATCGACCAAATGATTGTGTTGTTTTATTGTTAAATACTCTGTCTACCCAAGAGGTATTAAAAGATGACATGTATGTATTAAACTAATCGTAGCATGTTTAAATCAATTTTTTATTATCTAATTCAATTAATAAAATCTTATAGATAATAAAATCATTTTTTTAAAATTTGTTTTATTAATAGTATTTTTGTTTTAGTTATCCAATGATTTTAGGGGGATCAGCCATGTCACAGTTAATCCAAAGACTTGTCATCATTTTTCAATCCATGTCATCATTTTAAACCAATCAAATTATAACAATTAATTAGGTTAAGTAAAGTGACTTGTCTTTTAATAGGAAGGGGGATAAAACGAAAATGTTAAGCTTATTTAAAGCATGACAAAACGAAAGTTACAGGCACATCAACTTATTTTTTATTTTATTTTTATCGAAAGACTTTGAAATTGATTAAACCGAAATTGAGGCTAAACCGGTGTTACCCGGGGCCTGGTACAGAGCTGCCTTTGCCAAGGAGTTAGCCCGAGAGTTCAGATTACGAGAAATGTAACTAAAAGAAAGCGATTGAAAAGCAGTAGAAATCGATAGGATATCTTGGAGGATTCCATAAATCTCTTTGTGGTATCCTCTCTTGTTGATGATTTTGATGAGATTGATTGCGTCAGATGAAACGCTATCGATTTGGATCCCTCGATCGGCTGCGTGAAACAGCAGGTCTCGAACCGCCATGGCTTCCGCCATTAGAGGTCTTGTGATCTGATGGACCGATCGTGATCCTTGTAGTAGTATTGAGTCGTCAGGATTGCAGATGATCCATCCTAATCCTGCGTATTTTGAGTCAGGTCTCCAAGCTACATCGGTGAAGCACCGTAGGCCTGTGCCCTTGTGAGTCGGTTCCGGTTCCTCTTGGTTGAGTTGGGTTCTCGGTAAGTGATCCTGAGCTCTCATCCATTCTCTCGCACTCTGAATTGCTTTTGTGATTGTTTCTTCTACCGTGAAAGCGCGCTCACCAAAAATCTTGTTGTTCCTTGCGATCCATAGGTACCAGAAGATCCATGGAGCAATGGGTCCCAAGTTGATTCCTGATGGTGGAAGGCAGATGGTCTGTTTGGAGAGGGTCAAGGCGGTGTGAATGTCTGGGATAGCCATGGGGTTAAAATCCTTTTCCAGAGGGGCCAAAGACCAGACTTGTTGTGCGAAAGCACAATGGAGGAAGACGTGAGATGCTGATTCTGTATCTCCACATCGAGAACACAAAGCTTGGTCCCTAATTCCTCTTGATGCTAACTGTTCACCCAAGGGAAGAGCTCCTTTCAAAACTTTCTAGAGAAAAAGCTTCAGTTTTGGTGAGGTTTTGATATTCCATATCGGAGCATTCCAGTTGTAGTTAGCTGCTTGTTGGTTTTCCCCTCCTGATGATTGGTTTTTTGCTGTATGATAACCAGATTTGGCCGAATAGATTCCTGAGGAGTGGTCCAGCCATGAGTATTGGTCCTGAGCTCCTGTAATACTTGGTTTGATTGCTAGGATCGTACTTTTGAGTTCAGGGAAGATGGCTTCGATCATAGGAACATTCCAATCTCGATTCTCAGTAAGCAGTAGGTCTCCTACTAGTAGGGCAGCTTCGTGTTCATTTGGTGGACCCCAAGGTTTCTGAGGTATGTCTAGGGAGATCCATGGATCATTCCAGACCCTTGTGTTCTTTACATCTCCTATAAACTTGCCCAACTTTTGTTTTATCAGATCCTTCCCCATTAGAACTCCTCTCCAGCCGTGGGATGCAGCTGCTGGTGGGGTAGCTTCCAGGAAAGGAGTTTTATGATAGTACTTCCCAAGGAGAACCTTTGCCAGGAGGCACTCCGGTTTGTTAAGTAGTCTCCAGCTAATTTTTCCTAGTAGAGCATCGTTAAAACACTGAATATCTCGGAAACCTAATCCTCCTTTTTCCTTGCTCTGTGTCAAAGAGTCTCAGGCCACCTAGCAGATGCCTTTTTGGGCTTCACTCTTATCCCACCAAAACCTGGTGAGAGCAGATTGGATGCGTTTACACAAGCTAGCTGGGATCTTAAAACAAGACATGGTGTAGGTAGGCATTGCTGATAACACTGATTTGAGGAGGACCATTTTTCCCGCTGCAAATAGGAATTTAGAGGACCAAGAAATCGACCGTTGCCTGATTCTATCCACTATATTGGTGAAGAGATCTCTCTTCCTTCTTCCAAAGTGTTCAGGGAGTCCGAGATACTTACCTCCTCCACCTTCTTTCTCAATATCTAAGTCTTTCTTTACTCTGCTTCTGACTTCATTTGGGGTTTTTGAAGAGAAAGTTATAGCTGATTTTTGGGTGTTTATCTTCTGACCCGAGGCTGCTTCATATTGGCTTAGAATTCTGCGGAGTGCTTGACAACTTTGGTAGGTGGTTTTGCAGAAAAACATAGTGTCATCAGCAAACAGTCAACTTTAATTCCAGGTAAAGATCCATTCGATTGAGCCTTCCTGCATAGTCCAGTCAGGACTTCACTGCATAAAATGAAGAGGTAAGGTGAAAGGGGATCGCCTTGTCTGATGCCCCTTGTAGGTATGACTTCTCCTTTTGCTGTTCCATTCAGTAGAAAAGAATAAGAAACTGTAGAGACACACCACATTATCCATTTGTTCCATTTGTGATGAAACCCCATTCTCTCTAAAACTGCCTGTATAAAATCCCACTCCAGTCTGTCGTATGCCTTACTCATGTATGTTTTTACAGCCATGGAGCACCTTTTAACAGCTTGGGATGTTTTCAGGTAGTGGAGGGTTTCATGGGTGATGAGGACATTGTCAGTGATGGACCTTCCTTGCACAAAAGCTGATTGATTCTCAGACACGAGATCTTTGAGGACAGGTTGTAGTCTTTTGGTAAGTATTTTGGAGATTATTTTGTAGTAGACATTGCACAGGGCAATAGGCCGATACTCAGTGAGGTTTTTTGGACTCTTAATCTTTGGGATGAGTCTGACATGAGTTGCATTGACTGACTCTGGCAGGAACCCTGAGCTAAAGAAGCCCTGTATTTCCTTGACAATCTCAGGTCCTAATGTTCTCCAATTAGCTTGGAAGAAACCCGCTGAGAACCCATATGGCCCAGGAGCCTTATCTGGATGTATTGAGAAGATAGCATTTCTGATTTCTCTTGCAGTCGGGTCCTTGATGAGTTTGTTGTTAGTCTCTGTAGATACTGAAGGTTCCAGAGCAAGTTGGACTGTTTTTTCTCTCTCTCTTGGTTGAGAGGTGAATATTTGTTGAAAGTATGCTTCTATAGCTTCTGCTATCTTTTCCTCTTCAAAAACTGTTTCCCCATTCTCAAATTCCAGAACAGATATCTTGTTGATGATTCTTCTGTTTTTTGTGCTAGCATGGAAGAAGCCTGAGTTACTGTCTCCCAGCTGTAGCCAACAGACTCTGCTTCTTTGTCTCCAGACGGATTCCTCTAGTTGGTATGCTTTTGAGAGTTCTTGGTTGATTATCTGGATTTGAGTAGTGTCAGTGTTGAGGTCAGCCATAGCTAGCTCGAGTTCTTGCTTCTTTTTTGCAATTGTCTTCTTACTGTTTTACAATCTCTCTCTGTTCCATTTTATTATTTCTCTCCTACAGTTTGATATCCTTCTCTCCACTGAAAGGTTGTGCCTATTATTCCACTCTTTATATTATCTTTTTCAGCTCAGGATTATCCTTGTGGTCTCTGTTGAACCTAAATAAGCCTTTTTTCTTTTGTACCAGGTTGGAGAAGTAAGATACCAGGGGTCTGTGATCTGAACCCTCAAAATTCAGATACTCACATCTGCCTGAGGGGTAAACATCAAACCAAGATCCATTCGCCATTGCTCTATCCAATCTGCATAGGACGGTGTGACTCTTTCTTTGGCCTCTCCAAGAGAGAAAATTCCCGGAGTGTTGTATATCATATAGATCGCATTCAGAGATAAAGGAGCGAAAATCTATAAAGGTACCTTCTGCTCTCCAGGATCCTCCTTGTTTTTCTGAGTTATCAATGATTTCGTTGAAATCTCCTGTTAGGTACCAAGGAGCACTTCTGGAAAGAGCTAGAGTAGTCAGGAGTTCCCAGATCCTCTTTCTCCCAACTTTATCTGGGTCTCCATAAACGAAGGTAGCATATAAAGTTTTTCCTTCATGTGTGATTTTTGTATCAATATAGTTCTGGCATGAACTAATGATTTCATCCTCTACTTCTTGCTTCCAGAATAGTGCTAGACCTCCACCTCCAGGGCTGTGGGGACTTACAAGGTGATTTGCGTTGAAATTCATCCATTCCAGTTTAGATATAACTGTCTCATCTGGATTTTTAGTTTCCTGCAAGAACAGAATGTTAGGGGATATACTAGCTTGTATCTCCCTAAGCCACTGGACTGTTGTGGTATCCCCAAGACCACAACAGTTCCAGCTCATCACCTTTAAGGAATAGGGTCTTGGGGGTGGTGAAAATCCCCTGAGTGTTGAGGCTGTGATCTTCCATTAATTCCTGGTGGGGGATTTGCTGTACCATGCTGCTCCTGGTCACCTTGGTTAGAGGATCCTCCTTGTGCATATCTATCAGGTGTCCTACTACTCCCCACTCATTGGTTGGTATTTTGTTCAGCTGTCAGCTTATGGTTTCCTCTTCTACTCGGTGTAAGCTGATTAGACATGTTACTTGTACTTCTGACCATAGCTGGGAATAGGTTAATGGGAGGGTTTGTGCAGCTTGTTGAAACTTCTGGAGTCAATCCTTTTCCATTGTCCAGAGGTGTAGTCAAAACCCTCTTGCTATTTCCTTTTGTTGGGGCTGGACTTCTTTTCTTTTAATTAAGCTATTTTTAAGCATAAGAAAACGAAAATGTAACGGGCACATCAACTTATCTTTTAATTTAACTTTTTTACGCATAAGAAAACGAAAATACATAGAGAAACAGATTAATGAACTTCATTCTAGTCTTTTGCAATTCTCTTCACGTCTTCAATCAAGACACAACTTGTTTAATGGAAACATCTGCACAATTCATATGACCCTAGATGGCTTGGACCGACACATTTTCTATTCCCAATGAGTCAACCGCAATATCAAACAATGCTGCCAGATCCACTGACCAGTGACATTTTCGATTGGATTTGATTTGTTGTGATTTTTGATACATTCTTATATGAATGTTGAATCTTAGTATTTTCCTTATCTCGGTTTTGGATTAAAAAAAAATTCCGATTGTATCTGATTTGTTCTTATCTGGTAAATCTTCGGCGTGGTATTTCGTTTTAAAATGAGCCAAAAGTTATCCATCTCATTATTCATTCGATCTAAAAAGAGTGTGTTGAGAAGGTAAAAGCTTGCCTAATGGTGTGTTGAGAAGGTAAAAGCTTGCCTAATGGTGTGTTGAGAGGGTGAAAGTTACCGTAATCTTATTATATAAAGTAGAGTTTATCAAAATTGTAACTCACGAGATCGCGACATGTGTCAATTATCGGTCGAGATTATGACACGTGTTAAAATATTCAATTGTTAAAATACTCTATTTTAAATCAAGCAAATTTCCAAATACATGAACAATGTAGAAAAACAAATATACCATTATGTTAAACCAATAAAAAGAGTATTTTAAATCAAACAAATTTCCAAATACACGAACAATGTAGAAAAATAAATATACCATTATGTTAAACCAATAAAAAAAAGACACATTAACATCTTTCTTATTGTTACATTAACATATTTTTAAAAGTCAAACCAAATCTTATGTAATTCATTGAAAAAGAAAGGCAAAATATAGATACCATTATATTAAAAAAAATGTTAAGACCATAAAAGTGAAACTTTATATATAAAAACAAAATAAATGTTAAACCATAAATTATTTAAAAAGAAAAGGTAAACATACCAATACGTCCAACCTTCCAAAAATGTTATTAGTTCAGAATAGGCAAATCAAAAAAATATATAATAACACATAACTTCCACAATCTAACGTACACCCCCAAATCCTTAATTTTCTTTGCAAATCATGAATACCACCGGCCCACAAATCAGTCAGAGTTGTTTAAATTTTGATCAATTAGATTGAAATCGTGTTTGTTGTCGAACTATTGCACGTATTCTTTGAAAGTGGGAGGCTAGAAATCTTATGGAAGTGGGACTTCTTCTACTTGATGAAAAAGTTAGTATCTATCAATTCTAACACTTAGATTTTAAATTCTTTAACTTATTCAACATTTATCATACCTTCTTCATGTTTCCCTGCACTTATCAAACATAGCTTTAACATGAAGGTTTTGATATTTATTTACGATCAAAGGTTTAAATAATAATAATACGTAGAGAAATTTATTTTAAAATTTAGTATGAGTTGTCGTCTTCTGTTTCTATTATTTGTATGATGATTTCCACTTACATATTCTTTGCAATATTTTCTCTCTTACAGTATACTTAACTAAGTTTAAATCTTTCATACTTAACTAAGTTTTTAATTTTAGAACTGGAAAATACAATTCAATGCTTCGAACATCATTATATACTTAAAAAAGTTGGAAACCAACTCTCTAAATAAAACACTTTGAGAATTGAATGTGCAATCGGCTAACATCAAGAAATATAAAGTTTTTAGCAATCAGTTTTCATAAGATTAACAGAAAGAACAAAGGTTGCAAGTGTTAGACAAAAATCTTACAAGACTAAAACATGAAATTAAGATAGATATTTGACATCTAATAAATAGTATTTCAAAATATTTTAATAATTCAACGGGTTAATAATTAAAATTAAAATATTTGGATAATGAATTTTTAATATGATTATCCGCGTATGTATGCGGGCCTTAATCTAGTATATATATATATACTAGGGTATGTCCATGCGTTACATGTATTTAAAACTTAACATGATATAATATATAATAATTGTTAACTTCTTGACTATTTTTATATTTAATGTTATAGAAATTTGGTGTTTATAGTAAATAATTATCTAGGTTCATAGACTAAATATTGGGGAAATTGCTAAAACTGACCCAAAAAAAAATTAAATGCAAATCTAGACCCCTTAGGTGATGTTTGGCAAAAGTAACCCAATGGGATAGTAAAATTACTAAAACATCCTTAATGACCAATCAAAAAATGCTGCACTAAATTACTATTTTAACCCTCGCGAAGTCTACAACGTTATAGTGAAGTCTACTATGTGGACTTCAGCTAGAAGTGTACATAGTAGACGGCAATTGAAGTCTACTATGTACTTTTTGTAGACTTGAGACGAAATCTACTCAATTATTTTTTACAAAATTTAAATTTAAAAATTAACAAAAAAAATTTGATTAAATTTTTTTATGGATGATCAAACTATAAACAATTATGAAGTTTCCAGAATAAAATTTCATAAAATTGAAACAAATTAAACCAACAAAGAGAAAGTGGATAGTAAATGAAATACATAATATACTAAAGAAATACATGAGATACCAAATAAGTTACTCTATAACCCATTTGTTTAGATATTGATGTAAAGTCACATGTGATGTTTATTATTGTTTGATCTTTATAAGTTATATGGGTTTATGGTTGTAATGAGTCAATCTTTGGGATTCGTATATATGATTTAGAGTTTAGAGTAAACAACTTTGTAGAAATGATAGAGTAGGGTTTGATTTTTAAAGTTAAGTTAACTACAAGGTGATGTTAAATTTGAATTTGTGTATGTCATTTTCCGTATGTTTCCGAGTTACGAGTAATGGTTAATGGTTTGACATTTCAAGTAAGAAACATGTTTTACATTTAGGGTTGGATTTAGGGTTTATAATTTTTATTTTTAAAATGTGAAATTTGCAAAAAATTGTTAAATTATGAACATATTAAATGTTTTAATGTTTGATACAATTTTGAATAGTTTATTAAGAATAATCGATTTAGGTTTATAGAAAGTAGACTTGGAATGAAATATATTCTAGTGTGTAGACTTTTGGTGAAGTCTACATATCGTTTAGGGTTTCATTTAGAGTTTAGGGTTTCGGGTTTCGTAGACTTCAAACGAAGGCTACTAAACCGAATTTTTTAACCTAACCGGATGTTTGTATCCCCATATATAAAGAAAATTTTAACCTAACCGGATATTTGTATCTCCATATATAATGAAAAGTTTAACCCTAGATTCCTAAAAAAACCCTCACTCTCTCTATCAAACGGCGCTCAAACCCTGTCGCCTCTCTCCACCTTCATCGATCTCGCTGGCCTCTCTCTCGTCGCCGCGTGTACCAAGGTTAGCCACCATCACCGCTTGCTCTCCTCCTAATCCGATTTCGAGATCTAACCTAATCTGCTCAGTTCTCAGGTTTATTTCTTCGCTCTCAGCATCAGATTTCTCTGATTCTTAGTAGATTTATCTTCTGTTTGTAGAACTTGTGGGAAACGCTAGAGACAACGAAGCATACGAGGAGGAGCTTGTGGACTATGAAGAAGAAGAAGGCGAGAAGGTCCCAGATTCGCCTTTAACAAGTGAGTTTTTTGTCTTCTCGATCTGCTTTCATGCGACAATGTGTGTTTATATTTCTGGTGGTTCTGAGATTTATGCTTGTTAGAAGTGAAGGTTCCATTAGTTGTTTGCTTGTGATAGTAACAATTTGTTAATTCTCTAATGCGAAACTTTGTGTAGAGGAGCAGTTTTTCGTATTGATTATTTGATTTGTTAACCTCTTTCTGATCTTGTTTATTGTGTTCTTTGTGGCAGAGGATACTTATGAATACACAATTATGGATTCAGAGACTTCCTGTTGAAATCGGAGCTTCTTTGAGCAACTGTTCATCCATCCGAAGGCAAGTATTATACACCGAGGTACGGTCCCTTCCAACTTCATCTCTTTCTTTGTTATGATCTCCTGTTTTCCCTCTTTTGAGAATAAAAGGGATATCACTTGTGCTTTACATCATTTATATGTCATGCACTCTCTAGAATCTATGTCTTTCTCAAGGTAAGTTGATGCTTATGAGCTCTATTATTTTCTTTGGCAAAAGCCATGTTCTTAGACATTTGTGTAAAATGTTTAATTATGTGTCTCTTTGCAATTACTTATTGTTGTTTTTATTCTTCTCCTGTTTTAGATCATTTTTATAAGAAGAAGAAGAAAGGAGAGGCAAGGATCGCTATTGACTTCTACTACTCTTCCTTTACGCCATATAGAGGTAGCTTCTCTTCATTATTTTAATGTTTCTTCTTTTTTGTGTGGAAAATGAATGTGATCCTAAAATTACAGAAATGTTCGATTGTTAGTGCTTGAGTTATTCTTTTTATAGACAAATGAAGTGACTTTCTTTTAAATTACTTATGATGTAACTGCTACTGAACTTCCAATTCATCTTCATCACTTACTGAAAGTGTTTTAAACAAGAGGTTAAATAATGCTCAATTATGGTTTTAATTGTATTATGCTTCTTGGTTCTTGATCTTTCAGTCTAACCAATATGTGAGAATGTGAATCAGGTAACATGCCTTTGCTACAACTCAACGAGGAGAAAGCTATTGTATGTATCATCTAAGCTTTGATGTCGGAACCTGGGAATCATCATCCTCAGATTGGAAAGTGACTGATTGGTTCTTGTTGTGTCATGTATATGGACAATATGACTCACTTTCTTACTGAGCTGGGGATGATGTGTATTAAACATTTATAGGATGGTGCCGATTCTGGTTATGCATGGTGCTAAATCTCAAGAGGTTCTAGGGCAAGTGCGAGGAAGGTAAAGCTTCTCAGCCTTTGGACTTGTTATATATCAAGAGTTATGCATTGACAATGAGGGGGTGTTGATTTGGTGCGGTTTGGTTATTACGACTTGTTCTGAATACTATATGTATTAGTCATTGACAATTTTCACTACTTGTTTTAGGGGTTTCCAACATGAGTAGACCAATAAGAAGCGAGGAAGCTACCGAGGAGATATACTTGATTAGTCCGATGAAGAGGAAGAAGAGACGATGATCTGTGGTGGTTTGGATCTGAATGTTCCTGCAACAGTACAAGATTCTTCTACTTTGGACACATGGAGTGTTCATTAGATTATTAGGTTAGGTCTGCAATGGTATGTATATGTATTTATGTTTATATATTGGATGTTTGCTAATTCTAATAGGATAATGTTGTTCATTAAAAATTATTGTTATTTTCAACGACAAAATTTGGGAAAGAACACGACACTCTCATTATCTTTAGAGTGGATTACTATTACCATTTTTCAGAGTTGCAGTACAGTATCAAAAACGATCACATTCTCATGCTTTTAGCTACACAGTAAAGATTATGGACTCCATGTTTCTCTTGAATATTCACCAAAGTGAAGAATATACATAACACTATAAAACAGAACATAAAAAACATACTTACACCGAAATTGACTTGATTTATAATTACACAAAACACATAGTTGTGTTAAAATTCATATATGTTTTATACTAGACTTGAAAACAACCATATTTGATTTAGAGACTATGTAAGTTTCGAGATTCTATAAATTTATGTTATCCATATAACACATTTGGTGAAAAAATGAAATTATAAAAATTCAGTATACATATGTGATAAGTGAATTTTAGTAAACATTAAAATGTAGACTTCCTCAGAAGTTTACGCCGAGTAGACTTTTGATGAAGTCTCCATAATTAAGCTAAGTAGTCACCAAACAAGAAAAGTGATTTATCCCCTAAATATTAAACTTAAACATGTCCAATTCATATCTCAAAGTGTCTTTGAAGGGAAAGGCTCATCTACTTGCTACTGATGAAACAAAAAAGCACATATCCTTGCTCAGATTTGATTTTGCAACTGAGAAATCATCTGGATATGTGCATCTTCCCTGTTAGTGTTCTACATTTCAAACTTTTAATCTTTCTGTTGTTAAAGAAGAGAAGCTTTCCGTGTTATTACGATGCGATAATAGTTTCAAGACTGAGATATGGGTGACTGATAAAATTGATGAGACCAAAGAGGTGTTGTGGAGCAAGGTCTTAGCATTGGATTTGAGTTGGGATATCCAAATTTATGAATTAGGAAGATTCTTGCTCGACGAGGAGAAGAAAGTCGTTGTGTTGTATCAGAGATGGATAGACAACGATCCTAGATGGGTAGACCTTAATGACAACTCCAGAGACATGGTATACATTGTTGGACAGGATAATAAAGTCACACAAGTGAATTTTGGAGTAGGTACAACGGGTGGAAGTTGGCCACTTATTCTTAATTATGTTTCAAGTTTGGTTCAAATCGGACGAGCTCGAGACAACAAAAGAAGAAGAGGTGACTAAAATATGAGTGGTTTTCGACAATATCAATTCACTAACAAGCATTTTTGACATTTCATTGAGAGAAACCTGGTCAAGCTTACCTAGATACGTTTTGTTTCTTGCATTCTCCAACTACTTTGAGGATGTTTTGTTAGACAAGAAGAAACCGTCTCTCGAGTTCTTAGTTGTTCCAAAATTCCCACAATTACGTCTCTCTTCCTAAGGAAACCTTCAAGCTGAAAGCAAATGGTCAAAGACAGAGGAGCCAGTGGTGAGCTCGTTGGTTCTGTTGCTCCACTTACAGTCCTCACATTACACGAGTTCCATAACGGTTGTCTGAATTCAAAACAAGAGTTCTCACCCGAAGCAGAGTTGTCTAATCGATGCAACCAAATCTCTAAATGTAGAAGAGACAAACGTTTCCCCTGGCGATGACCGAGACGACGACATGTGCTTCAACAGTGATTCACACAAGGAGAAAAAGGCGTTCATTGCTTATTGTCCGATCACAAAAACAGCTGATTCCGATCCACAAGAGCAAGAACTGACGACGTTTGTTTCCAGAGTGTGTTGTTGTAAAGACGGTGATAATAGAGAAAGAGCAGGACTTGAGTTATTCGATGATATGTTCCCAGGCGAGATTGCTTTGAAAATCGGATTGTGAGCATCGATAATGAAGCTTTTGTTTACTTCCAAGACGCTTCTTTCTCAGTGGCAACAACGATCTTCTTCATATCAAGACTTTCTTTCTCAGTACCAAGATGATGATGTTTTGGTGTTGTTTCATCACCGACCAACTTTGTATCACTACAAGAAAACAAGTAATTAGTGACACCCTTATTCGTCACAAAATCATCACAAATGGGTCATTTGCGACTACTTAGTGACGAAAACAGGACGTCGCAAAAATGTCGTCGCTAATTTCTGTAGTCGCAAAGTAGTCGCAAATTGGCGACTACTTTGCTATGCTGTTTTGGACGTTGCAAATTAACGACTACTTTCTGACAACAGTACATAGTAGCAAATTAGTCACACTTTTGTTACGACATCCTTGTCGTCGCAAATTCGCGACGCTTTTGCGACAACATCTGAGAGTGGGAAATACACGACAAAGTAGCGACGCGTGGTATTTGTGACTACTTCGTGACTATTCTTTCCAGTCGTTAATTTACGACTAATTAGTGACGACTTTGTAGTCACTAATAAGATATTTATTAGTGACGATTTTGTACTCACAAATAAGCGACTGATTAGTGACAATCTTTGTAGTGTCTAAATGTCACAGTAGTTACAAATTAGTCTCAAAAGCGTCACTAATAAGCGACGACTTAGCGACGCCTGGAAATTTTTTGGTCTTTTTCAGTTACAAATTTGGTACGGATACTATTTAGATTTAAGAGTTTTGAAACGCCTAAATCAAAATCATAGCTAAAATTCTTGTAAATTATACAAAGCATATGTATTTAAACATTTAGCTTGACAAAAGAAGCTAAATGATTGAAACATTAGTTGAGAGAGTTGAGAGTACAAAAGATAATTATACAAAACATTGAAACATTTAAAGTTTGTTCAAGACATAAAGACTTAGAGAGTTGCAGAGAGAATCATACTGTCAAGTTTGTTGACCTTCTGGAGAGGTTGTTGTGTGTTGTGCATTTGGTTCCGGCTCAGTGAAGTTGGTTGATTGACCGTTGCTCGTCATGAAATCGTCAACCATCTTCTCTAATTGAGCGATCCTCGACTGACTATCCTTGAGCTCAGTAGGAAGGCACAGATTTTCCGCATCACGACGCTTGTTATCTTCATCTTGTGCAGCAAGCTTTTCACGAGCTTCTTTAAGGTCGCCCTGGATCTCTAAGAGAGATGTCGTAGAAGACTCAGCGTAACAGGTCTTCCTTTTCCATTCCTTACCTCAAGCTCTTGTGATAGTTGACCCATTCCATAAGGGTTACCCTTGGGATCGAACCTAGTACACTGCAACATACACATATCCATTTTATTCAGAAGCTCAAATCCAAGCAATAACAAGTTAAGAAAAAATCCAGTTTGATCAATACTAAATGGAAGCTCAAGTACACAGCCCTAAATCCAAGTACGATCAATACTAAATTCAAGCTCAAATACACAACCCTAATTCTAAACTCAAGTATTCAGAAACTAAAATCGAAGCTCAAGTACACAACCTAAATAGAGTTTGATCAATACTAGCAAAGAAGTATTCAAGAACAAATCACCTAATTGAGAAAAAACCACAATGTAGAACAATGTTTCTGAAGCATAAACACATGGAAAACAAAAACAGAGGGGAAGAGAAAGAATAAGAAATCAAACATACCTTAAGGAAGATTTCATTCTTCTGAGCAATGGTGAGATTCCGATGAGTTGAATTCTCAGAAGCATCTGAGTGTTCTGGTGCATCGACCTCCTGCTCCAGAACCTCTTGCAGGGCATTTTCATAACTCTTAGTGACTTCCTTAGCTTTCTGATCAATGAAGGAGCCATCGTCATTGGTATGAGTCCTCCTAAAGACTTCACCCCATGAGACATGTCGGCCTAGTTCCTCCTCCTGCAACAGTAGATAAGATTGATTAGGTAGAAGAAGTTAATTTGTAACAATAGGAAAAGAAAAGATTATTACCATAACTTGTTGAATGGTCAAGTAAGAAGACTGGCCATCTCTATGTCTGTGAGCTCCAAGTCCATTACGATGAGACATACGAGAGTTGGAAGCCCTTATGCTCTTAGTCTGAGCCTCTGGAGTATCCCAATGGAGGCACATGTAATCCCAAAGTTTCTCACCAATCCAGGTTGGCCTGGCCCCCATCTTCTTAGCCTGACTCACAATTCCCCTCATCCGCGTTGTCGCAATCTTGTTGAAATGAGACCTAACAAGCTCAGTGATCCCTAACTCCCAATTGTACTTGCTTTACACAGTCAAATACATAGTTAAGCATCTATAATTGGAACATAATTCGAAAGTATGTAAAGCAGAAAAGATTACCGCAAAAGTTCTGAAATATCTTTCTTGCTTGTCGATAGGTGTGACAGTCCAGCTATACAAAGGTCCATCAAACTTGTGACGAAATATTCCAGCGATGACACGAGTAAGTTTGCCTTTGTCTCGAGTAAACCTAGCAAAAAGATATAAACATAGGTTAAGAAACTGATTAAACAACTTAGCTAGCAGATACATCGATGCAAACTAGCAAATAACTTAGCTAGCAAATAAACCAGTTAACAAGAATGAGATAATGATGCAAACTAAAACAAACCAATACAATGATGAACACATAAACTACACATTTACAAAAATAAAACACATAGTTCGGATTGAAATCAACTTACCAAATAGTCAAATACTCTTTCCGACTGTGGGAACGTGACTGAGGAGAAGCAGCGTTTGGCGACCTGGAAGAGCCAAAACATCATCCAAAAGCTTCTAGTAGTCTTGCCCTTCTGGTTTCTGCTGAACAACATGTTCGTACTGAACTTCCATGTCTTCAACCTCGTCATCACCACCTTCCTCATCATCTTCCTCATCTTTTTCCTCTTCCTCATCTTCTATCTCACTCAATCTCCCGACTACCTGGTTGGAGATTGAGATTGAGTTCTGGAGATAGACGAAACGATGGAGTAGGAGCCCGGTTTGATAGAGGAGGGTACTGAAGTGGAACATCCCTAATCCGAGAGACTGAGACAGTCCCTTAAGACGTTGGCGTACCCTGAGAAGGAGTCATATGCTGACGGTTGGAGTTACTTGAAGAAGTCTGACCGCTGTTTAACCTACCTCGTCTGGTTGGTGAAGCTGCGTCATTGTCTTGTCTGGTTAAATTTGCTCCACGAGCCACCGCGAGTCTCTTAGTACCACCGGCAGGAGCAAAATCCTTATCTTGAGTCTTTGATACAGTGTGAGAACCACCAGCTGCAGCAGAATGCTTCCCATCTGCTTTAGAGAGTGGCGGAGAACCACCGTCTGCAGCAGTACGCTTCCCATCAGCCTTTGAGAGTGGTGGAGAACCACCGTCAGCAGCAGTAGGGTTCACAGCAGCCTTTGAGAGCTTCAGATAACCACCGTGTGTAGCAGCATGCTTCCCATCATCCTTCACGCCTGTACGAGAACCACCGCCACCAGCAGGACCCTTTGAGGGTTTCTGAGAACCACTGCCTCTTCCACCGCCACCTCCGCCTCATCCACCGCCTCCTCCGGTTCCCTGACGTCGCCCTCGTGGAGCCCCTATTCTTGTTGTCGGCATCAAATAAGTCGTTCGATCTGGTTTAGGGTTAAGATGTCGGTTAGGGTTTTGACAGACTAGAGAATCGAATGATTGAAAGAAAGAGATGAAGATTAGTGGTTGTGTTTGAAAAAGGAGAGAATCAGAGGCTTAGGGTTTGAGAGATGAAGAATCAGATCGATTTCTTCACTGAGGGATCGAATCGAACCGATGATTCGATACAGAGAGATGGAGAAGAAAAGATTAAGAGATAATCGAACAATGAAAGAAAGATTTTGTGGAGAAATCGGAATATTCGATGAAAGAGTCGAATCGCGTAGAGTAGAAGAGAGAAAAAGAAATTCTAGGGTTTGTACGAAATAAATTTGGGAATTAGTCTGATTTTCTTTTGTTTTCTGTGTAGTCACTAATTCGTCACTAAGACGTGGGAAACCATTTGCAGGCTTTAAGCCCAAATATTTTGTTCTGTAGGCCCATAAATTCATCACAAGTGAGTCACAAAGTAGTGGCTATTTCGTGACTAATTTGTCACAATGTTAGTAGTAGCAAATGAAACCTTAAACCCTAAACATTTGGACCAAAGACTTTGGTCCATTAAAACTATAAATAATTTCAAATGCATTCCATGATTGTCTGTTTTATTGTATCCATCAAAATAGTAGTAATCATATATTTTGGGAAACAACACAAAATTATCAAATCTTAGATTAAAATTATAAGTGTTTCATTTCAATTCACTTGTGGAGTTAGAAAATGAATTTTGGTTTTTGAAAAACCCTAAAATAAATTTACTATTACCATTTGAGTTTATATACATTGTAAATACGAAACAAAGTACAAAGAAACTTACAATGTATTGATTTAAATGCAAAACTTAAAACAGAGTGTGGGTAAAGAGTTGCAAAGTAGTCATAATGTTTTTATGCGTCGTTAATTAGTCACAAAGTAGTGGCTATTTTGTGACTAATTTGTCACACAGTGTTAGTAGTAGCAAATGAAACCCTAAACCCTAAACATTTGGACCAAAGACTTTGGTCCATTAAAACTCCAAATAATTTCAAATGCATTCCTTGATTGTTTGTTTTATTGTATAAATCAAAATAGTAGTAATCATATATTTTGGGAAACTTACAATGTATTGATTTAAATGCAAAACTTAAAACAGAGCGTGGGTAAAGAGTTGCAAAGTAGTCACAATGTTTTTATGCGTCATTAATTAATCACAAAGTAGTGGCTATTTTGTGACTAATTTGTCAGGTAGTCACAATTGAGAATCAATTTTTAATAAAAACAAAAAAGTGTGGTTCAAGTAGGTTCGAACCCGGATACCTATGCGTGTATGGTAAGTGTCAAACCGTTGTGCCATTGTGTTCAATCTGTATTTGCATACATTAAAATTTATATATATGTGAATCAATTTTTAAAAATACAAAAAAGTGTGGTTCAAGTAGGTTCGAACCCGGATACCTATGCGTGTATGGTAAGTGTCAAACCGTTGTGCCATTGTGTTCAATCGATATATGGATACATTAAAATTTATATATACTTGAATCAAACCCAAAAAAAAATAAGTTTGGTTTCCTTGGTTAAAATCAGTATTCTGATAGCTTAACAAATTAAATTACCGAAATTGTAAAATACAATCACACAAATATATTACATAAATTTTTTTTAAATCGTGGAAATAACTAAACACACTTGCAAAATAAAATCATTCAAACACAATCACACAAATATGTTACATATAATTTTGAATCCCGATTCAAACTTCATCGTCATCGTCCGAAGATGATAAATTACATTGAAACTCATCTTCTGGATCATCGTCTCCAATCTCAAAATCGATGTCTTCCATTGGTTGTGCTCGGTCAACTAAAGAATCGACATTGATTTCATCAACGGTAGACGTTAATCTCTCATCATAAGTTTGTTGCAAAATAACGACCTCTTTCTCGTTATACTTCCCTTGAACACGACTTCTTGGATTTACTTTCAAAACAGATTGCCATACTTTCCGAGGACGTTTCGTATTTGGGTATGTCAGATAACACACCTGATCAGCTTGGAATCCTGACATTAATTAATTATTTGATTAATAAAAACACACAAACAAATATATATATATATATATATATATATATAATCAATCATTTGGATGATGAAAACATACCCAATATGTATGGTTCGTAGTTTGGATATTTCCCAGTTTTAAGGATGTCGACAACACCTATCGAGCTCTTTCTCGTCCCTATGTGAGGAGTAGGGTCCAACCATTTACATTGGAAAAGTACGATCTTCAAATTCAACGATCTGGCATATGTGAGCTCGATAATCTTTTCTACGGTTCCATAATAATCATCTTCCACAGACGCTTCAGAATAATTTTGCCCTCTAACACATACCCCATAATTCATTGTTCTCCTGTCTTTACCGTGGTCCTCGGTGTAAAACATATACCCCCTTGTAAAATACATGGGCCATTCAGTTGCCTTGTTTAGAGGACCGTCGACTATATCGTAAACCCATAGTGGAAAATGTTGTTCATGTCTCGTTGCATTCACCTGCATCGATCGATTGATAAAGTTTTCCAATCCTTGATAAGCGTAAGAAGAATTTAACAATTAACTCATAGAAAGTACATACATATTGGTAGATCCACGTGTGAAATTCATCATCTATTTTCGCTCTGACCTCCTCATCAGTCAGGTCTGAATTTTCCAATCGAATATGGGCATCGACCATGTTGTGTTGCCAAAACACGACTAAAACGTAAGGATGGAAAATTATATAAATATGTTATACATCATTGTGGGATGAATCACAATTACCTCTCAAACTGCCGGAAATACTCACAATTACGCAAAACATACGCATGGACGCTCTTATATTCCTTATCTCTGGACCACAAATCACTACTTTGGCCACTTAGACGACCCACTTCCTTAAATATATCTACATTGTATACGGGCACTTCACCTTCGTCATACCGAGAAGCCCTAAAAACATTACCATGTGTTGTAAAGTTATTGGAAGAGAAGCATATATAAGTAACAAACAATTGAATGTAAATTAATAATTACCTTCTTCTTCTAGCTGTAGAAATTTGTGGCGGAAAGTAGTGTTCTCAGAAGTAAGATATCTCCTCCTTCATGTACGCATGCACGATGGATGCCGCTGGATATCTTTTGTTCTTCGCTAAGCGTTTCAAATGTCCAAAAAATCTTTCAAACGGATACATCCATATGTATTGCACTGGACCGCCAAGTTGTGCTTCGTAAAGTAGGTGCACTACAAGAAAAATGGACATTGATAGCACATGATAAGCGCTATGGTATGTGTTCATAACGTTTTTGTAAACGCTATGTCTGCCCCAGCTATAATAGGGTCAGCACATATAATAGCGTTTTTTGGTATGCTATTATATGTTTGAATATAATAGCGTTAATCAAACGCTTTAATTTATCTAATTGTAGCGGTGATAACGCGCTGTAATTTAATCGTATGTGTTGTGATCTATTGTTTTGCCGATGCTATTGAATTCAGAGTTATGACTCTTGTTTTATGCAATTGTATTAAGCAAATGTAATGTATATTTTGTCAAAACCTTTTTTTGCCAATATCGATCCAATCATAAAATATCAAAAATATTCCAAACATTCCATTACATAAGGTCTCAATCCATTACATAAGGTCTCAATCCAAACATTCCAAACATCAATTCGTACATACAAGGTCTCAATCCAATACTTAAATTCATATCACAAATTCTAACAATTAAAGTTCAAACATTTCCTTAATTAGTCTATTACCTCATTAAAAAGACAATCACTTTGTCCTCTGGCCACGCAATAGTTGTACCTAATGCATCTTGCATATACTCGATTTAATCAGAAGTCCTCCAAACTGCTGCATCTGTGACTTTCACTTTATCCACCCAAACTCGTACTGTATGAGGTCCCAATGGCCTATGGTGGACAACTCTGTCTGGATTGTTCGTAGACCAACGTCCTTCAGCAACGACCCGCTTTTTGCCGGAAACATCCATCAACTTGCACTTCTGATTCTCCTTGAAGACAGCCTTTTTACGCTGACATAGCGGATACAATATTAGCAAAAAATGCATACAGATATTGACAACTTAAAGGGAATATAATATTGAAGTTTACAGGAGATCTTCGAACTGGTGATGAGAGTACTTTAGCTTTCTTTACAGAAGGTGATGGAGTTGGTGCAGATTTCGCAAGCTGAGTTGAGACTGATTGCATCTGTGGAGTTGAAAACTGAGGTTCTGGATCTGCCTCGATGAACATAACCTTATTTGCAGGCCATGCTATGAATAAATTCAAGGAGTCCTCAATGGTAGTCATTTCTGCCGTAGGCCTCCATAGAAAGGTCTCAGGATTGATTACCACATCTACAAACACTTTAATCGCATTGGGTCCAAGAGGAAGTCCATTAACCTTTGTTGTTGATGAGGTTTCTCATAGATGCGCTTTTTCTTCCTTGCAGATCAGTTTGTTATCAGCTTCGAACATCACAAGATGAAACCCAGAACGAAGATTGAATATCAGAATTGAATTTAAGCATATTGAACAATGACGGAGAAAACGAGAAAACAAAAACTGAAGAAGAAGGAGGAAGGAGACATACCTTAACCGTGTTTCATCATAGAGGAAGGAGAAAACGAGAATTGAGGAAGTAAATGAGAAGTGAGAGGCGAGGACAGAGGAAACCTAGATCTGATTGAGACCTAGGTTGATAGACACCGAGCCCAGAAAGAAATCGACACCGACAGAGATCGGAATCGTCAACGACGACTAAATTCGCCTGAAATCAAAAGATTCAGGTTTTGGTTTGAGAGGAAAGTGAAATTTAGGTTTTGGAGTAAGAGGAAAGTGAAAGTGAAATGACAAAAAAAAACCAACTTTTTTTGAGCGGTTTGGTTTTTATTTTTGGCTAAGTAATTTAGCGGTAACTCTAAAAATTTGGCTAAGTGTTGGCGGTCTATGTTATTTTATCATCTCGCTTTGCTATTATTCATCTCAGCGTTTTATAAACGTTATGATATAGTTACCAAATCCCAAGTACCATCTTTAGCATTTGCAAAAACCGTGTTATCAATGTCCTTTTTTCTTGTAGTGGTGGATAGGAAGGTGTTCCATCACATCAAAGAAAGACGGTGGAAAGATTTTTTCCAAATTACAGATAATCATCACAATGTTTTCCTTCAAAACAAGGAGGCGGCTTTTATCCAATGATCTACTACTTAGATCTTGGAAAAATGCTCCAAGTGTTGCAGTTCAATTTCTTTATATAAGTCCAACATTTAAATCCTTATCCAATACCAATTAATATAACGATGATTGTAATGTAAATATGCATGATATTGCTTGGTGAACATTACGCGGGAGAAGTTATGCAAATATGAAGGAAAGCAAGCGTTCCATAAAAACATGGGCGTCATGACTTTTCATTCCTGAAAACTTTCCACATTTGATGTCTGCACAACTTGCTAAATCTGACACATAGCCATCTAGAAACTTAACTTCATTTTTGACCCATTGTAGTAAGGTAGCTTTTGCTTTTACTGTTAGTCTCCAAATCGGAAATGGGGCGTTCCCACGAGCGTCAAGATGCAGTTCCTTCCGAGCACAGAACGTTGCGACATCTACTCTTGACTTGAGATTGTCTTTCGATCTGTCTTTGACATTCATAACAGTATACATGATGTTATCTTCAACATTCTTCTCGATATGCATCACATCCAAACAGTTTCGTAGATTCAGATCAACCCAGTACGGAAGCTCCCAAAATATACTTTCTTTATGTCAGTTGTGCCAATTCCCATAACCGCCAGGTTTAGTCTCATACCCATTTCCGCCACATTCTGATGTTTTAGGTGCCTCGGTATTTAGTATACACTGGTATACTTGTTTACCCGTCAACGTTGCAGGTGGACACTCGTCCAAGGCGTTCTTTCCCTTAAGAAAATTAACTTTATTCTTTCGTAATGGATGATTGTCTGGTAGAAATCTTCTATGATTGTCAAACCAACACGTCTTCCTACCAGTCGGTAAGTAGAAAGCATTTGTATCACTCATACAAAGTGGACATGCTAAATTTCCACGTGTCGTCCATCCCGATAACATCCCATACGCCGGAAAATCACTTATTGTCCATAGGAGAACAGCTTTCATGTTGAAGTTTTGAATTTAACGACACATCATACGCCTCAACTCCATGATTCCATAAGTCCTTTAACTCCTCGATCAATGGTTGGAGAAAAACATCAAGACTTCCTCGTGGATGATTTGGTCCGGAATTCAAAATCGTCAAAAATAGATACTCCCTTTTCATCGCCATATCCGGAGGCAAGTTGTACGGTGTCATGATCACCGGCCACAATGAATGGTTTTTGGACATTTCAAAAGGATTGAAACCGTCGGTGCATAATCCCAAATACACGTTTCGCGTTTCTGCCGCAAATTGTGGATGTATTTGATTGAAATGTTGCCACTCTTCCGCATCATATGGGTGAACCATTATTCCGTCTTCTGTCTGGTGCTCAGCATGCCACCTCATCGACGCTGCAGTCCTCTCGAATTGGTACATTCTCTTTAATCTGTCAGTGATGGGTAGATACCACATCTTGCTGACCGGTATTTTAGTACGCCCCCGACTTGCCTTGTATCTCGGTTTTTCACAAAACCTACAATGGTCCAACTGCGCATCATCTTTCCAGAAGAGCATACAATTGTCTACACATACATCATATATATGGAACGGCAATCCTAACTTCTGCATCAACATTTCCGTTTCATAGAAAGAATCAGTTGCATTATTAGGCTCCGGTAAATACTCCGTCATCATTTCTGCCACTTAATCCATATAAACTTCAGCTAAATTGTGATCTGCCTTGATGTTCATCTGCCTTGATGTTCATATGCCGAGCTGTTAATGATAACTGCGAGAGACCTTCACGACAACCATCATACAATGGCGTATTTGCTGCAGCTAACATGTCGTAGAACTGTTTGGCGTCATGGGTAGGTTCTGCATAAACAGGATCATTTCCACTTTGATCATGTTCATGTTGATAATTAGTAAATGGCACAGAACCACGAAATGCATCATGAACCATTTCACCATAAACATTTGCACCATCGTAATTAAACTCTTCATTACTGCCACTAAAATCAGCATTTTCATAATTGCTACTGCTTCCTCCGCCATCGTAATTTGTTTATCGGTTACCGCTACTAAAATCAGCATTCCCATAATAGCTACTACTACCTACCCCAACCCCAGTTACATCGTAATCTTCACCGTGTGTCATCCAAACATAATAGTTTTCCATGAAACCTCTACTATGTAAATGGTACCGAACAGTTTTAGCTTGTTTAAAACCGTTATCATTTTTACACTTTGCACAAGGGCAGTATAGCATACCTCCACCTGTAACTGATGAATACTGGGTAGATGCGAACTCCAAGAAATGTTGTACCCCCACCAAAAATTCATCTGCGATATTATTTGTGCGAGGATCAATTCGGTTGTACATCCACTCTCGATTAGAATTAAACATAATTTTTGGGTTTATTTCAGGTTTGTGTGTTTTTTTCGTGATTTTGAAATTTTCCTTTTTTTGGGTTTTGTTTTCTCTGATTTTTTGATTTTTTTGGAATTTTTATTTCTGATTTTAAGAGAGAGAGGTTTGTTAGAAATGGATAAAGAGAGGTGTGTTGTAAATGGAGAGGGAGAGGTGCGTTGCTTATATAGAAAAAAATTAGTCACTACTTTGTGACTCCTAAAATGCAGTCACAAATTTGTGACACTTCTATGACGATTTAGTGACGCTTTAGCGACTACTTGAAGGAGTCACAAAAATTAGTTTACTCACCAACCAACCGCATTAATCACGTGTCCACCCACTTGACTTCATTGCCGACATAGATACCGACATAAATATTTGTGACTGATTTGTGACACTTTTATATAGTCCGTTAAGAGTCACAAAAGTGTCACAAATTTGTGACTAACTTGTGACTACCATTAGTGACCACGGTGGTGGTCACAAAATCGTCGCTAATTAGTGACTTCTCTATTGTAGTCGTTGTTTCGTCGCTAATCTGCGATGACTTAACGACCGTCTTTATGCGTCGCTAATTTGTGATGACTTCGCGACTGATAATATATAGCCGTTAGGGCGTCACAAATTCGTCATTAATCGGTCGCAAATTTAGTGACTGAAAACTCAGTCACAAAATGTAGTCTCACAGATGTACAAATATCAAGCTCCGGAGGTAATTGACGTTGGCTTTTCTTAGTACATAGTATGTGTTATGAATTACTTATCATTAAATTAGAAAAGCTTGAAATGGAAACATAACTCTCGTTTTCAAACAAAACTGTGTAAAAGCAACTAACACTAGATAGATGATGCAACATCTGAAGTAAATCAGTCCAAAGGGTTATTCAAAGAACATAACCAAGATAAGTTGAGAACACAAAAATAGAAAGAAAAAAGATTACAACATGCATAGCTTATTTAGTCAGCTCTTTTCCTTTTGCCTCCAGCTCCATTGATTTGAGCCAAGCTTGGAACATAACTAAGAATAGCCGGCCAACATGCACGCGATGTATCTAAACAAGAATCCACTTGCATGACTTGATTATCCTCCCCAATAACGTATATTATGTTCTTGCTCTTGTCCTTGTAATTGAGGTCAATCCATCTACTACTACACACAATGACTTTCTTCTCCTCGTTGAGCAAGAAACTTACATCACAGAAAAGTCCAATAACAGAATTGTTCAAATCCAATACCAACACTTTGCTCCATGACAAAACATTAGTCTCATCAATCTTATTTGTCACCAATATCTCAATCTTGGATGTATAATCGAGCTGTAAAAACACTGAAAGCTTCTCTTCTCTAACAACGGAGAGAAGAGAAGTTTCATAACTCTCAAACTGATAAGGAAAATGCACAAGTAGAGATGATTCCTCTAATTCAAAATCAAATATGTGCAAGGATTCTCCAGGGTGTTGTTTTGTTTTATCTCTAGCAAACCAGTAAATCTTCCCCTTCAAAGACAAGCGATGACTAGGGCGTCCAACGGACCACCCTGGTGTGATACCATGATCAAGAGTCCTTCATGAATTCGAGCTAAAATTGTAGATTTCCCCTCTACCATGATCATAGTTCAATATTTTGTAGCTCTTATCGCAAGATTTCTTGTCTTGGCAGTATCCGAGAGCTCTCGTAACTGTTGGTTTGTTTGAGTTTGGTCGTATTTTACTAAGTCATATAAGTTAGGTTGTACTTGAAGTCAAACGGTGTGTGTTAGAGTGTTCGTTAAGAAAGTAGTTATTGTGTGCAGAGTCACAAGAGAGAAGAGTTGCATCTCTTTACTTTGTGTCTCTTGTAAACCTATTTAAAGTGTTGTTGTAATATCTAACTTTATGTTGTTCAGTTCTGTTTTGTCTAATCAATAAAAGAGAAGTTATGTTTCTTACTCTGTTTCTTTGTTCTCTGTTTTTTCTTGTTCTTTCTTGTTCAAGTCTTCTTGTTCAAGTAAAACACAAACACAAAATCTCAGAGAAACACTAAGATGGTATCGTGAGCAAGGTTGATCTAAGGACCAAATCAAAGCGAAAGAGAAGACATAGATCATGGAAGCAACATCGCAACAAGTGGTTCCCATATTTGATGGAAACAATTATGATTTTTGGCGAATTAAGATATCAACTATCTTAAAAACCAGAAAATTGTGGACGGTTTTGGAAGATGGAGTTCCTGAAAGACCGACACAAGCATTGGAGACACCGGAAGTGCTCCGATTGAAAAATCAGTGGGAGGAAGCATCAACAAAGGATTTGATGGCACTGCAAATTCTGCAAACTGCCGTGTCTGATCAAATCTTCCCTCGCATTGCACCGGCGGTTACATCGAAGGAAGCATGGGATGCTTTGAAATCTGAGTTTCAAGGAACTCCGCAAGTACGATTAATAAGGCTTCAATCGTTGAGAATGGAGTATGAAAAATTGAAGATGAATGAAGGTGATAACCTAAAGGTTTTCACGGGGAAACTAATTGATTTGGGAAATCAATTAAGGGTTCATGGTGAAGAGAAGACGGACTATCAAATTGTCCAGAAAATTCTCATCTCTCTCCCAGCAAGGTTCGATAGTATTGTGGCGGTGATGGAGCAAACAAAGGATTTAACCACATTGTCCGTGATGGAGTTGATAGGAACTCTTCAAGCGCATGAAAATCGTGTCTCTTTACGGAATGAAGATACGTCCGAAGGTGCGTTCAATGTTCAAACAAGAGGAGGGAGATCTGGGTACACACCAGAGAACAACAAAAGCCATGAGTACCAAGGCAAAGGCCAAAAATGGTGTGGTTTTTGTAAAAGGAATAATCACACAGAATCTGATTGTTGGAAGAAGCCTAAGAATGAAGATAAAGGCGAAAAAGTGTGGAACAAGAAAGAATGCTACAACTGTGGCAAAGTTGGTCATTTATCAAGGGAGTGCTATTCTAAGAAGTATGAAAAAGCACACATGAGCCTTGAAGATGACGATGATGAAGGTCATATGCTCTTTAGTGCAAGTGAAGAAACACCAACAACAAACAAAGGTGATGTATGGGTGGTGGATAGTGGCTGCACAAATCATATGACGAGAGAAGCGAGATACTTCACAAAGCTTGATAGAAGTATCAATGTTCCAATCAAAGTAGGCAATGGAGAAGTCGTAATGACGACCGGGAAAGGAGACGTTGCTGTTATGATAAACAGAGGAAAAAGAGTGATCAAAGATGTCTTTCTAGTGCCGGAAATGGAGAAAAGTTTGCTGAGTATTCCGCAAATCATATCTCGTGGATATCGTGTCTTGTTCGAAGACAAACGATGCACAATCTCATATCGTAAGGGAAAGAAGATCATGGAGATAAAAATGGTGGAGAAAATTTTTCCAATCATGTGGAATTCTTCTCAAGAAAGTGCAACAACTACATATGAGAAAGATATTCTCTTACAAACTGAGAAGGTGGAGATATCTAAAGATGTTGCCATTGAAGAAGGA
This sequence comes from Arabis alpina, assembly GCA_900128785.1. Classification (NCBI taxonomy): domain Eukaryota; kingdom Viridiplantae; phylum Streptophyta; class Magnoliopsida; order Brassicales; family Brassicaceae; genus Arabis; species Arabis alpina. Next base: position 13,543,188 of record LT669790.1, read on the forward strand.
AGAAAGTGCGATGGGGAAAGACATGAAGAACTCAAGAGGAATTCTTACTCGCCCATAAAGAATCCAGAGCCAAAAACAGAGGAAGTTGAAGGAATTACCAGACATAGTCATCTTCAAATCAGCGATGGTGATGTCAAGGAAGAAGAAGAGGATGCCTCTAAAGCACCAAAGGTGGTGGAGTTTGAAGATTTGGCTTTCGTACATGAAGCTTGCTTTAACGTGTCGGTGGAAACACAAACATGTGATGAAGCGGTTGCGATCAAGGCATGGAGAGATGCAATGCGTGAAGAAATCAACATGATAGAAAAGAACAGTACTTGGCTACTTGTAGACAAACTGAAGAAGAAGCATATCGCTACGAAATGGATATATCGCGTCAAGACAGATGCGAATGGAAATCCTACCAAGTATAAAGCTAGATTGGTCTCTAAAGAATTTTCTCAACAATACGGTGTTAGCACGACAAAGATTTGAAGACTTAAGAAAGAAGCTTGGAGTTAGACCGAAACTCAATCAAGGAGGTGTGTTGGTTTATTTGAGTTTGGTCGTATTTTACTAAGTCATATAAGTTAGGTTGTACTTGAAGTCAAACGGTGTGTGTTAGAGTGTTCGTTAAGAAAGTAGTTATTGTGTGAAGAGTCACAAGAGAGAAGAGTTGCATCTCTTTACTTTGTGTCTCTTGTAAACCTATTTAAAGTGTTGTTGTAATATCTAACTTTATGTTGTTCAATTCTGTTTTGTCTAATCAATAAAAGAGAAGTTACGTTTCTTACTCTGTTTCTTACTCTGTTTCTTTGTTCTCTGTTTTTTCTTGTTCTTTCTTGTTCAAGTCTTCTTGTTTAAGTAAAACACAAACACAAAATCTCAGAGAAACACTAAGAGTAACTAGGAGAAATGTTTGCTGGCTTTGATCCATCTGGTTTGACCAGTAATAGGGTTCCAAACCACGAGTCTAGATAGGTCTTCGTTAGTGCAAAACAATAAGCTATCGCAGTGAACAACATTACATATTTTGAACTGAGCTCCTGAAAGTGGATCGGGTAGGCTAAGGGCTCTTTTTACCTCTAGAGATGGAACAATTCCATGGAGATTTACGCTCAATGGACAAACAGTGAATTCCTTTTTTAACATGAGAATTATAAACTCCTGTGCAGCTTTATCAGAGTGCTTTCTTGTGAACTCCAATCATGTTTTAGAAGACGATTCCATCTTTTGCAAGTAGATCGTAATCGTTTCAGATATGTTGCCGGTATGCGACATAATATCTCCTCTACCAAATCACATGGAAGAGGAATAAAAACAGATGCTCGAGAAACTGGAGAACGAAAGGCCAAAGGAAGTTGTTGTGTGTAATCCTGGAGTATGGCTAAGTTTTTAGGGTTACAAACCTAGTTCACTACAAGTATCTCTGAACTTTTTTTCTTTTGCATCACGCAACGATTTGAGTTTCGATTCTGCATCTCTCACCAAAGACATTACGAAAGGTAGTTCATCGATTTGGTCACCCAACAATTCAACTTCGTTGTGGAGAGTAGCTAATTGGTTGTGGAGGATGGTAATAGCCTCTAAAGTATTCTTTTCCTTCATACTTTACACAGGAACAACAAGTCAATCAGAATACAGACCCTAAACACTTGTACTTATATGCAATTCATCGAGAGACTCTAAAGTCTAAACTTTGAATAGTATATGTTTTACTATGTTACGCTTCAACCCTAATAATTCCAATATCTTCTAATTTTGACTCGAGTTCATTTTTATTTCTTTTTCCTTTTTCCTTTCGCCACACACCAATGAGTAACGAAATAATAGAACATTTATTTTCTTTTGTAAAAAAAAAGTAAATATTTGAGTATATTCTCGACGAAAACACAATAATCAAGTAAAACATGTTATGAGATGGAATTTAAAAGAGAGTAAATATTTGTGTAGATTTTTTTTTAACTCTTGTGTTTTATTGAAATTGATTTTAAACATATTATCATAGAAGGAGTTCAAGATATGCAATACAAAGAGAAACTAATGGTATTTTCCGTACCTGAGAAAAGGTAGTTTTGATAACACATTAGCGATACTAAAACGGTCTTGTTTCGAGTTTAAAATAAGCGATTAGGTGTTTCCAAATCCACAATAACAGCTGGATTTTCAATATCTTTTACGATAACACGACAACTGTTTAGATAAATCTCCTTCTTTGATTGTATCTCTTATTTGTGTATATTCTCTTATGCTAAATAGTAAATTTTTTATTATAAAATATGTAAATAATTGTTCTTGTATAAATAAGCCTATGAATTAATCAATAAATGAGAAAAACTATCATAATTGGGGTTCCTCCAAAATCTATCAAAGCATGATTAACTGAAACCAAAATACCTTCTTTCCGAAGCAATCCGCACATTGGTTATTAGTTTTCCGGCCTTTGAAATTGTAAGATGCTTTATATATATAGATGTCTTCGTTTTGTTCCAAAGAATTCCATTAGAAACTCGCAGGCAGGCATGATCAAAATTTGAATCTAGTGACTCCTGAAAACGATCCAAAATGATAGTAAGGTAAGAGACCTCTCTTTCTTTTCCTCAGCTTGCTTCACTTCTTCTTCTTCTACTGAGACATTTGAGATATTATCTGGTGGAGAAGCACGAACCTTTGTCACTTTGTGGCATCCACCCCCTTCTTATATTCAAGTGATTTGGACAAAGTCGGAATACGAGATGTTGGAGGTTTCAAGTCGTGATATAACAAGAATATGCCATTAAGAACTTGCGGTTCTTAGGCATTCGAAAATGAAAGACGTGAACCACTTATGCGTTTACTACACCATGAAAACGGAATGGTTGATGATTTTATAGTTGTACAGCTTGTAACTTGGGTGAAAAGAAAACTCAGAGCAGAGATAGCTCTGTACATGTTTTATGAATCACTCATCAATAAATTATAAAGAATTGAATTTGAAGCATAACTCTTTCTTCCTTAGACATGATTTGATCATAAAAAACTGTGTCAGAGGATTATTCAAAGAAAACGACCAAGAAAAGAAAACAAGAAGAGATTAATAGTACAACATGTTGGAGCTTATTCAGTCACCTCTCTTTCTTTTGCTGCCTCCAACTCCCTCGATTTGAACCAAACTTGGCACATAATTGAGAACAGTTGGTCCATTGAAATCTATTGTGTTTAGTCTCAAGTGCACTTGTGTGACTTTATTGTCCTCCCCAACACAGTATATCTTGTCTTTAGTCTTGGCCTCGTTGGCCTTGTTAATGTTAATCAACCTCTCACAACACAGGGCGACATTCTTCTCCTCGTCTAGCAAGAAACTCCCACCACTCGAAATTTGAAGTTTAGGGCTCAAAGTCAATGCTAAGACCTTGCTCCATGGCACCGGTTTGGTCTCATCAATCTTATTTGTCACCCATATCTCAGTCATGCATGTAGGATCACGTTGTAATAACACTGAAAGCTTCTCTTCTCTAACAACGGAGAGACTCACAGTTTCATATGTAGAACACTGATAGGGAAGACGCACAAGAACATATGATTTCTCTGATGTAAAATCAAATTTGAGCAAGTATACGCCGGAATGCGTTTATGTTTCATCAGTAGCAAGCCAGTAAGTATTCCCCTTCAAAGACACGCGACGTCACCGCAACCAGAGTGCCAGCCTGGAGCGATGTCGTGATCAAGAATCCTCCATGAATCGAGCTAAACTCGTAGATTTTCAAATCTATGCCATAACAATTATAGCTTAGTATATTGTAGGTCTTACTGGAGTATTTGCTGTCTTGGTAGTCGTATCCGAGGACATATGTGGCGAATTTCTCGTTACAGACTTTGATCCACCTGGTTTGACCAGTACAGGGGTTCCAAACCACAAGTCTAGATCGGTCGTTGGATGTCAATAACAATAAGCTGTCACAGTGAAAGATTTAAGATATATTGAATTGATATGAAATATTACATTGAATTCGAGCTCGAGATGTATCGACTTGATATGATTTACTAGAATGTGGATCAAATAGCCTAAGCTAGCTTTTTACCTCAACAGATGGAACAACTCCATGGAGACTGAGGCTCATCAGACAAATCATAGATTGGGGGTTCAACATGAGAGTCAGAAACTCCTTTGCGGCTTTATCAGAGTGTTTTCTAAATCTCGCTACATAGTATCTCCTCTACCAAATCTTTAGGAAGTTCTAACATGGTCACGTTAACTGTGATCTCTCCAAGGAAGAACAATTTAGGGCTTTTTTTTTATAGAGAGCTAAACTATTTCCTTTTCCATTTTATTGCAAACTTGATAAATACCCCAAATGTTCTAGCAAATTAGAAAACTACACTGAATCTTAAAGAAATTTGAAAATTTGCACTTGAGTTACGTATAAAATAGATCTATACATTTTTGACTAATTATTATCTAAATTAGTGTATAATAAAATAATTTTAAGTTATGAAATTTGAATTCATAATCATAATTAAATTTAAATGTATATTCTCAATTGTGTTGGAGGCAATGGGGACCTACCTAAGTCCGAAACACTCTCAACACAATGTAAACTGAGTAGGTGATGATTATATAGTTGTACAACTTGTAACTTGGGTAAAAAGATCAAACTCAGAGCAGAGACAGCTCCGTACCTGTTTCATGAATCACTCATCAATAAATTATGAAAGCAAGGAAAGTTTTTCTTCCTACGAAATATGATTTTATCATAAAACTTAACACTGAGCATTGAGCCGTTAATAATAATGAAATATCAGTGATTATTCAAAGAACATGACCAAGATAAGTTAAGAACAACACGGTGTTGTCAACACCCCAAAAAGAAGAAGAGATTACAACATGTAGGAGCTTAGTCAGTCACCTCTTTTTTATTTTGAATTGCCTCCAACTCGCTACATTTGAACTAAACTTGGAACATAATTGAGAATAGTTGACTCACCTGACTCCACTAGAACAAATCCCTCCAACACATGTGTGACTTTATCATCCCCTCCAACAATGCATGTCATCTCCATGTCCCTGGTATCGTCGCCATCCACGTCATGCCACCTCTCACAACACACAACGAGTCTCTTCTCCTCATTGATCAAGAAGCTTCCTGAAAACGAAGGTTCAAGACCAAAGCTCAAATCCAATTCTAAGACCTTCCTCCATGACATTGCTTTTGTCTCGTCAATTTTTTCTGTCACGCATATCTCAGTCTTGGAATTCCTTTCGCGCTGCAATAACACCGAAAGCTTCTCTACTATAACAACGGAAAATCTCGCTTTTTCAAATTCAAAACCCTGATAGGGAAGAGTCACATGTACACACTTGTCAGTTGAAAAATCAATCTGAGCAAGGATAGGCCGAGGTGATTTCTTGTTATCTCTTCAGCAAACACGTAAGCGTTTCCATTCAAAGAAACGCAGTGAGTATAGTATCCAATGCACCAACCAGGAGCAGTATCATGATCAAGAGTCCTCCATGAGACAAGAGGCTGGGGAGTGAGATCGTTAAACTTTATTCCTTATGGAAGCTTCATTTATGAGTATGTTGGAGAGCTTTTAAAGGATAGTGAAGCTGAAACACTGACCGGGGAAGGTGAAGGGGAAGATGAGTGTCTCTTTGACCTTGGCAAGGATGATACGAGCGGGTTCACTATCACGGAAAGGGAACATAGGGAGGTTTATAAAGCATAGTTGCTCGCCAAATATCTACACACAGGAAGTATTGTACGACCATGCGGATAGTGAGGGATTCTCCTATCCGCATGGTCGTACAATACTTCTTGTGTGTAGATATTTGGCGAGCAACTGTGGTTTATAAACCTCCCAGTGTTCCCTTTCCACGCAGCCTGCTCGTTTTATCCTTGCCAAGGTCAAAGAGATACTCATCTTCCCCTTCCCCGGTCAGTGTTTCAGCTTCACTATCCTTTAAAAGCTCTCCAACATACTCACAAATGAAGCTTCCATAAGGAAGATTTCCAAAGCATCTTTGCAGCCAAAACAATAGTAGCTCAGTATTCTATAGCTCTTCTTACCATTGGATTTGTTGTATCCGAGAAGAAAGTTGCGTTTTCCCTCGCCAAGATTGCCGATTCTGATCCACTTGGTTTCACGAGTAAGTGGCTTCCAAACCACTATTCTAGATTCCTTTTCTTCGTCAGAAGTGCATAACAATAAGCCGTCACAATGAAAGACTTGAGATATAGCGAAATGATGATCTAAACCAGGATCAGGTAGGCTAAGCTCACTTTCTACCTCTATAGGTGGAACTCCATCGAGATTGATGCTCATCGGACAAATCATGAAGTCATGGGTTAACAACAGAGCCAGAAACTCCTTTGGGGCTTCCTTGCGAAACTCACCCATGTTGAAATAAACAATATTGTAAGTTGGTCGTATAATCGTATCAGAGATGTCGATGGAACGAGAAAGAGTATCTACTCCACCAAATCTTTAGGAAGTTCTCCGAAGCATATGGTGGCTCTGCATTTTATTTAGGGTTTTGGTTTTCACCCTCCGGCGCTCTTTTCGAGTCATAGTTTCTCCCCTATTAGGTTAAGTAACTTATTAGAAGAAAAACAAAAATCTTGAGATTAGTCTTTCTATTAAACCAAGGATTTGTGGTTTATTACCTCTAAATTCACTAAACCAGAGGGTACTATTACAACGCCGTCCATAAGTGTTGATTCTCTTGGTTTTCATTTATGCAATAAATCTTTAATCTAATAACAGTGAATTGCAAACAAAGTTTTCTGGAAGGATTCAGTATGCTGTTTCCAAAGTCGGGTTGAAGAAACAAGTTAAGTAAAAAAAAGGGTCGAGATTTATGTAAATATAAATAAAGAACGAACCGGATCGAATAAAAACAGAAAGTAAAATGGATGAAAGTATTCAAAAGTGGTGGGTATTTTTCTAATTAATATTGCATGAGCTGTCTCATCAAATGTGAGAACAACTATGTGTTTACATCTAGAGTTAAATACGAACTATAGTTACATAAAGTAAGTATGATCACATAAAGCACTATGGTTTAGTTACATCAATTCATAAATGAGTTGGCCTTGGGCTTACTCTTTTAATGGACCGAAAATATGGATTTGGGAGGTGCAAATCTATGTCTAACACAGTATATTGTATACATATAATTTTACATTTCTTCATTGGTTGTTTTTACAGTTTTTCATTTCTTCACTTTACTTCGGAAAGAGGGCTTCTTCCACTCTTGCAATATATAGGGAAGTCGTGAGGTTGTCATGGGGAGATTGAATGGCTTGGGTGTAGGTTCTTCTCATGATGTTTCTTGGATTAACTTAAGCATGGGTCTCGTGCACAAAGATTATTGCCCACAAGGAAAGTTACCAAAATAATGTGATACATGTAGATCAAGCCTTCTTGGCTTTGGTATTTGTGAATTTTCGGCTGATCACTTTGCGGTCCATCTAGGAGTGACCAATTTGGATGGTCCAGTCCAACCCAAAAACCCTAAAATAAGTTGGATATAAATCTATACACAAACCTATCAAAGCCTATATATGTGGATTTATGGAGTTGGATTGGATGTTTACAAGGTGAGACATCCGCCATACTTTCATGTCCACTTCCTCCAGGGGTCAGTTGTTCTTGCCGAGAAGCTAGTTGCCGGAGAGGAGTGTATTTCACCTCAAGCAATTCAGATGAAACATACTATATAGAAGCTTTATTATATTGAAAACTACTTTAGATCATTCGCCGACATATTTTTGGAGTTCAAAAAACTACACATCATGCCAGCCTGATATATCTAGTCAATCTCGCATGATATGTATTTTTTTGTAACGCATCAAAATATATTTTTTGTATAATACTTATATTTTTGGGTTTTTAATTTTATTTCTGAAATTTTATATTATTATTAATTTAGTTTTATAATTTTAAGTTCAAAATTTTATATTATTAGTAATTTTCAATATAACCATATAAAAAATAATAAATTCTAAAAAAATTTGATGTCTTGCAACTCGCAAGTCTCTAGCAAATTTGTGAGGGGATTGCGAATAAGCAAGCTCTAGCAAGTCCCTTCCAAATATGCTAGAGAGATGTGACGAGAGAAAAATAATTCTTATCAAAATCCTCGCAAATTTGCTAGGTATTTTGCAATGATTTTGAAATACAATTGCTACGTTATCAAAACTTTTGTGATTCGTTTGTAATAACTGCTACAAATTTACGAGGTACCTTTAGCATTTTGTGAAGGAAGTGCTACAAATTTGTTTTCCTCGATTGTGAAGGGTTTGTGAGGGGTTGAATTTTGCAAGTAGCGTATTGCTATGAACTCGTATTCCTAGCAAATCTTTTGCAAAACGTGATTTAAGAGGGATTGTTAATGCAAGTGAGGCAGTATGTAGTGTAGGAAATAAATGACACAAGAGAATTTTTAACGAGGTTCGTTTTCTACTCCCAAGTCCAGATTCAAATCCACTAGACTAAGAAAGCAATACACAATTGCAAACGCGTAAATCAAGTACAACTTCTTAATTTACCGCTCTATTCAATAGCATGGATTCTTCAGGATAACCTAACCCTGAGCTAAACTTCCCCTGAGCCTAGACTTAAATTTTGTGGAATCTCCACAACACCAACATCAACTATTGGCAACAACACCCAGCCACGAACAGCACGACCAGGTCAATACCCAACCACTTGATATGTTCAAGTAACACAAACTGCTACAATAGCAGATGACAACAACAATACGAACTGCTTTAGATGAACAGCTGCAACACACCAGCAATACGAACTGCTTCAGACGAACAACACCAACACAACAACACCACAAACTGCTTCAGACAAGCAGCAACACCAACATGAACACAAAGGACGCCTTCTTCTCTCAAACCATTTTTCTGTGATTTTCTCTTCTAAGGGATGTAAAAACGCTGCAGCCTCGTTCCTCTCTATATATATACTAACAGACAGAACTTACTTAACCCTACACACCATTCCTTTATCGATAATGATAAATTTCCTTATTCTTCTCTTGAATATATTCTTCAAATATATTCTCCTTTGCCTCCAAGTAATATCATTTTTCTTTTCTAGCTCAATCCACGTTAGCAACAACTCAATACTCAAGCTCCTCTTCAACAACCACACATCACAATTTGACTCTGCATTTCATGTAGTACTTTCGACTGGTACATGAACAACTCCAAATAACTCCTCTTCAGGGATTTGCTGAGAATTCTTCCCTAGCGCCGATGTATTCTAGTATTATAATTATCAGCATTGAAAATATCAAACAAGATAATTGTCAACATATTTAAATATATACTAGCCAAATATATAAAACATGAAGCAAGTAGAAAATATAAGTGTTGATGTAGTCTTAAAATTATGCTTCACATCCATGACTCATTAATAAATGATTAATGGAAATCAAGTCAAAAAATTAAAAGAATTTCGAAAAGACAATCAATTCATTGATATATCAAGAAATTGTTTAGATACAAAGAATCAATCTTCATTAGTGACTGTGGAAGTTAAATTCCGCACTAGGTATTTATTAGAGAATCCGAGGAGAAATTTTATTGTTCTAAGAAATGTCTAGGTCTAATCGAATGAATCGACGAATGAAACGAAAATGGTATTTTATTTATCAACGAACAAAGAATACAAGTGCGTAGTGAGCAGTAACTAGCTAGCACTTTAGTCGAGTATACGTGTGTAAAAGAATTTAGGTCGAAATCTGCCACTTCTCATTGTATTTATAGTTCCTTTGGTTTCGTTCGTCAGCTCTGAAAGCTCAGGTCCTCGTCGCGTATCTCGAGCCATTCGGTTGTGATCTTCCGGAAATAAGTTCATGGTCCATGGTCTCCAGTTAACTCGTTCTCAGGCCCAGCTCTTTTTTGGACTTATCTGTTTGTCTGTGGTCCTAGCCCATTCCGAGCCCGATTCACTCCCTTAATGGAACGTAAGTGGGCTCGGACTTATTCGGGGCCTTAAGTCTCCGCATTGACCTTCTGTACTCTGAAATTGACTTGTTTTGTGCTGGGTTTTTAGCTGGGCCGAATTCGGTGTGACGAATCCAGCTCAAACAGTGACGATTGATCAAATCTCTCAAAATTAATTCTTTATTAATTTTTTCAGTTAATTTGATTTGTTTTGCGCTTATGTTGATAATTTGTAATTTTAGTCTATATAAGTTCATTTTTCCATTCATTGCAAATATATAAAATTTAAAAGAGAGTGTTTTTCCAAAAGTTTTGACTTTGTGTGGATTTACTAAGGTCTTGATTTGTGATCTCATAACAAAGGTTGTACACCTTTGAGTGGCGATCCTCGATCCACCATCAAAACCATCAACCGATCCAACGAGTGAGCGTTAAAACCACCTTATTCGATCTCTATCAAATATCAACACCTTCATTCACTGAACCCTGCTAGGTCCCATCATTCCATCCACGCCTTGTATCTTATATTAAGTGTATGTTGTATAAATGACATGTTATTTTTTATATGTTTCGTTTTACAAGTTATTCAACTGTTTGAGCAATTTTAGTACAACAATAATATAATCGGTTTGACACTTACTCACATTATCACTTGATTATATTATTTGATTGCAAAACTATTTACACCTATATATTCATATATTTGAGCGGACGATGAGAAATAAGAATGAACCTGAGTAAAGGCTATGATCTCAATTGCAAGCGAAGGAGAAGAAAGCTTTGAAGGTTTGTATATCACTAGGTCTTCTCGAGAAAGTGCTTGAACTGTACATTGGTACGCATACTCTTGCTATCACAGAGACTCCTCAAGGTGTTGCCACGACTACTCTTACGGTCATAGAGACTCTTCAAGTTGCTGCCATAGAGAAAACATACTTCGAGTGGAGTAAATAAGAGGGTCTCGTAGATGCTTACAATGGTGTGAAGGCGGCGTTTCAAGAAAAGACGAGGGAGCCTGCTAAACCCAAAAGCATCCACGAGCAACTAAGAAGACGGTTCCCACATCTCACAATGGGACATGTTCAGGCTGCATTCACAAGGAGAGACGTGAGGCGAAGAAAGTTCTTGCAGGGAAGTGATCGAAACGGGATGATATCGTTTGGTAACTAAAATATTTCGTGTAAATATTCTATGCAAACAAATGAATTAGGTATCATTTATTATTATTTGGACCCAACGAAACATTAGTCTTAAGCTTTGGAAATTTAACCAAACCGAATCAGAAATATTTCATTTCGTTTTGGCTCGGTTACTTTAGCCAACCTGATCGGTATAAGATTAAAACTGATTCATCCATATCCCCAACGAAAGTTTTAGTATTTTGATCCAACTATACCAAAACAAAATGCTTTTAGAAACTAAATAATCCAATACAAAACTTCACAAAACTAAAAATATGAAAATCAGTCGAAATCCACATGTATATTAGATTTTGATTAACAATAAAAAAGTTAAACCAAATTCACAACACTCACGAAATCAAATATTAGTTTGAATTTGTATCCCTCTCTTCCATTGTTCAATGATTTTGATTTTGACGACGATTATAACTGCTTTACGACGACTATTTGCTAAAAGACACTTGTAGCGACAGGATCATTTTAAGTAACATAAAGTCATTTGATAAGATCAGAGCTATTTAAATCTGCTGACGTGTATTACAGCCATGTTTTACATCACGTGGCCGTGTCTTAACGAGACCACCACCAGACCGTAAAACGGAATCGTCGCTTTTCTTTTTTTTCTTCGGCCGTCGCTTTCTCCTCCTCCTCCTCCGTCTTCGTGCTTTTTTGCATCTCTTTCGTATTTCCTTTTTCGATAAACCCCAATTCAAGGAAGAATCTGAGAATCAAGACGCCTCATTAGATAGAGTTTCTCAAGGAATAAAAAAAGCCCTAAATTGATTTGAGAACGAAGCGTATGGATTGTGGCAAAACACTCTAGTTTTTATCTGAGGTTGGTTCGTTGATCAAATGCTCTTCGTGATGAAAACAGCTGTTCTGTAGGTAATTTCGTTTATGCGTTTTTGGATTGTTTTTCGACTTAGTCAGCTCTTTTTATTCTTGATTTGAGGTCATTGATTAGTCTCTGTGTTAGTACTATCTTCAAAAGGTTTGAATTAGCTCTGAGATGACCAATGAAGCAGTAGAGAATAGAGATCGTATAGACAAAACCGTAGTCATGTCTTTTTTTAATAATTGGCAATTGTTTTCTGACCTGTATCAAACCTACCGACCAACTACCTTCAGCTGAATTGCATTGAACTCAATACTTGCAATCTCATCTAATGAATGATTCTGCAGATCGTATTAGACAAATACTGGTCAGTAACAAGGTAGAAGAATGTCTGATATGTCCAGCAAGACCCGAAATATGTTGGAGGGTTTGGTTAAAGACACTTCTTTTAAATGGTTGCTCGGAAAACAAACTTCTTTTGATGAAGAAATCGAGGAAATGGGAAGATCCCCATCTGCTGGGTCCAATTGGATACCTGAGCTTTCTCCTGTAGCCAATGTGGTTGTCCGTAGATGTTCAAAGTAAGTATTTTTTTTCATCGCTAAGTGAGCAGTTTTCAGAATGAAATTTACAGGGCTCATGAGGGTTTCTAGTGTTTGAATAGTGTAGGCTTTGATCAAGATAAGCTAGCTTTTGGTGTTTTGATCATTTGTCAAAGAATGCATCTACTTATAGGTTTCCACAACAAGTAACAAGGGATTTACTGAAAGTTTGGTTATTGATCACGAAATGCTAATGCAGATTGAGGTTATTGATCTGTCTTTATATTGTTTTGTATATGCGTTGACTATATAACATTGATGCAGAATACTTGGTGTTTCTGCAAACGAGCTGCGAGATAATTTCAAACAAGAGGCATTTGAATCTCTAAAGCAGCCCTCTCTATTTGCAAGAAACTTTCTGGAGTACTGTTGTTTCAGGGCACTTTCACTGTCTGTGGGAGTAACAGGTCATCTAGCCGATAAAAAATTTCGGCGCTTAACCTTTGATATGATGGTTGTCTGGGAAGTGCCAGCTGTTGCTAGCCAGGCTTTGCTCAGTGTAAGGCTCCTTTTTTTACTTTGTTCTGCAACCCTTGGAAGCATCTCTTCCTTAATTATTTTTTCCCTTTGAAACAGGTAGATGAAGATGCAACAGTGAGTTTAGAAGCTTTCTCACGAATCGCACCAGCAATTCCTATAATAGCTGATGTGATCATATGTGAAAATCTGTTCGAAATGCTTACTTCATCAACAGGTGGTCGGCTTCAGTTCTCTGTTTATGACAAGTATCTATATGCACTTGAGAGGTAAACTTTCTATCGTTAGGAGCCGAACTACTTTGTCTGGAATCACTGTATAGACAGCAACTTTTGTCCTTTGTTTATAGAGCGATAAAGAAAATGAGGACTCAGTCCGAATCTTCTCTGCTTTCTGGTGTCCGATCGAAAAAAGAGAAGATTTTGGAAATAGACGGGACAGTTACTACCCAACCAGTTCTCGAACATGTTGGAATATCAACATGGCCAGGTATTGTTTGTAATTTCTCAATAGTCGCGGTCTTGGTATTTATATGTAGCGCTCACTTTGCCACGATACTGTTCAGGTCGCTTGATCCTGACGGACCATTCACTATATTTTGAGGCCTTAAAAGTCGTGTCTTACGACAAACCAAAGCGATATGACCTATCTGAAGATCTAAAGCAAATAGTTAAACCTGAGTTAACTGGTCCTTGGGGCACTCGGCTTTTTGACAAGGCCGTTTCTTACAAGTCTATATCTCTGTAAGACCATGTCTTTTTGCATTAAATTGATTGTAATCTCTTGTACAAACTGAAACATCTCTGTTTTGTGAATGATCTATTAACAGCTTTTAATGGCTGTCTGTTGTAGATCAGAACCAGTAGTAATGGAATTCCCAGAGCTTAAAGGCCACACACGCCGTGATTACTGGCTCACTATTATACGAGAAGTATTATACGTTCACAGTTACATAAACAAGTACAAGATCACCGGTTTGGCAAAAGATGAAGCACTCTCAAAAGCTGTCCTTGGTGTTATACGTGTGCAAGCTATTCAAGAACTCAGTTTGACAAACCAAATGCGTTACGAGAATCTTCTCCCGTTCAATCTCTGCGATCAGCTTCCTGGTGGAGATTTGATTCTTGAGACGCTTGCAGGGATGTCTACTTCAAGAGAGCTCGATCGATCAAATAGATCCAAAGATACAGGTAACACTACTTCTTATCAAAACAATTTATACCTAATGGTGTTTTATTGATCTTGACCAAGAATGTAATGATTGAAAGCGATGTATGTTATGTGATTATAATTTGAAGTCTGTGAGTAAGTAATGTCTAATGTATTTGTAATTTAAATACCAGGGAAGTTACACTCCACGGCTTCAGATATGGTTTCGCAGCTGGGTTCTGTGTTTGGAGGATCGAGTCCAAGAAGCAGAACGAGTGAGACGAGTAGTCTTGTGGTAGGTGAAGTAGTGGTTGGAGATGTGAATCCATTAGAGAGAGCAGTGAAGGAGTCGCGTAAGAACTACGAGAAGGTAGTGCTTGCGCAAGAGACGATTAATGGAGTCAAAATGGATGGAGTTGACACCAATATAGCCGTAATGAAGGTAAAACAAAAACAAAAGAACAAACAATTTGACGGGAAGATTTTTAACCGTGTTTTAGCAAACATTAAACTGGTCTTTTTCGTTTCAGGAACTGATGCTTCCGATAATGGAAACCGGGAACTTGATTATGTCTCTGATATATTGGGATGATTCTATGAAGTCTACTGTTTTCTGTCTCTTGTCCAGTTTCATAATTTGGAGGGGATGGCTTGTTTATGTCTTTGCTCTCGTGTCTCTCTTCTCCGCACTCTTCATGCTTCTAACAAGATGTTTCAGCAGAGAAAAGCTCATGATCGAGCTAAAAGTAACCGCTCCTCCACCGATGAACACGATGGAACAGCTTTTAGCTGTCCAGAACGGGATCTCGCAGCTCGAACAGAACATTCAAGACGCAAACATCGTTCTCCTCAAGTTCCGAGCTTTACTATTCTCGCTTTTCCCTCAGGTTTGCCTTTCCCTATAATTTTTAACACAAAAACGCTTCTCCTACCGCTTTGTTTTACAAAAAAAACCGGTATTTCAGGCGAGCGAGAAGTTTGCGATCGCAATGCTGGTTGCAGCGACAATGATAGCCTTTCTTCCAGGACGCTACTTGCTTCTTGTAGTGTTTGTGGAGCTTTTCACAAGATACTCACCACTGCGGAAAGCGAGCACCGAGAAGTTGATAAGGCGGTTGAAAGAGTGGTGGTTTAGTATACCGGCGGCTCCTGTAATCCTCCAACATGATAAAAACGATAAGAAGAAGAAAAACTGATTAAACGGCCGTTTTTATAGTTGCACAGGCATACATACTTACCTAATATGTACATAATTTCTATACTTCCATATGCTTGCATGTACATATGTATCATGTATGCTAATTTTTTCTTACTTTTGTGTGTAAATGAGTAAATATGGTGAGCCAAATCTTGAATTTAATAACATTTTTTAGAACTTTCCAAATTCATCCACACTAGTTTGTGTCGTTGTAATACTTTTTGCTGCTAAAACTGAAATCCAAGTTCCAATTATCATTCTACCAATACAAAGAGAATACAAATCCAAAAGAAACACAAAACCAAAATTGTGTCGAGTACAAAGTAAGAATCGATCATAAACTAATGCCAAAATTTATTATCCACCAAAAAAAAACAAAAATGAGAAGAAAACCTTATTTTCCAAAAGAGGAAAAAAATTGAATTTGGACTAGTAAAAATCACGAAACTCAGCCAAGCCATCGAAGCCAGAAGATGAAGAAGAAGAGAAAGAGCTTCTCATATTAGGCGCGAAAAAAAGTGGATCGTCAAAATTCGCAAACGGTTGATTCCCGCACAGATAACTCTCCGATGGACTCACCGGCGGGAATATCGAATACGTCGAGAAATAATTAATCCCCGTCGTATCGTACATCGGCGGTGGAGGAATCGCCACTGCCGAATACGGCAAAGACGAATTAACCTGACCGTTTTCTCCCATGTTCTCATCAGTTGTTATCACCGACGACGATTCACTATCTTCACTAATCATCGTGTTATTAAAAAACATCCCTTTTCCGGTACCGGAGTAGCTTCTTTGGTAGCTATTACCTCCGCCGCGATTCCGGCTGTTTTTTCTGTCCACGGTGAGATCAGAGACGGTGCTTCGGTTGATTGTTTTACCTCCGGGATCTGTTGTTGTATTACCACCGGAATCTTCGTCGGAGCGAGACATTCCGGTGAGTTTTTGGACAAGAGCCATGAAGTCTTTACGATTAGTGTGTATAACTTTAGGGGATTGTGTGTAGATGATCACCGGATGTCGTGGCTTAGCGGCGGAGGAGGAAGACGACGGAGACGGTGGTTTTTTTATGACGTGTGAGTCTTTGTTAAGTTTTAGAAATGGTGGAGACGGTGAAGGTGACGGTGGGTATAAGATTCCGACGGAGTTTTCATTAGGTTCTCTCTTTGGATGCTGTGGATGATGCTTGTGTTGATCGGTGAACGTTGAGCTCATTTAACAATTTTAAACAAAATTAATAAGAAATACTAATGTTTTTTATTAAATAAATAACGATGAATCATAACAAACAAAAATGATTATTCAAAGTAATAAAACAACCAAATGACTATATTAAGATGCATTAGTGAGTGATTTGTGAGAGATTGTGCAAGTGAAGGAGTTGGCTTTATATAAGGTTCTTGTTTTTGCCTTTGCCTGTGTGCCACGTGTATTGTGACTTGTGTTCTAAGTGGATACTTAAGCTTTTTGGTATGTTTTTTTAGGCTAATACGGTTAAGAAATTTGCTCCACTAGATTGCTGAAATCCAGGTTTTAGTTTTAAGTATGTGATGATAATTAAGGATTTCTTTAGATAATTTAGTGGAGCAAATTTTGGATCTCGCTGTTAATCACATGTTTTTGATGTTTAGCTATAACGGTGGAACAAATAGTTCGTTTTTTGCTAGTTGAGGACAACAAAAGAATTGAATTCAACATTTTAGTCAAAAAATAAACATATGAATCAAAACATTTAATATTCGTATTTCGTGTTTGCATCAAGCTGACTCGGAAAATAATATATGTTTGATAAGCGTTTCTGACAATTGTTCGCTGCAGAGATCGTACTAAGGTTTCTTTTACTGTCCAATTGGATTCACATAATCATTCTTTGATATGTAGACGTTGCATTGTACTAGTCTAGTACATTGTGTGTTTAGTGGCGGTAGATGAATTGAATCGAAAATTTTGAAAACTGCAGGGTAGATTGTAAGTTTTAGAAAGAATGAATTTGTGTGATTCGAGTGAAATGTCTCGAGTCTTCACATTGCTGATGCAAGTTATGACATAAAGTATGGAGTAGATCAGTTCTGGTAACTACTGACATTCTTTCTTTCTTTTTCTTTTTTTCTTTTTTTTTTTTGTCACTTCTACTGACATTCTTTTGTCTAAAACTTTATAAACTATATTGCTTATTATTTGAACTGAAAGCATCTTCTCACTCTTACTTTATTGTAAAAGTGTTTTTCTTCTTCAAGCAGGGTGGTTGGAGATTTTCAGCTTGAGAGACCAATGGAGGAAAAGTAGCTCATGGAGCTTTGGCCAAAAGAATTTGAAAGCAATATTCTGGAACATAGGTGTGTAAATTTCCTGATTGGAAAACTAAGAATCAATTTACTCGAAAGTGTTCACATATTTGGTGCAGACTCTCACCTCAACGTGTTCACATATTTGGTGCAGATCTTCACAAATGAGATTTCCCTTTGTAATTCGACGCATTGATCCAATTTTACTACATAGTAGGATAATTCGTTTGGAAAGTAAGGTTGTTCACAAATTATATACTCAGTTTGCTTTGCAGGTAGAGAGATAGCGAGTTCTACTACACTTGTTAAGCCAACATCTACAATTACAGAACGTTGTTGTTTTGTTTGATCACCTCTGAGGATCTTTAAACCCTCTTTAAGTAGTTTGCTTGAGATCATCCTCACACACTCTATTTACCTTCCAATGGTGTAGAGGAAGCATCATAGGGTAATTCGAGAGAAGGAGGAAACCAAACTGATCGCGCGCAGCCAGCCATGATCAAACAAAAAACAACTGTCTTAATACACAATTTGATATGTTCCTCCAACAAACATCTAATTTTTTTTTATCTAGAATTGTAAAATGAGATCTTCATTTATCAAAGAGAACACTCATAAATTTTCTGTTTATGCATTTTTAGTGTGGGCACAAAGGATTGTTTGTACCACCTTTTTCCTGGCACAGACTCTGTGTGTGTCTATTAATAAATTACTAATTTAACTAGAATAGTAGTTAATTATCAAATAAAATATTTGATAAAATATTTATCAAATAAAATTAATATAATTTTAGTCAAATAATCAATTGTAATTACTTATAGATTTATTATACGAAAATTTAGGTCAATTTTACATGTTTAAATTTGAAATTGTTTTTTTTTATATATAAAGTGTGTTCCACCCGTGAAATAACTGAAACTATCATAACTTATTTTTTAAAAGATACAGTATATGACTCAAATATATAAAAATGAAACATTGGGTATATAACCAAAAACTTGTCTATAATTTCTGAATTTATAAATTAATTATTTTTAATGTTTATTTAGTAGATAATTTGTGTTTTGAAATTATATGGTAATATGCATTATAATAACCAAGTTAGTATTGTGGGTTGAAATAGTGATTAGGTCGTAAGATTTTATATGTATAAATTTGATAATATTAATTACGTTAATTAGATGAGTAAACTTATTTAATTTTTTTTTTGAATATATGTATTAATGTATTTGAAGTGTTTGGATAGGAATATAGTAGTAGTTAATAATAGTTATAGTTTATTTGGGTATAAGATCAAGTTATTTTTGAAGTGTTTGGATAGGAATATACTAGTAATTAGTAATTCTAATTAATTAAATCAAAAAGATAAGAAAAAATGAGAACTTGACACATATCAAAATATCTCTCTTTTAATATACAGAAGATATCACTCAAGCAAGCAACGTCGACCAACTTTAACAACTCCTAATTCACATTTTTTCTTATGTTATTTTTAGAAACACAAGGCCATTTGTACTATTGCCATATATTATTAAAAAGATTAGGATCCACATTTTTAACATATAATAAATGCATACAACATGGTTAGTTAGAAGATAAGAAAAATGATCAATGTGATGTGAAACACACTGATTTTGACGCATGGACCTCCACTTTTAAGCGCATTAAACAAAACGAACAATATGTCAATAAGTAGGGGGTTGGACGAAATTACTCTTTACTCATTTCAACTTGTTATTCGATTCGTATTAGTTTATGTTGAGTTTCCTGCACCAAGACGTCGACTTTCTTCTCAGAAAACAGAACAAACACAAAAAAAAGTTGAGCTTCAGATAAGAACAAGTTTTGCTTCCAAAACAAAACACACAAACAGAGCAAGAACAGAGTGTTTATATGTGAGAGTATAGAGAGAAACATTGTATTGTATAAGCTTAC
This sequence comes from Arabis alpina, assembly GCA_900128785.1. NCBI lineage: Eukaryota > Viridiplantae > Streptophyta > Magnoliopsida > Brassicales > Brassicaceae > Arabis > Arabis alpina. Next base: position 13,562,770 of record LT669790.1, read on the forward strand.
AAGGAGGTTTCTCTAGACTTAAAATTAGCTTTGAGTATACATCGAGTGCTAGTAAAGGGTTTAGGTGTGAGATACTAAAGTAATCCTAGTGTAAAACTCTATCTTGAATCTAGTGGATTCCGAGCATGGCTCGGCGAGATGTAGCGACCTTTTAACGGTGTGAACTCGTTAATTTTTTTGTGTCTTTACTTTAAATCTCTTAAACTCGTATTTAATCCTCATTCCTCAAACACATATAAACACTATGTTCTTGCTATGTTTGTGTGTTCTGTTTTGGAAGCAAAACTTATTCTTATCTAAAGCTCAACTTCCTCTTGTGTTTGTTCTGTTTCCTGAGAAGAAAGTCGACGTCTTGGTGCAGGAAACTCAACAGATTAGTATCAGAGACAGGTTACGGTCTCTTTGGTCTCACTCAGTCTAAATCAGTGAGCCATGTCGTCTACAAGAATCGAGGTTGAGAAGTTTGATGGCAGAGGCGACTATACAATGTGGAAGGAAAAGCTAATGGCTCACCTGGATATCCTTGGTTTGAGCGTTGCTCTTAAGGAAGTTGAGTCCTCTCCAAGCACGGTAATGGTCACTAACTCTGAAGGTAAATAAGTAGAGGAATTAGATAAAAAGGAAGAACTTTTAGAGGAAAAGAGAAGGAAAGCTAGAAGCACTATAGTGTTGAGTGTGACTGATAGAGTTCTTAGGAAGATTAAGAAAGAGCAGACTGCAGCTGCTATATTGAGTGCGTTAGACAAGCTATACATGTCTAAAGCTCTTCCTAATAGAATCTATCTCAAGCAGAAACTTTACAGTTTCAAGATGTTAGAAAGCTTGTCGATTAAAGGCAACATTGATGAGTTCTTCCATCTCATTGAGGATTTGGAAAATACCAATGTAACTATATCTGATGAAGATCAAGCTATCTGGGAGAAGATATGATACTCTATACCTACTTCAGTGGAGACCTATAGTTGCAGAATCACTTGCAAGAGAAAGCAGATAAGATGATATTGTTGTGACATAGAAGATTGGGGGCATATGAGTCAGAAGAATATGAGTCTTCTACTTAAGAAGGGTTATTTAGACAAGAAAAAAGTGTCTACTCTGTAGACGTGTGAAGACTTTATCTATGGGAGAGCCAAAAGAGTGGGTTTTAACTTGGCTCATCATGGTACAATAGAGAAGCTGGAATATGTCCACTCAGACCTATGGGGAGCTCCATCTGTTCCACTATCTCTCAGCAGATGTCAATACTTCATCTCATTTATTGATGATTTTACCAGAAAGGTATAGGTTTACTTTCTTAGAACTAAAGATGAAGCTTTTGAGGCTTTTGTTATCTGGATAAAGCTGGTTGAAAATCAGAGTGGGAATAAGGTCAAAACTCTAAGAACTGATAACGGTCTTGAGTTTTGCAATCAAGTGTTTGATGAATTTTGCAGAGAAAAAGGAATTCAAAGGCACATAACTTGTGCTTATACCCCTCAGCAAAATGGGTTTCAGAGCGCATGAACCGCACTCTCATGGAGAAGGTGAGAAGCATTCTTAGTGACTCTGGTCTCCCAAAGAGATTTTGGGTAGAGGCTACTAACACTGCAACTCTATCATAAACAAGACTCCATCGTCTGTTCTTAACTTTGATATGTCAGACAAGAAATGGTTTGGAAAAGCTCATGTCTATAGCTATCTCAGAATATTTGGCTGTCTAGTGTTTGTTCACACAAATGAAGGGAAACTCAGTCCTAGAGCCAAGAAGGGAATCATGATAGGTTATCCATAAGGATTAAAAGGATATAAAGTTTGGATATGGAAAGACAAGAAGATTGTGGTGAGTAAAAATGTAACTTTCCAAGAGCATGCTACTTACAAGGACTTGGACTTAAAGAAAGAAAATCTAGAAGAGGATTTGAGCTCAGGTGGAGACACCATGATCAATATTGAGCCTCAGGTTCCCCCTAGTTCGGAACCAGTAACTCCTACACCTGCAAGTCCTATCATAACATAAGAAATGGAGGTAGATACTGATATACATGAGCATCCTCCTAGTTACAGTTGGTCAGGCACAGAGGAGAAAGGATTAAGAAAGCCCCAGTTAGATTTGATGATCAAGACTACTTTGCAGAAGCTTTGTATACTGCAGAAGACGGTGGAGAGGTTGAACCTACAGACTATACAGAAGCCAGATTAGATGCAAAATGGGAAAAATGGAAAGGAGGGATGGATGAAGAAATGGTCTCTCAAGAAAAGAACCATTCCTGGTCCATTGTGAAGAGGCCAATGAATCAAAGGATCATTGGAAGTAAGTGGATATACAAGTATAAACTTGGTATTCCTGATGTTGAAGAACCAAGGTTTAAAGCAAGATTAGTGGCTAAGGGATATGCTCAAAGGGAAGGAGTGGATTACCACAAAAATTTGCTCCTGTGGTGAAGCATGTAACCATAAGGATCTTGCTATCAGTTGTTGCTCAAGATGATCTAGAGTTGGAGCAACTTGATGTTAAAACCGCTTTTCTTCATGGAGAACTTAAAGAAAAGATTTACATGACTCCTCCTGAGGGTTATGAATCCAAGTTCAAAGAAGATGAAGTGTGTCTTCTGAATAAAGCATTGTATGGTCTCAAGCAGGCTCCACGTCAGTGGAATGAAAAGTTTGATGCATATGTCACTGAGATTAGGTTTACAAAGAGCAAGTATGATAGTTGTGCATATGTGAAGGAACTTCTTGATGGTTCACTTATGTATCTGCTAATCTATGTGGATGATATGCTAGTGGCTGCTAAGAATAAGGAAGCCATTGATAAGCTCAAGCGAGAGCTCAGTCTGAAGTTTGAAATGAAGGATCTCGGACCTGCAAGCAGAATCCTGGGTATGCAAATCACTAGAGACAGAGCTAAAGGTATCTTGTTGTTGTCTCAAGCTGATTATATGAACAAGATTCTTGAGATCTACAACATGAAAGACTCAAAGTATACCATGACTCTTTTGGGAGCCCACATGAGATTGAAGGCTGTAACTCTTGAGGAGTTGACAAAAGATGAAGACTATATGAAGTCAGTACCTTATTCCAATGCAGTTGGTAGCATTATGTATGCAATGATTGGAACTCGGCCTGATCTTGCTTATCATGTTGGTATGGTAAGTCGTTTCATGAGCAAGCCAGTTGGTGATCATTGGCTTGGAGTTAAATGGATCCTAAGATACATTAAAGGAACAGTTGATATCAGGTTAGTCTACAAGAAGAATTCTGAGTTCAAGATTGTTGGCTACTGTGATGCAGATTTTGCAGCTGATCCTGACAAGAGAAGGTCCATTACTGGACTTGTGTTTACACTTGGTGGTAACACCATAAGCTGGAAGTCTGGTCTTCAACGTGTGGTTGCGTTATCTACCACTAAATCCGAGTACATGGCACTTACAGAAGCAGTAAAGGAAGTTGTGTGGTTGCAGGGTTTGTTGAAAGAGTTTGGTTTTAACCAGATGAGTGTGGATATCTTCTGTGACTCTCTAAGTGCAATAACACTTTCAAAAAACAATGTCCACCATGAGCGTACAAAGCACATATATGTAAAGCTCCATTACATCAATAAAGTATTGCCAAAGGTGATATTGATGTTGTCAAGATATCTACTGAGAAGAACCCTGCATATATCTCCATAAAGACCTTGGCTGTAGGCAAGTTTAGGAACGCTTTGAACTTGCTACAGGTCAAGTATGAGTAGTAAAACTCATGGGATCCGAGCCAGGAATCCAGGAACTAGATTCAAAGGTACTCTCTATGTTTATAGCTCAAGTATACGGTTTGTTCATCAGATTTCAGGTGAAGATTTGTGAGAACTGAAACCGTGATGACCAAGAAAAGCTCAAGACAGTCAATCCTATTGTTACTCAAGTTTACTCTAAGTCGAAGTAAATCCAATGAGGAGTAAATATCACTTTTGGGACCACAAGGTGAAACGGCTACAAGGCAACAAACAACGTACAATGTTGTCACTTTGTGTTGTTCAAATGTTACGGATTGGACTGTCCTTATGTGCAAACGCAAAGACTGAGAAACCGGCGATAGTGACTCACCTACTTTGGCATTTCACGTTTGCTTTAGGTCAAGACAAGACCATTGTTGTTGTGCATATATAAAGACACAAGGAGAGCTAAGAGAGAGTAAGTTTAAGTGATAGAGTATAGAGAGAAACATTGTATTGTATAAGCTTACAAGGAGGTTTCTCTAGACTTATGATTAGCTTTGAGTATACATCGAGTGCTAGTGAAGGGCTTATGTGTGAGATACTAAAGTAATCATAGTGTAAAACTCTATCTTGAATTAGTGGATTCCGAGCATGGCTCGGCGAGATGTAGCGACCTCTTTAACGGCGTGAACTCGTTAATTCTCTTGTGTCTTTACTTTAAAGCTCTTAAACTCGTATTTAATCCTCATTCCTCAAACACATATAAACACTCTGTTCTTGCTCTGTTTGTGTGTTCTGTTTTGGAAGCAAAACTTGTTCTAATCTAAAGCTCAACTTCCTCTTGTGTTTGTTCTGTTTCCTGAGAAGAAAGTCGACGTCTTGGTGCAGGAAACTCAACAGTTTAACATAACAAATATTTATGGATTTGTATCGATACTATATGTATATAGTCCTACAGTATGTCTATAGTTGATTAGATGATACAATGTTAAACTACGTCAAAAATTGTAAAACAAAGCCAATATTTCTAGTCGAACCTAATCCTTTTTTTTTTTGTCATCGAACCTAATCTTTTTTAAGATGTGAACATTGTTAATTTTTAAAAGTTTTATGTTGCTTGGGTAGTAACTGGATCTTTAAAAATATGATTTGTTTTCATTCAAATATATATATTTTTTAGACAATCTAGATTCTTCTTTTGAAAAATGTAATGAATGATTATTTTGTATAAATCTGATATATCATGGTTTTTACCCGTTTTTGACCATGATTTAACCCGGTTTTATCGAGTCTTTTCGGTGTTTTTCGAGTGTTTTAGAGTCTTTGCAGGTTTGTGTACGTGTGGAGCTTCATTGATGATTATGGAACGTTTTGGAGCATTGTGGAAATAGGAGCTGAAGTCGCTAGAACGGAAATTCAATTGCCGTCAGATTGGCGTGTCGATCGATCGACACAAAGGCACCGATCGATCGACTGCTACGCTACAACCTGTCGATCGACAGACACATTGTTGATCGATCGACAGGTACTCGCAGAAGCCAACCTAATACGTTTTAAAGAAGGAAAATTGTTCTTTTTCGGGTTAGAAGTTACCAATAGACCGTCATAGAAGCCCACCACGAGTTTTACCTCTATAAATAGTTTATTTTAGGTTTTTAGATGAGAACTTCAGATTCTATAACACAAAGTTTAGAGAGAGATTTTTAGGGTTTTTAGGGAGACAAGTTTACTTCATTACTTTGAGATTCTTCGAACCCTATTGTAATTCTTCTTTTACTCTTTCTTTATGCATTATTATTCAGCTATGATTTGCTTTGCTGCCATGTGTGAGTAGTTTGCTTGTTAGGTATAGGGTAGTTCGAATGGAATGATGATGAATTGTTAGGGTAAACTCACTTGTTAGGATTATCTGTTAGGTTCTTCACCTAGATTGCTTTAACTCTGGTTTAGGATTCGCGACCCTGAATTTGGATATCTTAGGTTGATAGATTGACACGAAAGTGTAATTGATTAGCCAGAACTAGATCTTAGGTGAGCAAAATTACTTATTCGCAAAGAAATTTGGTTTAGGGATTTTGTGAATAAATTGGACTTGAATTTAAAGCTTGTTTAAATTGATTGAATTCGCAAAGAAATTTGGTTTTCTAGGGTTTAGACATAGTTAGTTTTCGCAACGACAGTTGGTTAATTATATTTTAGTGTTCCAAGTTCTAGAACGGTTCTTAATTAAATCCTGATTATGTTTAACCTGCAAATCTGATTCATCCTGAGAATTACCCAAAAGCCTAGCACTTTGTTTAATTGAATTTTAAATCAACAATCTTTCATGTTACCAATTGCTTTTGTTATTTATTTTACATTATTTTACTTAGCCGAATTTGAAGTCAATATTCCTATCGTTTGATTTGACTCCCAGTGATTCGACCCCTACTACGACGACCTCTTAATTTGAGAGAGTAGCTCAGGGTAAATTTGAGCATATCAAATTTTGGCGCCGTTGCCGGGGAGTCAAAATCACCATAGGATTTTGATTCTAGAATTTTGACTAAGTTTTTTTTTTCATTTTTACGCGTTTTTTCTTCTTTTGTTTTTGTGTTTCAGATACAAGTTAACATGGTGCGTCAGCTTGTAGTTGTGATTCCGAATGCTCAGGGTGAGCTGTTTGACAGAGAGGGAAACAGATACAACGAGCAGGGAGATATGATTGATGAAGCTGGTAATACCATTATTGAGGCAGATGAGGTTGACGACACAGTTGCAAGAGAACGAGCTGTGTTAGATCGTCAACGAGCTGAGTTAGAACATCAGCTAGCTGAGCTAGAGCGTCAGGCTCAGGCAAATCGTCAAGCTCAGGAAGTTGTAGTGAACCGACGCACTTTGGGTGATTATAACCGACCTGAAGAGTACTATGCTAACAGGGCAGCGATCCGAGCCCCTGGATTTGCTAGGCAGGACTTTGAGCTGAAGCCTGCTTTCTTCTCACTGGTAGCTCAGCATCAATTCCATGGACATCCTACAGAACATCCCATGGATCATCTTGAGAGGTTCGAAGACCTCGCATCTAGCATCAAGGCAAATGGGGTGTCTCTCGATTACGTCTTCTGTAAGCTATTCCCACACTCTCTAGCTGGGGATGCAGCTTACTGGCTGAAGCAGTTAGAGCCGGGCTCACTGACCACTTGGAACGATATAAAGAACGCTTTCCTGGGCCATTTCTACGATGAATCGCGTTCAGATGAGATGAGAGCGAAGATCTCTTCTTTTGTTCAAGGACCAACTGAAGCATTCAAGGCTTCATGGGAACGTTTCAAGGGCTATCAGAGAGATTGTCCTCACCACGGTTTTACAGAGATTCAGCTGTTGGGCATCTTCTTCAGAAGTGTAGATTGGAGGCATCAGATGGCTTTGGATTCCGCCAGTAATGGGGATTTCAAGACTAGATATCCAGCTGATGCTTTTGTATTGATTAAAAATGTGGCTTCGAGCAACAACACGAAAAAGATTGATGAGGAGAGAAGAAAAGAAGCAGGTATGTCAGGTGGACTTGAGATTGCTGAGGTGAAAGCGAAGATAGATTTTATGCATAGCCTTCTAGTGGGAAAGAAGGCAATTCACTTTGCTCAAGAGGAGGAGGATAATCAAAAGGATGTTAACTACATCAATGGGAATGGTTTTCAGAATCAGAGGTTTGGAGGCTACAGTGGAAGCAACAAGAGAAACAACTACTCAAGGGACTACGGATCTTCATCTTATCAACCAATACCTGCTAGATCTTCAGAAAGTGACGTGAAGGCTATGCTCGAACAACTTCTTGAGGGGCAGCAAGCACAAATAGTAAACTTCAATGGGAAGATTGACGGCCTCTACACTGATCTCAATGGGAAGATAGAAGCCCTCAACATTCACATGAAGAAGCTTGATACTCAGGTTGCTCAGACTGCTGAAAATGTAAGGAGACAAGAAGGGTGTCTTCCAGGGAAAACGGACATGAACCCAAAGCATTTCTCCAATTCTATCACGTTGAAGAGTGAAGAACAACTGTTTCCAACTATTGAGAAGTGCGAAGATGAAGCTTTGCTCGTGGTTCTTGAAGAAAACCTGAATTTTGAGATTGCAGAGGAGCTGTCGATCGACAGGCCTCCTGCTGTTGATCGACACCAAGATCTGACGGCAATCGAAAAACAGACGCTGTCGATCGACACCCACAGTGAGTGTCGATCGACAGCCACGGGAAATTTCTGTAGGAATACAAATTCATTTGCACTGTCGATCGACAGACACAGTGAGTGTCGATCGACAGCACTGACAGACGCAGAAAACCTGAAAAATCAGTCTGAAATAGCCGTTCGAAGTGTCTACAAGCCCAAGATCCCATACCCAAGGAGTTTATAACCTTCATCTATCAACCAAGGCAGTGACAAAGCATCTAAGGAGAAAGGAAAACAAGCTCCAACATCGTTGAAGACGCTACCTAAGTTGCTAAATCCGGGAATGTTCGTGGTTCCATGTTCAATCAATGGTGTAGAATTGAAGGATTCTCTATGTGACACAGGAGCTAATGTGAATGTTATGTGTGAGGTTGTTGCAAAGAAGCTAGGAATTTTGGAGTTACAACCTTCAAGGACTTATATCGAGCTAATAGATAGATCGTGTACAATTTCTAAAGGCTTCATTCCTGACGTGTTGATTCAAATAGGAGATTGTCTTGTTCCTACAGATTTCTACATCATTGAGAGAAAGGATAATATTTGTAAACCATTGGTTCTTGGTGCATAGTTCCTTGCAACAGTGGGAGCAATGGTGGATTTTCCTAATAAGCGAATCTCCTTCTCAAACATCAACAAGGATGTCTTCTATCCTTCGGTTCTTGTCACATCAGCTTCCTGTATGAGTGTCAATGTTGGAGATACGCTGGGTTTTGAAAATGAGATGAAGAAGGTTCAAAAAGTTCTCAAGTTGGCTCCTCCCACTCCACGTCATGACATCAACAGTCCAGCAAGTCTCAAGTGCAAAGAGTCCCCCGAGGTGAAGCGCAGAAAGACCTCTAAAGCATTCTCCAAGTTCAGAATTATCATTCCTTTGGAGTTGAGGGACAAGGGAGAGATAGTTGTCCAAGAGATGCTAAATAATACTATGAAGCTCTTTCCTAGTATTATTCTTTGCAAGTCTGAGGGAGTGCACTTCAGAGATCCACCTCCAGCTTGAACATCATCCGCAGTCGAGCTAATGACTGAAAACAAGCGCTTGGTGGGAGGCAACCCACCTGTAAGTCTTTTCTTTTCCTTTGAGTCATTTTTCTTTCCTTGAGTCAGTTTGTTATTTGCTTTCCCTTCTCACCAATCTCAGATTTAATAACACTGGGACAGTGTTGTTTAAGTCTGGGGGAGGTAGTTGCTAACATTGTTTTTTATTTTGGAGTCAAAATTTGTTTTATTGAGTCAAAATGTAGGGAATAATGATCTTTCTTAGGAATAAAGCTTAGTTTTTGAAACTTTTAGCTGTTGCGATGAAGCCTTTGGATGGAACGAATTCGAAACCAGATGATAGTACAGGTTCCCCTCTTATCGCAATTTACAGAACGAAGTAGATCAAACTCCAGACTAGCACACTTGATCTCCATCACGCTATATTCTCTTTGGTGATATCACGACAGTAAAACATTCAGGACTCCTTATTCTCTTTACCACTCTTTGTTGATCCTGAATGGCCAGCTCATTTTTAGTTGGTACCCAACCCCTAACCTTAACCTTTTGTTCAAACCTCATGCAGTCTCTTTTCCTTTTGTTTTATGTGCAGGCATGTGTATAACTCCGGAGAGAAAGTGGTCCGACGCAGTTTTTCATTCACAAAAATTGCACAGGAAAAAGATTTGGTAGGAGTACTTGAAAGAGAGCAGAAATGTTGAGCATTCCTTGGGATTTAATACACAACAATGGTAATTTTCGAGACTAATATCTTTGTAAAATCATTTCCCCCCTTAGAGTTAAAAAAAAAAAAAAAATTATTTTCTTTTATTTCGAAAAATAAGTAAGGGAAAGGGAAATGATCATCTTTATAAGTCTCTAGCTTCAACAAAAGTCCCAAGGAATGAAGAAGTTGGATGTGGAAAGTGGAACGTGATTATATGAAGGTGTTTGGTTCTTGATAACGTTTTGGAGGAGGGAGTGCAATGTGAATGAGAAACTGTGGGCATCAACTGGACCCGACTCTTTCTTGTGATTATGCATAATGTCTGCATCCACCAAATAAAATCCGGTAACCCTAAACACTCTTTAGCTCCACTTAAACACAAAAGCCTTTAACATCACACCTAGCCATTTTACTTAGTTGATATCATTGGAGAGAATTCCATCATCACTTCGATCAAGTGTGCGACAGTTAGGGGAATGTGAAACTGATGGGTTTGCAGGTTAAGATTTGAGGCTCAACCTATGATGGTTGAGATTCGTGACCGCCAAAGGTACTTTGTTTACATGCAGCGAAAGAGTCAAGAAAGCGAAAGCAATGTTCCAAAAGATAAGTAAGTTCTCGCGATTTTCAAACCTCGACTTCAGTTTTAGTCTCTAGTTTGCTTGAGGGCAAGCAAAAGCTAAGTCTGGGGGAGTTGATATATCATGGTTTTTACCCGTTTTTGACCATGATTTAACCCGGTTTTATCGAGTCTTTTCGGTGTTTTTCGAGTGTTTTAGAGTCTTTGCAGGTTTGTGTACGTGTGGAGCTTCATTGATGATTATGGAACGTTTTGGAGCATTGTGGAAATAGGAGCTGAAGTCGCTAGAACGGAAATTCAATTGCCGTCAGATTGGCGTGTCGATCGATCGACACAAAGGCACCGATCGATCGACTGCTACGTTACAACCTGTCGATCGACAGACACATTGTTGATCGATCGACAGGTACTCGCAGAAGCCAATCTAATACGTTTTAAAGAAGGAAAATTGTTCTTTTTCGGGCTAGAAGTTACCAATAGACCGTCATAGAAGCCCACCACGAGTTTTACCTCTATAAATAGTTTATTTTAGGTTTTTAGATGAGAACTTCAGATTCTATAACACAAAGTTTAGAGAGAGATTTTTAGGGTTTTTAGGGAGACAAATTTACTTCATTACTTTGAGATTCTTCGAACCCTATTGTAATTCTTCTTTTACTCTTTCTTTATGCATTATTATTCAGCTATGATTTGCTTTGCTGCCATGTCTGAGTAGTTTGCTTGTTATGTTTAGGGTGGTTCGAATGGAATGATGATGAATTGTTAGGGTAAACTCACTTGTTAGGATTATCTGTTAGGTTCTTCACCTAGATTGCTTTAACTCTGGTTTAGGATTTGCGACCCTGAATTTGGATATCTTAGGTTGATAGATTGACACGAAAGTGTAATTGATTAGCCAGAACTAGATCTTAGGTGAGCAAAATTACTTATTCGCAAAGAAATTTGGTTTAGGGATTTTGTGAACAAATTGGACTTGAATTTAAAGCTTGTTTAAATTGATTGAATTCACAAAGAAATTTGGTTTTCTAGGGTTTAGACATAGTTAGTTTTCGCAACGACAGTTGGTTAATTATATTTTAGTGTTCCAAGTTCTAGAACGGTTCTTAATTAAATCCTGATTCTGTTTAACCTGCAAATCTGATTCATCCTGAGAATTACCCAAAAGCCTAGCACTTTGTTTAATTGAATTTTAAATCAACAATCTTTCATGTTACCATTTGCTTTTGTTATTTATTTTACATTATTTTACTTAGCCGAATTTGAAGTCAATATTCCTATCGTTTGATTTGACTCCCAGTGATTCGACCCCTACTACGACGACCTCTTAATTTGAGAGAATAGCTCAGGGTAAATTTGAGCATATCAAAATCTTATATTTATTTAAATAAAGTGTCAAAAAACATATAAATCTAAACTTTATAAATGCCACATAATGTATTTATTTATTATAAAAAAACTGTTTTAGACTTTTAGGCTTCTAAGAGCATGTGCATTAGAGACACTTATGATCTATGTTGCATGGAATCGGAAACGGGTACGTGGAAGCGAAACGTCCGAAAACGCGGAAGCGATTTTTTTGAAAAATTTAGGAAGCATGTACGTTTTGGAAGCGTAGAACTAAATCAAATATATATATACTTTTTAACATTCAAAACTAAATCAAATTGAAAAACTTCGTTTACAAAATGGATCATAAATCTAATACATAAAAGTATTAAGTAACTTAACTAGAATAAACAACCCATAGTACTAAAATCAAGGATTTAGACTATCATATTCATGTTGGTTTTCATTTGCTCCATCAAATAAGATTGCTTCTTAACTCTGGTTTGTCGAGGGAAAGATCTTCAAACTCATATCTTTCAAGAATAGTTATATATAGTATGAAATATATCATGTTCTTCTACGAGATTGCCGAGAGATACATTGGAAGCTTAAAGAGTCCTTCTACAGAGATTGTGAGCGAAATCATAATCGTTCTTATTTCTTAGTGACTAGGGATGTGATGATATTTTTTAGGGGTTTTTCTCTTTTAAGTTATAAAAATATCACTTTTTTAAGTTTTATAATATTTAATTTTTATCATCCAAAATGAAAAGAAGTTTCCATCGCGATTTCAAAATGGAATCAGACGCTTCCAAGGCGCTTCCAAAATGGTAATTTTTGGAATCGCGATTCCACGACGATTCCAAGAGATTCCGATTCCGAAGCGTGAAACGTCATAAAATGGAGTTTTCATACAACCTAGCTTATGATGTGTGTTTAAAATGTTTTATAATTAAATTTAATTAATTTTTAATGGGGTAGGATGTCTAATTACACAAAATGGATCCAATATAAGACACTTTCAATGGGTTTTGGATCTGCAAAATATGAGTTTAATAATTTTTTATGTTTTAAACCCAATAATAAGATAAAATAAGATCCGTGTTCTAATAAAATACTTTAGAGAAGAAAAAACTTTAATCCTCCTCGTATAGGATAAAACAAAATGTACCGCCCAGATCTAATCATCAAGCCTCACGCGTCTTTTAAGCAAATCCGAATAGTCAACGCTAAAAATGCCTGATTCTGACCACTGAGGTGAACAGTCAATAACAGGCGGCAAGCACATCGGATGGTCTTTATTATCCCTCTTATTTTTACGGTCAAGATCTCTTTGTATACAACATGACGTGGGACCCGAAGCTGGAACAAAGTAAAACTTTATCACTAATTAATTACATTTATACAAATAAGTAAACTACAATTGGAGGTGTTGCCCAAAGATAAAAACCATACCATAGAGTTAAATATTCTGATAATTTTATAACAAAAAAATCTTATTATTTTCACTATTTATGATTTAAAAATTTATAATTTGGCAAAGTAGATAAATATCAATGGATTGTTATTGGTAATTATAATTGGTTTATGTAAAAATAAAGAAGTATTTTTTGAGTCTTTCTATAGGTTTTGTTTTTATCTGCATAAATAAATAAATAAAAAAGAAAGGCAGAATTTGCTGGGAAGTTTTCTCTTCTTCTCACACACTGTTTATTCTGTCTAAAGATCCGTTACCTCTCTCTGCAAACAAGCTGAGACTTCCCGACAAGTAACTTGGAGATCGAAATTCTTGTCTCACAAGAAACACTCTTCTTCTTCTTCTTCTTAACTCTTTCCCAGAAAAATTTGCTGTTCTTCGTGGATCTGTGAAGTTTGTTGAATAAATCAAATGTTGGAAGAAATTAAGTTTCTTACTTGACTCATAAAGCTTTTAGATTTTCCCGGAAAAACTCTGCTTTTCACTTATGGGTCAATTTTTAGTTTTTTGTTTTCTCGAGAAATATACTTGAGTTACCATGGATCATTGATTGAAGAAGTTTAAAGGTGATTTGAAGAAATGGGTCGGAGAATAAAGAGGAAAGGTCTAATAAACACAGAAGCTGTAAGAGAATTTCTCAATCATCTAGTTGCTGAGAGACAATCGTTGTTGTTGCTGGTTCCTTTGGTCTTAGCTTTCTGGGCAATAGAGAGATGGGTTTTTGCTTTCTCTAATTGGGTTCCTCTTGTTGTTGCTGTTTGGGCTTCTCTTCAGGTAATTTAACCCCCAAAAAAAGTCTCTTTTTTCTTCCAGATTTGATAAAGTTATCTAGTATTGTTTTAGTTTGTCCCTTTAATGGGTTCTTGCTAAACCACCGGTTAATCCTCAGATAAAGTTGGAAGCTTTATACTTTTTGTGTATACCTAACTTTAACAAACTTGCCATATACACATATAGTTTCAAATTTGCCATAGTTATGTTAAATTGCTTTACATGGAAGAATTGCAATCTTTAGTATCTGAAATTGAAGCTTTGTCTTATATTAGCTAGAGTTTCAATCATGTGTCTCGTGTTATACCAATAAAAGTTTTCTTATGTAAATTTTGAAGATATTTTATTGATTTGTTCATATGTACACATCTGAGCATAAAGTTTAGGTCTTGCTGTGTTTTTTTTACTGAGTTCATATGTTTCTCTGCAGTATGGAAGTTACGAAAGAGCAATACTTGCAGAAGATCTAACTAAGAAGTGGAGGCAAAACGTGTTCAATGTGTCGGTGAGAATATCTGTTACACTAGTTTTTGTTGTGTCATTTTCGCCTGGATATTCTCGTTGTATCTCTCGATGTTATACGAATACCGTGTTGTTGTTTTTCTCCAGACGATAACACCATTGGAACATTGCCAATGGCTGAACAAGTTAGTATCTGAAATTTGGCTAAACTACTTGAACAAGAAACTATCTCTCAGATTTGCTTCTATGGTAGAGGTGAGATACATTCTAAGTTATGCTCTTTCTACCTAAAATGTTGTGTCATAGTTCCTTTTAAACATTAACGTTTTGATCTTTTTATCTAAAATGCAGAAACGATTGAGGCAACGAAAATCAAGACTAATAGTAAGCACTCTTTCCCTGAGACCTCCTTCAAAAGACATTGGACTTGGTGATTCTAATTTTTGTATCGGTTTTCTATAGGAAAATATACAATTGGTGGAGTTTTCTCTTGGTTCCTGCCCTCCTTTGCTAGGACTCCATGGAACTTGTTGGTCGCAATTAGGCGAACAGGTTTAGTTACTTTGTTTTCTTGAACTGAAAATATTCGAAAAGAAAGACTGGATTTTGATTTTTACATTTTGTTTTCTTCTCTGGTGGTTTAGAAAATCATGCGATTAGATTTCACATGGGATACGACGGATCTAAGTATCTTGTTGCAAGCCAAGTTGTCCAAACCGTTTAATCGAACAGCACGAATCATTGTCAACAGCCTTTGCATCAAAGGCGATGTGAGTGAAAATTTTGCTGACCTAAAGGTATTCATAGGACTTTTACCAGTTGATTTACTTAGTATCTTCTTGCAGATTCTGATCAGGCCTACTCTTGAAGGAAAAGCAATGCTCTATTCCTTTGTATCAAACCCTGAAGTTAGAATTGGAGTTGCTTTCGGTGGTGGCGGTGCCCAATCTCTTCCCGCTACAGAGCTTCCCGGTGTCTCCTCTTGGCTGGTTTGTTTCATTTTCTCATATCTTCAATCTAGTTTTTTCTTACCGCCCAAATTCTTACAATTCCGTTTGCAATTTTTCAGGTCAAAATCTTAACGGAAACATTGAACAAGAAGATGGTGGAGCCACGTCGAGGTTGTTTCTCGTTACCGGCCACAGATCTTCACAAAACAGCCGTAGGGGGAATTATCTACGTAACCGTGGTCTCTGGTAGCAATCTTCACCGCAGCATTCTTCGAGGAAGCCCCTCGAAAAGTACCGATATTGGAGACAGTAGCAACGGAAGCAGCACCAGCAGCAGGGACAAACCTGTTCAGACATTTGTGGAGGTCGAACTTGAACAGCTTTCTCGGAGAACTGAGATGAGATCAGGATCGGATCCAGCTTATCAGTCGACGTTTAATATGATCTTACACGACAATACAGGGACACTTAAATTTAATCTCTTTGAGAATAATCCTGGGAGTGTCAGATTTGACATTCTTGCTAGCTGTGAAGTTAAGGTAACTAAAGATTAATAAAACTGTTAAAGTAGTTATGTTACTGTTGCCGGCTGTTAATTGTTCTTCATCTTTCTCTCTTGGAATGTACAGATGAAATATGTAGGTGATGATTCGACAATGTTTTGGGCCGTTGGATCCGATAACGGTGTGATTGCCAAACACGCAGAGTTCTCTGGTCAAGAAATCGAGATGGTTGTTCCGTTTGAAGGAGTTAGCTCTGGCGAGGTATAGATACAGTTTCTCCTCAAATGTCTCTCTATTATTATTTGACTACTTATTTATTTTCTTGTTATATAGTTGACTGTCAGGCTACTACTAAAAGAATGGCATTTCTCTGACGGCTCACATAGTTTGAACAGCGTTCATTCGAGTTCTTTACACTCCCTCGATGGCTCGTCTAGCTTCCTCTCGAAAACCGGCCGAAAAATAATCGTTACAGTTTTATCCGGAAAGAATCTTGTTTTGAAAGGTGGAAAATGCGACGCCTCTGTCAAGTTACAGTACGGAAAAGTATGTAATCTCTTCATGATTTTGCCTAACTATGGCCATTGCAGGATTTGAAAGAGCTTAAAAAGCGCGTTTTGTTTCTAATGTTGTGTAGACTATACAAAGGACGAAGGCATTAAACGCAGCAGAATGTGTCTGGAATCAGAAATTCGAGTTTGAAGAGTTAGCTGGAGAAGAATCTCTAAAGGTGAAATGCTATAGGGAGGAGATGCTTGGCACGGACAACATCGGTACAGCTACGTTAAGTCTTCAGGGAATCAATAACAGTGAAATGCATATATGGGTTCCTCTTGAAGAAGTTAGTTCTGGAGAAATAGAGCTTTTGATCGAAGCTGTTAGTCCCGAGTACAGCGAAGTAAGTGTCGACAATTCACATCACTCTCTTTCCTTGTTTTCCCTCATTGATGTTTAGTTTTCTACGGGTTAATCGCAGGCAGATTCTAGTAAAGGCTTGATTGAACTGGTTCTTGTTGAAGCTCGGGATCTTGTGGCCGCGGATCTTAGAGGAACCAGTGACCCTTATGTTAGGGTTCAGTATGGAGAGAAGAAACAGAGAACAAAGGTATGTAAGAAACTGTTTTGGACTCGAGAGACATTATAGGAACAGAAGCGGTAAAACTTAACAGGCTTTTTCTTGTATATTGATTTCAGGTGATTTTTAAAACACTGCAACCGAAATGGAACCAGACAATGGAGTTCCCAGATGATGGGAGCTCCTTGGAGCTATTTGTCAAAGACCATAACACTCTGCTTCCAACTTCAAGCATCGGTAACTGTGTCGTGGAGTACCAACGGTTAAAGCCAAACGAGACTGCCGACAAGTGGATACCTCTCCAGGGAGTGACACGTGGCGAGATCCGTGTAAGAGTCACGAGGAAAGTCACCGAGATTCCAAGACGTGCCAGTGCAGATTCTAGTTCCCCGTTTAACAAAGCTTTGTTGCTATCTAACCAAATGAAGCAAGTGATGATAAAGTTTCAGAATTTGATCGACGATGGAGATCTTGAAGGTCTTGGTGAAGCTTTAGGAGAGCTAGAAAGTTTGGAGGACGAACAAGAAGAGTATCTGGTCCAGCTTCAGACAGAGCAAATGCTGCTTATCAACAAGATTAAAGACCTTGGCAAGGAGATTCTAAACTCGTCCCCGGTTCAAGCCCCGACTCATTCGCCTTCCAGATCAGGGTCGGGTTCGGGAGCAGGATCCAGTACCCGGAGATTACCAGCGCCGATGTAGTTAACTTGTTTTGGGTTCAACCAACAACCATCTATGATGTATATAGATAGATATGTAGGGCATTTGATAAAATGTTCAAAGAGAATTGAGCCCTTGTCACATAAGATAGAAAAAATCAAATCTGTAAGTTTCTTTTTATTCCAAATTGTTACTCAGTAACAATAGAAATTGTTTGTAAAAACTGTTTGATATGATTGTTCAAAAACTAAAACAGTAATCGATAATATTATCATCAACCTGGGTTTGGTTGACCATATACTTTAAGTAAATACTAAAGGGAACTTGATCAGTTAAAGCTGAATTTCAAAAATTCGATCCTAATAAATGATACAATACTGTACCGATTACCATCAACAGATGATGGATAAACCGGGCTAAACCATAAATATTTCATCATACATGAAGGATCAATTAACAGTTAAATGACTAGTTCATTCTGTAAGATTACAAAGCATTTGATCCCAAGTTAACCACTGTGGCTCTACTAGTAACTGTGAAATTGGCGGTTACAAAAGGCGATAGAACTGACGACCTAGGCAGTACCAGCCGGAAGAACAGGAGCAGCACTGGAGCTAGGTTGAACCGAAGTGGCGATCAAGCTTGGATCTTTCTGCTCAGGTGCAACATCGGGAACTGTGGCGCCAGATTGTGAAGTAGGATTTTTGACAGCTACATCGAGAGCGGGTTTCTGGAACTGATTGGAGTTAGCCAAATCGTTTGCACCGCTGTGAAGTTGCTGTAGCCTGTAATCTGTCTCGGGCCGCCGGCAAATTTTCCTCAAGGGAACAATTTCCTGCTGGGATAACGGAAAAGAAATCCACAATAGGTAAGTGAGGAGGGTTTTACTTCAGAGTCCAGACCATGAAACTAAATGGAGCTCACGGGTATATAAAATGGTTAAAGACAGGTAGAGAGAGATGATCGTCCAACCTCGGCCTGGTCGTGGCTGTAACGCACCAAGAACCTACAACGACAACCTCTAACATCGTGTCTTCTTCTTTGAGCATCAAGAACAATGGCATCATAGTAAAGAGCTTGATCCTTGCCTTCCTGAAGATGTTATCCAATGAAAAATATGTCCCATAAGGAATATACTCGAAAATAGATCATAACATCTACCAGTGAAATGCTTAAGAGAAACGAAATTCTAAAACCTGGAAACAAAGTACAAGATCTCCAGCAAGAACTGCAACACATTCTGATGCTTCACATGGGAGTGACCGTTGTCTTACGTGCTTCTTGACGTTTATCCATTCGTCTTCTTCAACTTCAAACCCCAAAAATCGAACCTGCACTTCCTGAGATACCCAACAGAAAGATTTGGTCATACGCAAAATAAAGAGAAGGAACAAAGAACCCAACAGAAATATTTGGTCATACAAAAAACGAAGAAAGGGAACATAGAACCCAACTAGAAGTTGTTTAGGAATTACCGGATCACCAGTGTCCAAGTTTCTATGAGCTAGGAAAGCTTCCACATCATACCTGTTAAAAAACAAGAGAGGTACCTATTAGGGACAAACTGGAATGTAATGAGATTGAAGAAAAGTGTTATTAGTCAGCCACAAATACTAAAATTTCAGTGCAAGGGAATCACCATGCTCCATCCCTGGCAGATTTGGCTTCAAATTCCAAGTAAGAGTTGTCTGAACCACTCCTCATGACACCGGGCACTAAAAGAATAAGCAGTAACCATATCAGGGAACATATAACTGCATCTACACAATAAATCCAACATACTTATCTAGACTTATGGCTTGTATGAGAAAACAGAACTGACAAATCCAATGAAACCTAATCCAAATGAATAAGCTTCTCAAAATTATATATGTAAGGCACCTAACATACCGGAAGTAGCAGGCATCATGGCGGGTAAATTTCCAGTCATATGAATGGTTTTAGGAGCGGCTAAAGGTTGAACTACATTTCTCATCTGATTTGTTGGATCTACACCGCGTGGCATTGAAGATACATTTAACTTCCCAGGACCTTTATTTCCCCTTGCTCTTAGAGCATATCGCCTATTTTGGAACCAGTTCCATATCTATGATAAATTTTTAAAAAAAGAACCAATACATCAAGTAAGAAAAGACAACACACTAATGTCTACAAAAACTAATGAATCAAGATTGAGAAAAAACCAATACTTGCTTAAATTGCACAACAATTTTCCCCTTCCGCTCCACTGTATCACTGAGAGAGAAAACAAATGTAAACACTTTTCAGATGATAAACACACAATTAAGACTAAGGGGTTGAGCTTAGAACAAGTATAATACCTAAACTTATCAGCAAGAGCTTCAAGAACCATTCGATTTGGCATTGATGTATTATGCTGTTGCAAAATTGCTTCCATCTCCGTTACCTTATAACATTAATGATTAGCTCAAACAAGATAAATCCTCTTGAAACAAGTCATAAATCCATAGAACAATTTCCTGAATACAATTTGAGTAGCTACAACAAAGTAGAGCCAATGGAATTGAACAAAACAAAAACTTCCCTTGTAATTAGGCACCTCACGATTGAATTAGAAAACTTCCACAAGAGAAACAAAATTGAATTGTTCGATTGAAACTTAGGATCTAAACCGTATCATTAACTCGAAAAGGAGACAAACCTAAGAAACCAAAACCCTCCCTAGAAATAAATCAAGTAACACTAAACACATGACATAATTATGAAAGATTCACTCACCTCAGGCAGGTTAAATCGGAACGCAGGACCACCATTACTGGGAGGACGACCCATGGTTATCTCCTTCGTCTAACAAAAAAAAAGAAAAATTGGCGGTAGAAACTGAAATCAATCGGAGAGCTTCTCTAACTTTAATTTTCGAACTTCCGGTGAATCGCCGGAGATATCCAAAGACAACGAAACCGGTTTAACCCAAACCCGAATTTCAGAAAAATTTCTTCCGCTTATATAATTTTTCGATCCTTGACCTTTATTTATTTTTACTTCTTGTTCCGTATAATGGGCTTTTTAAAAGGTCCATTAAAAAAGCCCAGTAACTGAAGGGACAAAATCTATCCGCCTGCAAAAACAGTTGTTAATGATGAACCAATGACCCCAAATAGACCCAGGAAGAAAGAAGAGCATCCACATCAGCTTAATTGCAGATGCTGAGTTCCAAGCTGATAAGTTTTTGAATCCTAGAGATTCCCATGCCACTTTTGCTAATGCTTGTCCATCTGTACCGTTGCAAAAAGAATGTCTATTTCTTCTAGACAACCTTTGAGAAGAATGAAGGTGCTTGTCCAGAATGTTGTAATTCCTGAAATTACCGAGGTAATCAGTTCAAGTCTACCAGCAAAAGAAAGATATCTAACTGTCCAGGAGTGTAGCTTAGACTTTATTGACTGAATTAGACAGACAAGCACACTGCTCCATGTTGATCTTCTTGGTGCAGAGAGGAACTCCTAGATACCGGAAGCATTCAGGTTTGTTTTTGCTTTAATCTCTTCAACCTCCTCTGACCGTATACCAGCTGTATATAGACAAGTTTTCTGAATACTCATTGCCAAACCTTATCTTTCTTCAAACACTTTTAATACTTGCAGGACATTAGCTACTGAAGAAACTGAAACCATCAGCAAAACACAAGTGAGTAAGGAGCAGTTGACAAGCTGGCTTTTTTTAGCCAAGCTGCATCTAAAACCCTTGAATACCTAAGAGCCATTCCATAGAAGAGGAGTTTGGGGCCAAAACAGTTGGAGCAAGGATCTCTTTGGAATGAGAGATGGCCAAATCACTAATACCCACCGGATCAGTGATAGTTTGTCCCTGAGAATTAATCAAAGCTCTGATAGCATTATAGGCATTCCTGGCTTTGAAACCCTGAAGAAGAAAGCCGTATTCTGGTCTCCTTATTTTAACCATTTTAATTCTTGATTTTTACTTGAAAAAAGCTTCTACATCACTATGCCTGATGATATGCTCAAATTTACCCTGAGCTACTCTCTCAAATTAAGAGATCAATTGTAGTAGGGGTCGAATCACTAGGAGTCAAATCAAACGATAGGATAAATGACTTCGAATTGAGCTAAGCAAATAAAGTAAAGTAAAAACAAGAAACAATTCAAAACAAAAAGAGATTGTTGGTTTTAAGAATTCAATTAAACAAAAGCTAGGTTTTCGGGAAATTCGCAGGCAAAGATAAATTGTAGAATTATAAATCTGTCAGGATTTTAATGAAGAACCGTTCTCGAACTTGAAACTCTAATGTAAAATTAAACGACTTCCGTTGAATTAATTATCTATGCATAAACCCTAGAAATCCAAATTCCTTTGTAAAATCAATAAATTTATGCAAGCATTAAAGTTCAGGTTTCAATTGTTCACAAAATCCCTAAACCAAATTTCTTTGAGAATAAGTGATTTTGCTGATGCTTCCGCTTCTAATTAATCAACCTAAGATATCTAATTAAGGGTGATCAATCCTAAATCAGGGTTATTGCAATCTAGATGAAGAACCAATAGATAATCCTAACATGAATTCAATTCTAACAATCCATCTTAATTCCTTTGAAAAACCCTAAACCTAACAAGTAGATTACTCAGACATGAATGCAAAGCAAATCATAATAACTGAATAATACTGCATAAAAATAGAGTAAGAAAGAATTACAGAAGGGTTCGAAGAAATCTGAATTGTCTGAAAACTTGTCTCCCTAACTCTCAAAATCTCTCTAAAAACCCTAGGCATTTGATAAAAGAAAACTTAATGAAAAGTAAAAGAAAACTATGTATTTATAGGCTAGGATTCGGGCTGGGCTTTATTTGTTAACTTCTGAAACTTCTGGGGTAAAAAGAAAATCTTCAGAATTGGAAAAATCCTCTTTCTTCGCGGAACAGCTTTCTCTGTCGATCGACGCACATGTGATTCCGTCGATCGACGCGCCAATCTGACGGCAATTGAAAATCCGTCCTTGCGACTTCAGCTCTTCTTTCCTTGATGCTCCAAAATGCTCCATAATCACCAATTATGCTCGACACGTACACAAACCTGCAAAGATTCTAAAACACTAGAAATATACCAAAAAGACTCGATAAAACCGGGTTAAATCATGGCCAAAAGATGGTAAAAACCATGATATATCACCTGAACAGAAGAATCAGAGTGTTAGCAATACTACATCACGGTCTGCATTTCTATACTATTTGAGCAAAATCCTTAAATCATATCCCCTTTTATTTCTTCTTATATGATTTACCTTGAGCAGAGATGAAAACTGTCTCTCTTTGTAGATGGTTTGAATGGTTTCTTCATTTGTCATTACAACATAATCACTTGATAAAGACAATTTGAATGGTTTCCAATTACATTTGTCACCTTTTCTTCAATGAGAATATGTTTTTCATCTGAATACTTTGTTTATTATTATGTCTTTACATAACAAAATTTGGGAAAAAATAATAAGCTATGGATTACAAAATTTTACTCATATATGTCTTTTACATTCAAAACAAAAACATCAAAAGGTTAATAATTACACATTACTAAAAATCGACAACTTTCTTGCTAAGTCATGATCATATGATCTGATGATTGAAGCATCATCATCTTGATACGGTTATTTTCCTTAAATCTGATTTTCTCTTTGATTTGTTCAACTTCCATCTGAATCTTGTCACTCCCCATCTCTTCTTTCTTCATCTCTCCATTGATCTCACCAATCAACACTTTCCTCCTCAAATCTGGATTGTTACTATCTCCCATGTTGAACAAAATCGATCGATACTTTGCCTTTTCAGGTCCCATGAAACAACCTAATCTCTCAAACATGGCAGATTCAACCGAAACAGCCACAATCGATGGATCGCAAGAAACGACTCGTTTCTTCATCTCCATGTCAACAACTTCTTTAGCGACTTTAGACAAGGATGTTTGTAGAATCTCACGGACTTTGTCTCTCTTAGAATCCCCTGTCGATTTTGGACTCTTTGTCTTCTCCGGATTTACTCGGCTCCGTTTTCTACTACCGGTTGCGTAAAGATACGTGAGCCAAATATCCCAAAGAAGGATTGATTCGGATCGGATTTTAGGGTTTTTGTGATCGATGAAAACTCTGTAACTCTTTCCAATGGAGGATGTACAGAGTAGGTCACAAGCAAGTGACTCAGGAGCTTTCTTTAAACGATTCATTGCGTCGATACATCTCTAGACCTCTGTAGATTTAGCCGCACGAGTTGCTGCTTCGAACAATTCCAAGAACTCTTGTTTCTCCATCGTTCTTTTCTCTTGACTTAGTTAGGGTTTAGAAATTAGAAGCAATGATGAAAGAGGAGAAAAAAATGTTGTTAAGAGAGTGTTGCGATATGTGGTATATATAGAGAGATTCCAAGTCCAGGTGGGTTTTGTTACCGTTTATTTACTTGAGATCCAAGTTTGCTAGAGACTTTCCTTTTTCTGTTTCTGATTGGTAAAAGATTTTCCAATTTTTTCATGCTTTACGAGTGGGCGTATCTAGTAACCGTAATAAGATCATGGATCTGTAAAATCTACAATACGGAAAAGCCATGTGAATTTGATTTGTTTTTAAGAAATTAAGAATTTTGGTAAATAATTAGAATACTGATGTTTCTTCCTCCGCTTATCAACTTTCTAGTATATTTTTACTCCTTATTCCCATCAATGGGCTTTTATCAAGGCCCATTAAAAGGCCCAATAACTGTAAAATCGGAAAAAATCTTATCTGCCTTATCCGCCTGCAAAAACATTTCTCAGCTTTTTCTTCTTCTCTAGATACAAAAATTCTGAGTGTTGTTCAATGGCTTTGGTTCCGATTAATTTTACAGAAATGCCACTAAGAAGCTCTCTTCCTCTAACCTCCAGCTCACGCTACTCTTCGTCTCCTTCGCTTCACGCATTGCTCTTCTATTCATTCTCTGCGAAACCCTCGCGTCGCATTGTTCGACCATTCTCTTCTCTCCGTACAAGCGAGCGTAGCAGTAACAACAACAGAAGCCATAACAATCGACGAAGTGATAATCGGAATCATAAACCCAACCCTCCTTGGATCGACAAGTGGCCTCCCGGCGATCGTGGCGGGAAGAGAGTTGTTGAACACAACGGCGGAGGTAAAACTCGGTCTGCGGAGGCGAAATTACGGTATTTGGAGAAGGATAAAGGACAGAGTGCGATTGAGAGGATTGTTCTTCGGTTACGGAATTTAGGATTAGCGTCGGATGATGAAGATAGTGAGGATGTTGAAGATGGAGGCGGAGATGTGAAGCCGGTGACTGGAGAAGAGAGATTAGGGGATTTGTTGAAGAGAGAGTGGATTAGGCCTGATATGATGCTTGCTGAAGGAGAAGAAGAGAGTGATGATGAGGATGATGTGTTATTGCCATGGGAGAAGAACGAGGAAGAACAAGCTGCGGAGAGAGTACAAGGAAATGGAGGTGTTACGGTGAAGAAGAGGAGAGCTAGAGCTCCTTCATTAGCGGAGCTTACGGTTGAGGATTCTGAGTTAAAGCGGTTGAGGAGAGATGGAATGTATCTGAGAGTAAGGATTAGTATACCGAAAGCTGGACTTACGGAGGCAGTGACGGAGAAGATTCATGATACGTGGAGGAAACAAGAACTTGTGAGGCTTAAGTTCCATGAAGTGCTTGCTCGCGATATGAAGACGGCTCATGAGATTGTTGAGGTTAGTTCCTTTTGCATACTTCTTGATTCTTGGCCTTATTAATACTGGAGGAGAGTTTTACATGATTTTTCTTCAAGTAATAATAGCTTTGAGAAAAGTGTATGAAGCTAGATAGCTCAATGGAGAATGGTTTTCATAATCTATAGGGAACAATAATCACCTATAATGCTTATAGATACTTTTATTAGAACAGTAGAAACTTAGTGAAAGACAGATGATCTCTCTTGGGAATAGTAAAGTAACACAGTTGTGAA
Source organism: Arabis alpina (assembly GCA_900128785.1). Lineage (NCBI taxonomy): Eukaryota > Viridiplantae > Streptophyta > Magnoliopsida > Brassicales > Brassicaceae > Arabis > Arabis alpina. Next base: position 13,588,110 of record LT669790.1, read on the forward strand.
TTGAGGTGTGTAAAAAGCTAGAGGAGATGGAGCTGAGCATGACTGTTAAGTTACAAGATTTTGCAAGAGATGCATGTTTAATTCTAGGTTTATAGACAATTGATTGAATTTACTCTTATGGGCAGCGTCGAACTGGTGGAATGGTGTTATGGAGGGCAGGAAGTGTAATGGTGGTTTATCGTGGGCGTGACTATCAAGGACCTTCTGTGATCTCTAATCAAATTGCCAGACCTGAAGAAACTCTTTTTGTTCCAGATGTATCTTCTGCTGGCGATGAGGCAACAAATGCCAAAGATAATCAAAGTGAACCTCAAGAAATCAAAGATCCAATTGTTAGGAACCCGATTCGCAAGGAGAATATGACAGAAGAGGAAGCTGAATTTAACAGTCTATTAGACAGCTTAGGCCCACGTTTTCACGAGTGGTGGGGTACTGGGGTGCTACCTGTGAACGCTGATTTACTACCTCCCACAATTCCTGGTTATAAAACGCCTTTCAGGCTTCTTCCTACTGGGATGAGATCAAATTTGACCAATGCCGAGATGACAAATCTCAGGAAGATTGGTAAAACTCTCCCATGCCATTTTGCTCTTGGTAAGATACTTTCTAACTTCTAGATGAGTTTTGTCAGAGAGTTCTGTTTGGTCTGCCAAGTTTTAGACTTGAATATGCACTTTACAGGTAGGAACAGAAATCACCAAGGATTGGCAGCTGCTATACTCAAGATCTGGGAGAAAAGTCTGATCGCAAAGATCGCCGTGAAGCGAGGTATCCAGAATACGAATAACAAACTGATGGCAGATGAAATAAAGGTCTCTCATTTCCTCTTTACTGATGTTAAATGTTAGGGAAAAGTTACTGCTTAGATGGAATACTATCACAGTCTCACAAATTGATAGAATGTCCGAAAAATACCTGTCATTTCCATAACCCATTTTTCGTATGGATATTTTGGAATATATGCATATGAAATCTAATGATTTAGATTGAGATCTTGAAATTTCAGGAAGTGTTTAGTTTACCTGCTCACCTAATGTTTTTTTATTCTATACTTGGTTATTCCTTGAGCTTTGACGTTAATATCTAAACTAAAAGAAATAGAGAAGCTAAAGGAAATACAAGACCCATGCATATGTATCATCATATTGTGAGCTTTTATTGAACATGTGGTGGTTTCTTGGGGAGGATCTGAGTGCCATTGCTTAAATAGCCAAAAAGTCAGAAAAGTTCAGACAGCAAGCTAACTTTATTTATTTATTGTCTTTTCGCTGTAGACATTGACAGGAGGTGTATTGCTGCTCAGAAACAAGTATTACATTGTAATATACCGTGGGAAGGACTTCCTTCCTTCAAGTGTGGCAGCTACTTTGGCAGAAAGACAAGAATTAACAAAAGAGATACAAGATGTCGAAGAGAGGGTAAGAAATCGAGACATTGAGGCTACTCAGCCAGTTGCAGACAAAGTACCAGCTGAAGCTGGCACCCTGGCAGAGTTTTATGAGGCTCAAGCCCGATGGGGGAAAGAAATAACTCCGGACCATCGAGAAAAGATGATTGAAGAAGCTTCAAGGGTCGCGAATGCCAGAGTTGTTAAACGAATCCAGCACAAACTAAACCTTGTAAGTAGAGCTTTTATTTTCTTGTTGCTATTTTGTAACTTGAAATCTACTGTGAGGTATCTGGTGGCAACTGTCATAGTAAGTCATTTAACTTCTCTGATGGCTTGTGACAGGCCCAATCGAAATTTAACAGAGCAGAAAAACTGTTGTCTAAAATAGAAGCCTCCATGATTCCATCCGGACCTGATTATGATCAAGAGGTCATCTCTGAGGAAGAAAGAATTATGTTCAGGAAAGTGGGATTGAAAATGAAAGCATATTTACCCGTAGGTGAGTCTTGTTATATTAAGCAATCCGGCTGTTTCCTGTATGGCTGCAGTGAATGGGAGGTTGTAGTAGAAAGGAACAAAATGTCTCCTTGTTATATGAATTAACCGTTTCTTTACGTGGACCTAACTAACAGGTATCCGTGGTGTTTTCGATGGGGTCATTGAGAATATGCATCTGCATTGGAAGCACAGAGAACTGGTGAAGCTTATATCGAAACAGAAGAGTCTTGTGTTTGTTGAGGACACAGCTCGGTTACTAGAATACGAGAGCGGTGGAGTTCTTGTGGCAATAGAAAAGGTTCCTAAAGGATTTGCCCTTATTTATTACCGTGGAAAGAATTACCAGAGACCCATTAGCTTGAGACCAAGAAATCTTCTCACAAAAGCAAAAGCATTGAAACGTTCCATTGCAATGCAACGCCACGAGGTTCGAAATTTCACCACAGAAATTGCATTCTATATTCACAGGTTGATCGCAGCTTGCTTATTGAAATTTCTCGATGACGACTATTGCAGGCACTTAGTCAGCATATCTCTGAACTGGAGAGAACAATTGAGCAAATGCAGAACGAACTTGTAAGTGATCTATCTCTTCCTGAACTAGGGACTTCCAAATCTAATACACTTAAAACTTTGAAGATCTCTTTACTTTGCAAAGCATGCATGTTATGTTTTGCTCACTTCATTCACTACCTACTGGTTCTTGCAGACTTCCAAAAACCCGACATACAGTGAATCCGAATGGGAGAACGATGAAGAAGAAGATGATGATGATGACGAGGAGGAGAAAGATGATGCGGAAGATAATGAGAGTGATTGGGATGAAACGGATGGTGAATCTGCAATTATTAATTTAGAGGAAGCGGATAGTCCATCACGTTAAGGCGTGTGTAAATCTTATCTCATGATTCGGGAGGTTGTAGCTGACAATGATCATGGAGTCTATCCGCGCTGTGAAACAGAAATGATTCTGTCCATTACTGGGAGAAGAGAAAGTGGAGATTTCAGATTCAGGACCCAAAGTTTATTCATCATCAACTTGTGTTTATTAGCAAAGAGCAGCTTAATTAGTCCCGTCGCAGAGAGAGATCTCAGAATCATGAAGATTTGAACTAAAGCCAAGGGGGAAAAAGCGCATCAATTTATGTTCTTTTACATAAATTGTATGTTTTGTCAATGTATTGTCACAATTTATAATCAAGTATTTAACAAATGTATATTGATCAATGTCTTTTTGCCATTAAGTCTTGCAACAATTTTGTTCTCCAATATTTATGTTGGCTTAGCAATAGATGAATTTGTGAACTTTATTGGAAACTTTACATTCAAAACCAAACCATGTCAAGAGTACAACAACCATGTCATCTTTCTCATGAAGTCATAAACCTTCTCACTACATGAATTCGATTCAAGTGTTTGGATGTTTTGGGCTCCTTTGCTATGCTCCTATACAGGCTCAAAATGGCCCATGTACTAGCAATTATATTTTTGTTTCTTATAATCAACGACTAATTACACTTTCGGTTAAATTTTTGATTAAAAATGGGCCATATTAAGCCCATGTTTCAGTTTTGTCCACGCAGGTGCTTGTCTGATACGAAACGACGCATCTCTTTTAAGTTTTAACCAACTTCTTGTTCTTCTTAATCATCTTCTTCGGGGTTTTCTTTAACTTCGTGGATAAGTTTTATGATGGAGTCTCACAACGTAGAGTGCGATCTTCAATCACTGAGAAGATTATACCGTCTTCTCCAATCAAACTCAAGCAACGAATCCATACCACAAGCATTTCTGTTTTGGAAGAGAACAAGAGAAAAACAAACTATAAATCTGAAATTCTCTTTAATTCTCGACAATGTTAAATTATGACAATACACTCACTTAAATACAAAATCAAAAGACACAAGTGAAGAATTGTGTCTAAATAACTACCCTTTCTTCTATGACAAGTTACAACTTATCCTACACATCTCTTCACCTTACATATTCACATATGTATACAGTTATAATGAAATACAACTAAACTCAATTATAAACTAACACTCCCCCTTAATTGAGTTTCCTCACGCCAAGATTGCTTCTTAGTTCTTCTTCTTTGGTTTCTCTACAAGATTTCAAGTCAGCAGCTTCTCTCCATTTGTTCTCTTGCAGAAGCTTCATCGTATGGTTGTAATTCCTCCGACACGAGAAAACATTGCTTCTAAGTATATGTTCACATCTTCATACTCCACCATTTGTGAAGTACCGTCCTTTCTTCTTCGGTCTTCAAATGTCACATCTCCATTTATCTTCTTCTTAGCCTATGTTTTCTTTGGTGACCTTTGATTCACCAAACACATGAAGTTTTTTTTACCTCTTTCTTTTATTCTGTTTTCCAAATTGACATCTTCTTGTCAATTATTTCTTCTTTAGATAATGGAACTTCTAGGATTTCTCCAACCCATAAGTCTTATCCATTTCTCATTGACGTCTCTTTAACGTCTCGTGCGTGAATCTCTCCACGTTTTCTTCAAGCCTCTCCCGGGCTCTCCTCACGTCTCCTTGACGTCTCATACGTAAAACGCTTATCCACGTTTTCTCCGGTTATCTGTGTAACCGCTTTCTTTGCGTGAATCTCTCATCTACGTCTTCTCCTGCTTCCTTTTTCCTCTTAGGTAAGCATATCTTTCCTTCCTTGGTGTCTTCCTTTGATCACCTGCCTCGGTTTTCTCCATCTTGCTTAAGATGAAAAACCATTCGAATTCTCAACTTCATCGACTAATGGCTTCTTCGCATCCTTGTGCTTCACCAAATCTTTGTCGAAAGTTCCAGAATTCTCCTTCCACAAACTCTATTTCCACAACCGTTGTCTCCATCGCCTTTTGAGAAAATTTATTATTTCCTTCGTCGCTTTTGGAACCTTCTTCTTGAAGTACGGCTTGTGAATGTGTTTGTGAAGGTTGATGGTGTTTTCTCCTGTCACCACCTCTTCGTTTTCCTTTTGGTTTCTCACCAAAACGTTGATTTCCAACCTTTGCTCTGTTTCTTCAAACATGTAATTCCCGTGTGATGATTCTGTTTCTACCAACACCTCACCACTTTTTGTGTTTTCTGGTTTAAAACCAGAATTCCTTTTGATTGAGTATCAAACACACCTTACGTGTTTTACCTTGATATGCCACACGATCTTCATGTGGGGGAAAGGTTCCTATCAACTCCTCTTCACGATGAACACTAGATTCCAAATCAATTAACTTGATTGATTTTCGAATTCTGCAACAGAGGTCACTACAACAAAAACAATTTTCAACATCGTGAACCCAGTGGGAGTTAGCCTCTCCTCATTATTGGCCTGGCCCATTTGACCATTACCAAGCCCAACATCTGTAAACATTAATGACATACCCACGAGGGCCCAATTCACAATGTTAACGAAGGGTTACGTTCATCTTCTCCACAAGCAAATCTCGTTGACAAACGGAACCAGTTCTTATGGCTCCACTTTTCTTCCTTCAAAGTCACGTCACCATCACCATTGCTTTCAGATTCTGGTTTAATAGAATTCTCTCCTTTTTTGTGTCTGATACCATCTTGGAAGAGAACAAGAGAAAAACAAACTACAAATATGAAATTCTCTTCAATTCTCGACTTTTTGGTCGAGCACTGAACGCACCTTCTAACGTATCTTCAATCCGTGAAGAGACGGCTTTTATGTGCTTAAACTCTCCAATCCATTTTTCTTCACCACAAACTCTTAAATGATTTTCCAAATCAGTGAACTTTTCTGTGAACCATCGTTCATCTTCAAGTTCTCATACTCCTCTTCTCACGTTTGAACTTTTATCAAACATACTTCTGGATCCTTCAAATTCTGACTCCAATGGATCTCAAGCACCCTTCGATGCAATTGTTGATGCTATACAAAGAACCATTTGATCCCCGTTTGCATGATCCCCATCATATCCTTCCTTGATGCTTCTTTCTGTTGATTTTTCCAATTGCATCACTTTGGATGTCTCTTCGGTTTGTGTCGATTGGATTTGTAACACCTTTGTTCATCACGGCACACAACTTTTAAAATGGCTTTCATCATGGTTTGTGTCGATTGGATTTGGAACTCTGTTTTCCACCACCGCCTACAACTCTTGCTTTTTCTCTTCATCTTTATGCGTCTTCAAGCATAATCATCCCATCAAACTATCAGAACTTAGACCAGATTGAAAAATTCTGGAATCTCCCCTCTTTTGTGTCGGTCGGTTCGGTACTCCGCCTTTCACCACCGTTCACAGTTTTCTAGTTTTTATAGATTGCTTGCATCTTAATACACAGTAAATCCTCTCCATCAAACATGAGAATCACTTGCATCTTGATCTCTGTTTTTTTCTTGAATTTTGGACAAGAATTTGTGTGAAACTTTCTTTTTTTCGCGGAATTACTGGCTTTTTGATTCAACAAGGCTCCGATGCAATCTTGGAAGAGAATAAAAAGAACAAATAAACTATAAATCTGAAATTCTCTTTAATTCTCGACAATGTTAAATTATGACAATACACTCACTTAAATACAAAATCAAAAGACACAAGTGAAGAATTGTGTCTAAATAACTACCCTTTCTTCTATGACAAGTTACAACTTATCCTACACATCTCTTCACCTTACATATTCACATATGTATACAGTTATAATGAAATACAACTAAACTCAATTATAAACTAACATTCTGGTGAGTTTTTTTTAAAAAAAATTATCATTCTTCAACTTCATAATCATATAACTTATGCCATTGAGAAAAATTTGCAGTTAGATGAGAATACACAGTCTTTACTAAAACGCTTGCTTGATTCTGCGACCAAGGAACTTTTGGCTACACAATCCAGTGTTAGTATCTACCGAATCGACTCTGTTTTCTCATGTTCTGTTTTCGTGTTTATGTTTTTTTATTTTTGGTTGGTTACAGATACTTGTACAAGTAGAGCAGTTAGGCTTACCAGAGAACGTTTCTACACCGAGAAAAAACTCAGTCTCACGAGGGATCATCAGTAACAAGTCTGGTTTAACAGAGGAAATCGTTGATTCGATTGAACGAATCGAAACACAACTTTCGGCTTTTAGTTTTCGTTCTAGTCGTGTTTTGGATTCTGATGATAGAAATAGGTCGTGTTATAAGTCTCCTACTAGTCCCACTGAAGAAGATTACTTATCTTCTACAATGCCTTTGGCCAGGTATGAGGTACCAAAGTTAAGCGAGAAAGCGTTGATGGAACATAGAGAAAAGTTTCGTCAAGATTCTATGTCTCGCTTAAGGAACAATTACATGCCAATAAGTCAGACTCCAAGTACCTCGAAGATATCACCTAGCTTAAGAAGTGCCATAAATCGAAGGGGTGATGATCGAATTTCGATTCCTAAGTCACAAGGAAGATGTTCTCGTGATGTTCGGGTCAAGTCAAGATCGCCATTACCGCCTCTTCATGGGAGATCGGTTGGTGTCAAGAAGCCAAGTGCGAGTAAAAAGGCATCACAAAAGATGATGAGTATGAAACCAACTTTGTTGGATCAAGGAAGTGAAACTTGGGAGGGTGAAGAGAGTGTAAACACATGGTCTAGGACAACAAACTCGGTAGACAAAGAACTAGTCTCACTTAACCTAATAAGTGCCATAAATCAAAGGGGGTGATGATCGAATTTTGATTCCTAAGTCACAAGGAAGATGTTCTCGTGATGTTCGGGTCAAGGCAAGATCGCCATTACCGCCTCTTCATGCGAGATCGGTTGGTGTCAAGAAGCCAAATGCGAGTAAAAATGCGTCACAAAAGATAATGCGTATGAAACCAACTTTGTTGGATCAAGGAAGTGAAACTTGGGATGATGAAGAAAGTGTAAACACACGGTCTAGGACGACAAACTCGGAAGACGAAGAACTAGTTTCTATAGAGCAAGAATCGGAAGAAAGATCTAAGGAAATAGAGTCATCAACCGCCTCAAGCTCAAGTTGGGAAACTCAAGGAGAGAGTGTCACAAAGTCAAACTCATCATCTCCACTAGAGAGTAATAATGATGGTGATGAAGAATCTCAAGTAAGTGAATCTCCTCCATACAAAAAGAGAGACAACAAAGCAAGCAATTTTGCGAAACAAAGGAAAAAGACAATGGGGCGGTTCACAAGATTCAAGAACAAGATAGGCCGAGTATTTCACCACCATCATCACCACCACCACCATCACCACCACAACAACAAGGAGAAAGACCGTAAGCCATCGGCTTGGAAGCATTTGCAAAGGACATTTCAACAAAAAGCTGAAGATAAATTAGATGAAAGAAGGAGAAAAACAGAATCAAAAGGTCTAACTACACATAAGCAACAAGGTGGACACTTTCATGGACTTGTCGAAGCAATGAGGAGACATAGAAGACACTCAAAGAAACCAAAGCACAAGAAGTTACAAAGCCATGGAAGGAAAACACAATGGTGGCAAACATTCAAGCGTCAAGGCGGTGTAAAGCTTCGTAATCGCGGTCGGGTTAAGTTAGGGAAACGATAATATTTATGTAATAAAGGATTAAGAACATAACTGAAAACTAGTCTCAAATGTTCATTATATAATTATATTTTAAGTTTTATAACAGCCCCATGTATTTATCAATAGTTCTGATTTCGCCCCAATTTTATTGTTTATGATAAAATTTCCCCAGTTTTATCAATCCAGAAACGGTTAAAAAGGGCCTTTTTGTTCAATTTGATTTTAATATGAAGATTATCATCGTACTTGAAGATTTCCCGTAAGAAGATCGATTCGGCGCTGCAAAATTTACCTCTCTTGTTTTGGTCGGAACGAAATCTAGCTTCTTTGCTCTTACATTCGAGAAATCTGATGCAATTTTGTTGATTATGGTAAAATTGTTCAAATCCTATACATTTGTTTATTTGTGATTTTGATGTGATTTTGAAATTGATTTATGGTTGGTGATGATTTATAAGAATTGGGCTAGATTTGTCTCTTTATGCTTCAGGACAAATTCGTGTTTATGAGTTTGTAGAAGTGTCTTTACTCTTAAACCTCTAGGGTCTCTTTAAGTATTTAGAGCTAGTGAAGTGTGTTTTTAACTCTTATTCAAACCAAGTGACTAGATTGCTTTCTTGCCCAAAACTACACTTTTAGCTTGGGACTTGTGAAATTGAGAAACTTGATATCAAATAAGGATACACTTATATGATTGACAACTAGAAATGCTTTCATGTGATATAAAACAAGTACCTGGAGAGAATTTTCCCATGTTGTTGTGTGATACTCTAGTGATTTTTTTTTGGCATAGATTTTATACAAGATGCATGCAACATAATTCCACATACATAATCTTCATAGATTGTTCTTCTTGAGTGTATCGATGAATCTTTTTTGTGTGATGTCGTTCCTAGAGACATATTCAAGAAAATCGTTGAAACTGAATTCTCCATACGCAGCTGGTTGATTTTCATTGTCAAGCTTAGAAGCTGTACTTATTTTTATGTCTATAGGTAGACTATGAAGACTTGCAAAAGAGAGCCACTCGTAATCTTTGTTCACTGTTACACGATGAACAACACTCTTGTATATGCCATTGCTCATCACTTCTACTTGATCTCCCAACTGAACTATCAGAGCTCCTTCAATATACGGCACAAAATGGGATATGAAAATACTCTCTTTTTTTGTGAGAATGATTTCTGAAAAATTATACTTATATTCTGGTAAGTGATTTTAAAATACTTCTTCTCACCTAATAGTACTTGAGTATTTGGATTTAATTAGGTGTAAATTTAAAGAGAGACTTCAAAAATTAAGAAGTTGAACTAAAAAAACTTACAATCCAGAAAATATGGACCATAAATGGATTTCTAACCATCAATATTAAATAGACAGGCTATTTTGTTCCTTAGCTATAATTTATAACATAAAGGGACTTGGACATACATTGGAAACTTTTCCCTACTTTCACATAAAAGATGTACTAATTATAATTAATTTACTTGGCTTCATAGATATGTGTGTGTAATGATACAATTAAAGTTGATGAAGATTACATAACTAAGAACAAGTTAGGAAATTTCAAATTTGCTGTTGTGTTTTGAATCCCTTTCACCATATGGAGTCCATATTAAACGCTTCTTCTGGCGGTTGTGGTTGCACTTGAGACGAACTTGAACCATTTTGCATAATATTGGAGACTCCTTGTTGGAAACCATAAGAGTTCCTAATTTGGAAAGCCTTGAGCAACAAAGAGTTGATTGGAGATAAAGGCGGACCAAGTAGATTGGTTGTCCACGATGAAAGATTACTAGCCATGTTCATGTTCATGTTGAGACCAGCCGTACTTGTATTATTATCTTCTGAATAAAGACCGCTTTGCGAATATTGATGCATATGATTGTAATCCACGTTTGATGAGTTTGAATTCAGATTCGGTAGCTCGATATCTTCATATTCATTTGCCATTGATGAATTTGCATCGCATGGCGATCCAAAAGATGGTTGTGAAGATTGAGGTTGTTGTTCTTGTGGTTTCTTTGTTGCTGTGCTCTTTTTGAAAACTCTACACACTACCCATTCCTCCTGAAAATTACATAATTATCAAGAACATGGTCCAATATAATTTTTATTTATCTTTCTATGGTATCAAAATTAACATAGTTTGATAACAATTTGTAAGTGTAGATGTTATTACCTTAGCGGGTTTGAAGGGTTGTTTGTTCTCAAGCCTATACTCATGCATAACCCAATTGCTTTTCTCGCCCTTTGGAGCTCTTCCTTTGTAGAAAACTAGGGTTTTCTTCATCCCAACCAGCACTCCATTTCGGTATATCTCTTTATCTTTACCGGTGGTTTTCCAATAACCGGCTTCTGTTGCTCGGTTTGTCCTTAAACCGGTTGGGTATTTCCGGTCTCTTAGGCTGAAGAAGTACCACTCTTTCTCTCCCATTGAAGCCTTGGCTACATATGTATAAAATTATTATTCATACAATATTTTAGTTATATCACAATGAATACTAAATAAAAATTGGGATAATTAAGGGTAAGGAAAAGAATATATCACGTAGAGTAACTAAACTATACACCATCTAGCTAGATAATATAATATAGTACTCTACTACTCTCCAATAATCTCCACATGTTTGGTAGGCTAGATACACCTATATATAACATTATTAACCTAATTTAGAGTCCTAGAGAAATGAAGACGAGTATTAGTACTAAGACAAACTACGGTTTCATTTATACTAGTTACATAAAGTGGTATATGGTATTCATGTATTCATCTATATACGTATATGATGTCTTTTGTTGAAATTAAATTGAATGTGAACAACCTAATTCTACCATATTTTCCGAAGACAAGATTAATAGTACGTACATTTAGTATTGGATCCATAGAAGAAAAAAAAACTATAAGGAAGCAAATCCACATATACTATAGTATAAATGAACAACGTATAACTAGCATATAGTATAACTACACAATTTTTTTTTGGAAATGGCATAAACATAGAGAACACTATATATACGAGCACCATATGCTAGATAATATAACTATTTACCTGGCAAATCCCAAGGTTCACACTTGTTGAGATCAACGTCGACGACAGCTTTACCGGTGAATCCATTATCGGAGACTTTCCGACATAGATAATGCGTTATCAGCTCCTCGTCCGTAGGATGAAATCTGAATCCCGGAGGTAGATTTTCTTCCATTTTTGTCTTTGTACTAATCTAATTATACTCGAAAAATAATGGTTTCTTCTCTCTCTCTCACTTGAAGAGATCGAAGGAGATAGACAGCAAAAAGCTTTTCAATAATGTGACATAGATGGATGGGGTTTATATATATATTCACTGATTCACATATATAACTAAACTATATATTAAAATAGAAAATGATTTGTGTTACCAAATACCGATCTTGAGGGAGAAGCGGCCATGAGTAGTCTTTTTCAACTGTTGATTATTACAGCTAACATTTTGACAATTCAAGGTATTTCTCCACGCATGCATACGTAGTAACGTAGCATTTCTTATTAATATAAGACATATATGTGTATATATATATCATAAAATATTTGTCGGCGTATATATTAATGTTCCTTTTAGATTACATTACTATGTTTATAAAAATAACGTCCGTCTTAATATCTGCATAAATATAATTATAGAAACATATCAATGGATTTATGTGAGATTTGTCCAACCAACTTCACCCAATTCTACCCACCATGAAAACCCTAATGTCCAATGTAATGTGAACATGCGTGCATAGCTCATCCATTAATCTTTTGTCATTTCATTTTTTTTTTAATATATGATTATATGATTCTAAATCTAAATCTAAATCTAAATCTAGACCAACCGTTCAATTTATAAGTGGTATCTATATATCATATATGCTTCCAGTTTTCTCATTTCCGTTCCTCTTACTCTATTGACACATTGCATCCATCTTACCCTATTGTTGACACTTGTCTTCTCGCTTATCTCACGACCAAACACATTCATACAAATAAACATATGCTTGATTATATGTTCGAAAAGAAAACATGCGTATACAAAATTATACGCTCGAATTGGTTTTAGAATATCAGATTGCGTTGCGAGTCTTATACATAACTCAAATTGTCTTACTCATATTTTATGTTATAAATTTTGTTTTGTATAACTAAGATTTTACGTTATAATGTTTCGTGCAAATATTTCCTCGATTGTCGTATGTAAACAAAAGTATTGATTTGGTGGGCCCCATTTCTAGATAGATAGATAAATAAATGTGTCAAATCTTATATATTTTGTCTTCCGCATAAAATATAACACCGAAAACAATAAAAATCACCTAGTGTCTTTGGTTCTGTCGTAAATTGTCTTGTTTTGTTCCATATATTATAAACGTTTGGCATGGAGAAAAGTTTTATTCCAAAACTTAATCTCAATGCCCTAAGACTATGTTTTGTTTAACACATCCTAAAACTAAAAAGTTGCATCCCACAACAGTGACAAATCCAGAAAATAATTTTAGGTGGATCAGTATCTCTGAAAATAACAAAAAAAAATATTTATTTGTGCAATGGATATGATTTGATCTCTGGTTGGGAGGTGCAACACTAAACAGTTTGACCATTTAAGCTATCATTTTCTTTAGGTACCCTAGGTCAGTTGACCCACATTTTATACATGTATGTTCGCTACTGTCCCACAACCACAATGGATTTTCGGGTTGAATCCTTTTAGAATGCAGCCTGCGGGTGTGATTTTATAGATTTTAATTATTAATACAAGGTTAAAAAAATTACTCAGGAAGAGTGGTTAAAGATCCCACCAACCTTAATGGAATGTGTGTATTATACTATTATATATAAACACACATAAAAACAATATATATTAATATAATAATATTATTGAAAGCAGATTTATCGGGAGATATGTTGGGTCATATATGTAATGAAAATGTCAATCCTACCATTGGAAAACTCTCACACATATGCAATTGATCATTCAATTCTTCTTCATACTTTTCCCTTCCTTGTTTATAGGCTTCTAGCTTTCTAGAACGACACACACCGTGTGTTTTTAGAAATTTTAAGAACTCATATAATATTGACTCATAAATACTATAACCAAAGAAGTATAGAACTATCATGCATGTTAAAGGTTTTGTTGTAATTCAACATTATTCTATGAATGGTTATACAATTCATGATCGTGTATTAGTGTTGGCCTCAGCTGTTAAATATACCTATCCCATTATTTGTATACCATTAAGTTAAATCTATATGTGGATTGAATAGTTAATTACAATTTTTTTTGTTTAGTATAACTTGTGAGTTTCTTCCTCTTAATATATGTATATATACAGTAGCTTTCTGCATCGGCCATACCCTGTAATTGGTATGTTTTTTTTGGGATCAAACTACTACTATTCATTAATCGTAAAGATGGTTTGGTACAAGCATTAAACCGTATTTGGCTAAACAATCAGCCTTAGAGTTATCCTTCCTCGGAATAAAATTAAACTCAATGAAAGTGAAGAAAGATGAGCAAATCGTTATGTCAGATATGAGTCCATGGATCTCCGAGATCGTTCCTTGGAGGTTGATTGCATCCATAAGATGCTTTGAATCGGACTTGATTCGGATCTTCGAGATTCCCATGGATAGGGCATGTAAAAGAGCATATCGCACCGCCATAGCTTATGCAGCGAGAGCCGAAGATATGTGAAGCATTGCTATAGCTTTCTCCGAGTTCCGATTGTGGCTAAGTCGCATTGACCAGCTGAGACCAGCCTTGTAGGATGAAGCAATCCAAGCTGCATCTGTGTGGCAGGTAATAACATCTTCCCTGTCTAAGTCAGGGGTTCTTAATATCGTTGATGGTGAAGTACCACTCAACTTTGTAGGGATCACTTGAGCAAGTTTCCATTCTCGGGTATCCTAGAGTGCTTTAAGGATCGTCTCAGCTGCCGAGAAAGATCGATTACTGAACACCTTCTGGTTTCGCGCAATCCAGATATCCCAAAGGATCCACGAGCTCAATTCGCCTCTTTCGATTCCAATTGGAGGCAAAGGGAGAAGTTCCAATATGGTTTCCAGGCCAGATGTCATATCCCTGACTTGGGATGAGTCAAAACTAGTGCTGAAAGGGGCCAATCTCCAAGTCTCTTGGGCAAACTGGCACTGGAAAAGTTGATGAAGAGTTGTCTCTGTCTCACCACAGTGACAACATTTAGGATCTTCTATCACATTCCGGATGGCTAATTGTTCTCCAACAGGTAACCCTCGATGAACTGCCTTCCACATAAACATTTTTGACCTTGGGAGCTGTGTTTACACCCCAAACAGTAGCATTCCAGTCAATATTCAACGTTTGGTTCATTGGCATCTTGCATTCTTGTTCCTCAGCTGCTACAAAGTAGCCTGATTTGGTGGAGTAGGTACCAGAGGGGTTGCGCAGCCAGATGCGTTTATCTTTTGCCCCAAAAAGGCTAGGTTTTAGCTTTAGGATCATACTCATATAGCTTGGGAGGATCTGTTCAATTTTAGCTATATTCCAAGTAGCAGAGTTATTGTCTATGAGCTCACTAACCTTCATATCCTGATATTCTTCAGGTGATGGGCCCATTGGAGCTAGTTTTTCAGAGGTGGACAACCATGCGTCATTCCAAATGCTTATACTTTGCCCATCACCAACTGCCCATCCAAGTTGTTTGACCAAAAGATCTCTACCAGCCAAGATACTTATCCAGCCATGAGAAGCCTTCTTTGGAGCTTTACATATCAGCAAATGGTCCTCTCTACAGTATTTAACAGTTAAGATTCTCGCTAAAAGGCAGGTTGGTCGGGTCAGGATTCTCCAGGTAAGCTTTGCCAGCAAAGCATCATTGAAATTGTTAATGTCTTTGAATCCCAGACCTCCCATGCTCTTAGGTTTGGCCATCTTCTTCCAAGCCACCCAACTTATCTTTTGTTTTTCAGGTGAGAAGTCCCACCAGAATCGAGTTAGCGCCGATTGGATTCTCTTACACAGAGATTGAGATACTTTGAAGCATGTCATTGCATACACATACATTGCTGCTAGTACCCCTTTGAGCATCACCAATTTTCTAGCACCAGAAAGCATCTTAGTGGACCAGCTTGCAGCTTTATGCTTGATCTTGTCCACTATGAAGGTAAACTGGTATGTTATTTACTCTCTAGTTAAACATTATACATTTAAAGTATTATGAATTTATGATAATAAAGTCGAAGTGACACCCGAAAATATCACCTTATAATTAATTTAAAATCGTAAGATTGGAGTCCACAAAATCTTTAAATTTGCTTACACATTAGATTTTTATTCTTCTTCTGGTGTAAATTTTATATAAACCTTGAAAGTTCGTGTGTTAAATTTGTCTACATCATTAGGGCTGTATGTTTTATCATTATTTATGTGGAAAAATATATACATTATCATCTTGTTATATATAAAGCTTGCGTCTAACTTTATAATAAAAAAATCGTAACATGTCGATCATATTTTGATACGTATATAAATCATCAAAGTAAATAACTTTTTCCCAACTAAATTTTGATATGTGTTAAAATAATTATCTTTAACAAAAGATATATATTATCATTATATTTTCGCTGTAGATTATTAAAAAAACTTAAAAACTCTAATATCATTATTTTTATGTCAAATGTACTACATACTGTGAGCTTTTTATGTAGAATCTTCATTGTATGGAGACGGTAAAATTTGTAGAAATGATATTTGAAAAAACTATACTTTGATCATTAAAATAATTAAATAAGTTCTAAATATCATACAAAACAAATACAAATTAACAAAGCTCAAATATTTTAAACTTAATCAGGAAAACCAATCCAATTCAAACCAATCTAATTCAAGTCACCAAAAGATTCTAGCAGAGAAATACATAAGTGCTAATCTTCCAATTCAACATTTTTGTTTAGGCGAAATTCAACAAAACCTAGACAAAAAGTCATTTTTGACTGATAGAGCTATATGTCATATTTATCTTCGCTGTATTGAATTTCTCTATGATGTGACCATATTCATGAAGACTATGGACATACATTTTACTACTTGAAAATCCAACCACTTATGGGATGCATTGTTATCTTCACTTCTGAATTTAACGAGATTGTATTTGTAAGTGATGAAATTCAATTATCTTTGTTTCTTATATTGTACATTCATTGTACAAATGAATACTTTTAACAAAAACTATAAAATTTACTATGTTTACATGTAGAATGTCTATCGTGGACCTACCTCCTCAAGATCCATAGTTACATGTGGTATACAATTTTGATACGTGTAATTAAAATGGTGAATGGAGATACAATGGCGTTCGTGAAGAATGGTTCAATGATATTTATACATTTGGACGTAATGCTAGTTGAACTAAAGACAATTGGAAAACAGCATGTCACTTTGTTACTGGGAGGTCCGAAAAAGAATATGAGGTATGGTCAAAACAATATGATAATTTATACATTATAGTTCTACTTTAGTTGAATGAATGTATGTGTTATTAGTTACACGATAGTTTGAATGAAGTTATTGGAAGTCCAACAAACCGAGCTTTACGCGACATATTTTTCTTTACAAATTTATTTGTGTGTTCTCATTTCTGTATTTGTACTAATAACTAGTTTTTTTAATACAATTTTATAGACAAAGACAACAAGATTAAAACAAAACAAAAAAACACCAAAAATTATAAGTTTTGCTTGACATTTGGGCCAATGTATTAGACCAGGCCCAAAGTTACTTGACAAACTCCCAACACAATCCAGGAGAGTCACGAAGTCGAGAGAGAAGAATGGGGAGAAAGAAGGGATTGCCGGAGTTCGAAGAGACGGCGCCGGATGGCTTTGATCCGGCGAATCCTTACAAGGATCCGGTGGCGATGGTGGAGATGAGAGAGCACATCGTTCGGGAGAAGTGGATCCAAATCGAGAAGGCTAAGATCTTGCGTGAGAAGGTCAAATGGTGTTACCGCGTCGAAGGAGTTAACCATTACCAGAAATGTCGCCATCTTGTCCAGCAGTACCTCGATTCTACTCGCGGTGTTGGCTGGGGAAAAGATCACCGTCCTATCTCGCTTCACGGTGAGTTTTTTTGCTTGTTCATCTGTTTAGGGAGTGGTAGATTCAATTTCTTAAACGTTTAATTCGATTCCTTGGTGGGTTTTCTTCTTCTCTTTTTTCTCAATCGGTTGTCAATTTCTAAACTCATTTACTCATAGTGACTTAGCTAATGGATGACATGTGCATAAACATTGATGTAGATTGGTCTGGGCTGAAATTAGTTGATGAATGGATTGTCAATTTGTCAATGTTTAAATTTTTTTAAGTGATGTTAATTGGTTTCTTGGGTACAGGTCCCAAGCCTGAGGCTGTTGAAGTTGAAGCTGAATAATGCTTTTGCGCCTCAGCAATCTGAGGTGAGTGACTGGTTTATGGAAGCATTGGTTTTTTATGTTTTCTGTTTGAGAAAATGTAGGAAAATTTTGGCATATCTGGCTCTAGATTTGGTTGAACTAACGATGGTGATGCTTTGGGGTTAGTGTAGGTTTCTTCGGATATGAAACTTTAAGAGCCTTCATACTTGTCTTTACTAGAATTTTGTTGCCAATTAATCAAAGGAAAGGCCTATATTTGATCTTTGTCTGTTAGGTTAAGTGATTGGTAACTATTTGTATAAGTTGTGACGAAAGAAACTAGTGTCCAAAGTGTGAGTATCTCTTAAACCACTGCTTCCTAATAGCAGCGTGTCTACCAAGTTCTTTTAATGAATCCTGTGCAATGCAATTGTGATTTCCAAGTTGATAAAATTCACTGATGAGATACTGGAGTAGCTCTAAGTTGAGGTATTTAATAATGTGCTGGTGTTTAATAGCTATTTTATCATAATCAACCAATAACTTAGTAAATGAGTTAATTATGATATCCTGAGGGATGAAACATGTTTTTGACCCAACTCGCTGCCAAGTGTTCTTCTACTCTAGGCGAAACATTTCAAGTCGATGTGTATAAACTATGGCAATCGTTACTGCATTAGAAGCCGATATGTATAAACAGCTAGTGGTTTCACTTGTGTAACGACCTTACTGATCCAAATTTTCTTTTAATGTTTTGCTTCAGTGATGCGGGGGAACAAGCCTTTGATACAGGACATGGGTCTTCTTCGGACTATGCACATTTTCTCTTGTTTTGTTTAGAAACATGTCAGTTTTTGGACTGGCTGGATTCATGTAAGGGTTTTACTGAGCTTGAGTTTATGTATTGAATCTACACTCAACATACCTCATTATCATAACCAAATAAGTCCTTTTTCTCTGTCTATCTTCGTTGCTCATTGTTTTACTTTTACCTTCTTGTCAAATAAGAATCATAGGATTAACAAAATAAACCATAAACATATAAGTTCCAAATTCAACATAGAACAGTCGCTATAGAAAAACATAAATCAGCGTAATTTCTCAAGAAAACAATTTTGTCTTCCATGTCTTATTCTTCAAATATGGAAAGCTTATTCTAACTTAACTCAGTTCTCTTCTCCACCACCAAAGAGCTTCATTTTAGACAATGGAGTTCTCAAGTACCCTTCTACTTCAAATTTCTTAGGAGAAAGCTCTCTGTATTTCGCAAACTGTTCCTTAGCTTCAACATTCTTGTCAAGCAAGCTATAAATCATACCTCGACAGAAATACGGTCTGAAATCTTTCGGATCCTCTTTCGTCAACTCTTCGTAGCTCTTCAATGCTTCATCAACATTCTTCTGCAAGAACTGTATCTGTGCAATGATCAGTCTCACATCTCGTATCTCCTTCACCATATTCTCTGATTCAGCTATAGCTAACGCATCTTCCAGCCTCTGCAACACTGCATCTCCTTCCCCTGACCGGTCCATAAGCAATGCGTTCTCGAATAAAGCCTCAAACGACAATGGGTTTCGTTTGAGAATTTCCTCGAACACTTGGCGTGCGTTCTCAGAACGCCCCATTTCTCCCAATAACCTCGCCATTAAGAACTTCCACTCTGTTTCCTCTGGTTGTGCGGCTACTAGCTGTTCTAAAAGCTTGAGAGCTTCTTCGTCTTCTCCGTTCTCTAGCTTCTGCTGCAAGAGTGATCTCAGTGTCTGAACTGCCTCAGGGGTAGAGTCTAGAAGCTCATACAATGGCGAATTGGGTTCGAACTCAGACTGTTGTTTCACTTCTTTTACTTCATCGGTTATTTTTTCGGTGGTTGTAACCGGAGATTCCGCTTTCACCGGTAAAGTTGAGAATTTCCCGGTCATTGAAACAGCAGCTCCGATTAGAATCGCTGATTTAGCAAAAGATTTGAGCTTATCAGGAAAACAATAACCAGAACCATTCTGATTCGAGTTAGCCTTAACAGAAACAAGATCGCGACGAGGAACCATAGTTCCGGCGACCGGAGGCGCTTTAACGGCGACGAAAGATGAAGTTGAGAAAGACGAAAACATGGCTCTATTGTATCGTATCAATGGCTTCACAGAAACGAAATCAAAATCGAAAGAGAAGAGAAGAGAAGACAAGAGCGATTTCAGATGAACAAGTAGACCACTACGAGAACACGTGAAAAATGTCGGGGATAAAGTGTAATTGGGCTTGGTTTAATTTTAATGGGCCTTAAAATAGTTATTGGGCTTTGAGTTTTTGTTTTCTGTTAAGACAGATCTCCGGCGAAACGGAAGAATCAGATCAACACATGCGACCAGGAAGCGGAGGCACACGAAAGAGATAAGCTTTCTTTACCGATACATCAGTACGTTTATGTTTTTCGAATTAGTATCAATCTTCTCTCGAATCTAAAACTCATTAATTTTCCTAAAGCTAGGGATTTTCATGTCAATGAAGTTTTCTGTGATCGATGATAACTAAATGGGTTTTATTGATGATTTGAATCAGGTTTCGAAGGTGTAAAAATTCAATTAATAAAAATGGGGAACACTTCGTCGATGCTGACTCAATACGACATCGAAGAAGTTCAAGGCCATTGCCATGATCTATGTGACATTTCTTCCTCCATTTTTCTGTCTCTTTTTATATTAAATTTCTATACTTTTGATTCGAATTCGCTACTTTGTTTCTTGTTTCAGTTGAGCAGCAAGAGATTCTATCTCTGTATCAAAGGTTTTGCCAGTTAGATCGAAATGCAAAGGGATTTATATCATCTGATGAGTTTCTCTCTGTGCCTGAGTTTGCAATGAATCCACTCTCTCAGGTTTTGACATATTCTATAAAATCTTTAATCTATCATCACTTTTTAAGACCCTTCAAAATCGAATCAGCTTTGCTTTTGATTTTTGGCTGGATATAAAATAACAGAGGCTGCTTAAGATGGTTGATGGTTTGAACTTTAAGGATTTTGTGGCTTTCTTGTCTGCATTTAGTGCCAAAGCAAGTCTAAGACAAAAAGTTGAATGTAAGTAAAGAAGTTTCCTTACCATCAATTTTGAGGCAAATCTTCACTTTTATTGTTTTGTACATGTAAAGATCATCAGACTGCTTGTTTCAGTGATCTTTAAAGTCTATGATTCGGATTGCAATGGGAAAGTTTCCTGTAATGATATCATGCAAGTGTTGCGGGACTTATCTGGATCATTCATGTCTGATGAGCAAAGAGAGGTATGTATTACCCTTTTAGTCATCTATCTTACAAGTTTGGTATTAAATGGTATACTACGTATTCATGGTTTGAAAACGCGTTTCCGCTACTTTACCATTCAAATCATTCACCATTTCCACATTTTTGGAAAGTGATTATGCTATATGTTACGGAGATGGTAAAACTATAACTATAAGGAAAAGAATGAAAAGTCATCAATCTACTCAATCCACTTTTATAGATTGTAAAGATTATACTGTGGAAATTTTATGCAATGAAATGTTTCAATTCGACTTTATGCGTTTTTACTACTCATCTGGCATTTTAGTTCAAGCCTCAAAGATAAATGTTGGAGTTTTTCTTTTTTGTTCTTCCCATGTTGTCCACTTGATTATCTTAGGCTTCCAATCTTTATGGTTAGGATCATGAGCACTGAGTAAACCCAGTAAACAAGTGTTTTCATCATTTGCCTTTGTGTTTGACTTTTGTGGTGTAGCAAGTACTGAGCCAGGTTTTGAAGGAAGCGGGCTATACGAGCGACTCTTTCTTAACACTCGAGGATTTCGTAAAGGTAGACTTTCTCTTTGTTGTGATTGTATCATTAGAATTGAATATAAAATGTTATGTCCATTTGCAGTCCAGAATTCTGATACTGCATGTCCTTTCTTGTATCTGCGATGTCACAGGTCTTTGGGAGTAGTGGACCGGAGATGGACGTTGAAATTCCAGTGGATTAGGTTTATGATTGATATGGATCAAAACTCTAAACTCAAAATCTCATCCATGTATTTGTCCACTTTGTTAGTAGAATAATCTTTTTAATTGATCATACCATCGCAGGTTTTAACATATTCTATTGGATTGGGTTATGCTTTTAAACTTCTTGTACATGTCTCTTTTTCTTACCCTTGTAATACCAATACTGAAAGTGAAATAATCCGGTTCAATTTTGAATGTGTATACCGGGATAAAACTACGTAGCCGACTAATTTATGTCTTCAAAATTCCGTTTCATTAAAAAAGCATCAATTTCAAATTAAGATATGGGCCTGAAACCCAACATAAATGAGACCGACATACAGTAAGTGGTAGCGATTTCTGGGTAATTTCTTATTTTTCCTATTTGCTCTTTTGCTCTTTTCAAGCTATACGAATTTTCTTCAACTGCAAGGTGTTTTGTTAATTTTTTTGTTCTACTTAGGGTTTCTAGTGATTTTGTATATCGCAAATCCAAATCCCCTCTTTTGAATTTGTGTTTCAATCCGTTTTGGGGTTCTTTTTACATTCGCGATTGTCTTGTTTTTTCTTCGATTTTGAATCAGATTTTTTTTTGTTCTCGTATCAATCGAATCCAGAAGAGTATCGATTTGATTTCATTTCTTATTTGGCAAATCCAAAACCCCTCTTTTTGCCGATGTGTTCTTACACGACATCTCTGGGTTTCTAGTTTCAATTTTCTGCATCTCTTTCAAAGTTTGTCACAAATTAGAGTTTCGATTTATAATTATGATTTTCTAATCAAAACCCCTTTGTTAGATCTGCGATTTCTTCGGTTTTTGATTTGACAACGTTTTCGTTTTCTTGTTTGATTCTTGATAATGATCATGTTTTAAAGATTTTACCTTTTTTCTTTCTCTTTTGTTTAAAAAGTTTTCAAACCCAAAAGAAAGGGACTCAACATTACATGATTGTTGTTTGTCCGGTTTCTAAGTTGGGGAAATTTGTCCCGTATGTTGCCTAAAGACTTGTCAAATTGTCTCCACTTTGATCTCAACGATAAAACTCCATTATCTTTGCTGTGCTGGGACAGTAATGATACACACTTCAGTTTCTGCTTGGGGTTGCCTTTACTAAGGCTTGTATAACGATTTCTTGAGATTGAGATTTGAGAAATTCAATTATCTGCTTGAACTATGTTCAATGTTCTGCTTATTGATGGAGGTAACAAAATTCAATCTCTGCTTATCATTAATTGAGGAGATAAGAATCAAATTCTGCTTTTTGATGGAGGAGGAAGTGTTCAATGTTCTGCTTTTATTGATGGAGGTAACAAAATTCAGTATCTGCTTGTTATTAATTGAGGAGATAAGAATCAAATTCTGCTTTTTGATGGAGGAAGTGTTCAATGTTCTGCTTATTGATGGAGGTAATAACATTCAATCTCTGCTTATTAATTGGAGAAGCAAGAATCATATTCTGCCAAGTGTTCAATATTCTGCTTAGGCAACAATATTCAATATCTGCGTATTAATTGAGGAAAAAATAATCAAATTCTGCTTGTTAATGGAGGTAACAACATTCAATAATCTGCAATTTGATGGAGGTAACCATTCAATATCTGCTTATTTATTGAGGAAATAATAGTCAAATTCTGCTTGTTAATGGAGGTAACAACATTCAATATTCTGCTTTTTGATGGAGGTAACAATGTTCAGTGTTCTGCTTATTGATGGAGGTAATAATATTCATTATCTGCTCATTATGAGGAAACAGTAATCAAATTCTGCTTTGTAATGGTGGTAAAAATATTCAATATTCTGCATATTGATGGAGAAAATTCTCTGCATATGCCTATAATAAGGCTTGTCAAATGATGTTGGAATTCAATATCACGCGTTAGATGCTCTATATCTTACCTAGCTGGAGTCTCAGTTTCTTGAAAAGGAGGTATGTATTTCATCTCCAACTATATTATTATCTTAAAAGTTATATTAAACTAGCTCAGAGTTGTATGTTTGCATCGGTGAAGCAGCAATGGTAAGTTCATTTTTCTTTCTTGTGTACCTTATTGTGTTAACCACATTTTTGGTGACTCATTCTTAACAGGGAAATTGATGTATTGGAGACAACTCAATTTGCGGATTATATCTTTCCCGCTTTTGATCAGGTAAGTTGTGATCTTCACAAGCGTTTCCCTTAAGTGGAGTATTGATTCCTATATTGTCTCCCATCTTTTGTTCATGTAAGAGTTTATAACGATGAGTTATCATTAGCCTAGTTTTTTTCAGGTTCAAAAGACTAAGAGCTGAAGTATGTACAGTGATCTGCTGCAGGTTTGATTTTTCTCTCACTCACTCTTTCTCCCTTGGTTACCAATACTATACTGTTATTGGCTTAACTTTTGTATAACTTTTCTACGTCCCCTGTAGCTTTCTTCACCTATGCATTTACAAAATCTAAATTTGAAATTTTGTTTGCTTTTTGTGGTATTTGACTTTGTTTGTAGCAAACATGGAGAAGATGCTGGACTTCGGTGGATATATATGGAAATCCGACTTCTTTGCAAGCATGTATGTATTTGATTCATGAATCATATTTCTTCTTGCAAGTTTTACTCATGCTTAAGACTCTTGATCATAGATTTGATTTGTCTTTCAAGCACTGGTGTTTTCTATCTTAGGTACATGTTCTTTTTCAATACTATAGTGTTTCAATTGTCTTTTTGAAATCTAAGGTATTTCTGTTAAAATTTGGAGCTTTTGATCTTTTCAAGTAAATCATTAATAATGATTCTCTTCTTTTACCAGACACAAGACTGGAACTTTTGCGGTGCACGTCGTCTTCTACAATCCTCTGTGTAAGGAAGTAATCACGCATTTGAATCTTAAGTTTGCTTGATACATGAAGGCATGCATTTTTTCCGGAAATTTTCATCTTCTCAAAGGCAAAGCTTTGGTTTCCTTCTCGACTTTAGATTTTTAGTATTTGTTGATTGAACTTGTAACTTGAGTTCGTCTTAGACATGTTTTTATAGGTAGATTGCTTGCTTTAGGATTAAATAACAACCTCAAACATTAAGGCATGCATTTTTTTCCAGAAATTTTCATCTTCTCAAAGGCAAAGCTTTGGTTTCCTTCACAGGCAAAGCTTTGGTTTCCTTCTCGACTTTCGATTTTTAGTATTTGTTGATTGAACTTGTAGCTTGAGTTCGTTTAAGGTTCGTCTTAGACGTGTTTTTATAGGTAGATTGCTTGCTTTAGGATTAAATAACAACCTCAAACATTAAGGCATGCATTTTTTTCGAGAATTTTTCATCTTCTCACAGGCAAAGCTTTGGTTTCCTTCACAGGCAAAGCTTTGGTTCCTTCTCGTTCGACTTTCGATTTTTAGTATTTGTTGGTTGAACTTGTTGCTTGAGTTCGTCTAAGGTTCGTCTTAGACGTGTCTTTTTATACGTAGATTGCTTGCTTTAGGATTAAGTAACAACCTCAAACACTACTACATACGCAATTCTAGCAAATGTAAATGCAACATTAACACAAATACAATTGTCTAAAATACAGTACTAACCACAAGTACTAATGGAATTGTTAACTAAACGTAAATGCTAATATTTGTGTGTAAACACAAAGTTAAAGAGTAATATTTGTATGTTTTGCACAGAAGAAAATGATGTACACAAAAATTTGAGTGCAAATGCGTGACATCTAAAGCAAACTGTAACATTTTCTTAGGTGTATTTTCTGAATTTACTCAGTCATAAGGTGTTCTGAGCAAGGTCGAGCTAATGTCATGCTTAGAGTGTTTAATTTCTCCTTGATTCTTTGTTGAAAGCATGAGTGTTGATTTTCTTTCTCTCAATCATATTAGTTTAGTAATCGTTGGTAACTAAAGTTAGAATTTAATCGATGCTTATGATATTTTATAAATTCAACCATTTTGACTATTCTTGTACTGTTTATCACACCAATCGTAAGCATACGATTCGACTCCTCGTTTTAACCATGCATTTTTCATTATCTCGTTCTCTTATGTTTTTGGTAGATTATGTAAATGTTTAGCACTTTACAAAAGTCTTTAATTTACTAGCACGCATGGATTAAGTTGTGACAATTATTGCGATTGTATTGTTAAGACTCTGCGGGTATTTGGCAGATTTTACGAAAATCTGTCGAACTCACAAAGACTAAGATTCCAGTATGCTACTTTGCCATGTTAAAAAAAGACTGTAGTTAATTAAGTAATCATGCATCTAACTAAAGTTAGAATTTAATCGATGCTTATGATATTTTATAAATTCAACCGTTGTGACTATTCTTGAACTGTTTATCATACCAATCGTAAGCATACGATTCGACTCCTTGTTTTAACCATGCATTTTTCATTATCTCGTTCTCTTATGTTTTTGGTAGATTATGTGAATGTTTAGCACTTTACAGAAGTCTTTAATTTACTAGCACGCGTGGATTAAGTCGTGACAATTATTGCGATTGTTAAGACTGCGGGTATTTGGCAGATTTTCGTAAAAAATCTGTCGAACTTAGAAAAACTAAGATTCCAGTATGCTACTTTGCCAGGGAAAAAGGCCAAATTGAACCCAAACAATTTGCATCGTACCCTTTTGGACCTGAACTTTTGCATATGGCTAATTTAAACATGAATTCTAAATAAATTCAAATCTTATACCTGAATTAACATGTTTTGTGCCGAATTATACCTTGACCAAGATTCTGTTAGTCAACATTAACGGAAAAACGACACGTGGGCTAGACGGCTCGATTTCGTTTGAGTCTAAGGTTCATCTTAGACGTGTCTTTTTATAGGTAGATTGCTTGCTTTAGGATTAAATAACAACCTCAAACACTAATACATACGCAATTCTAGCAAATGTAAATGCAACATTAACACAAATACAATTGTCTAAAATACAGTATTAACCACAAGTACTAATGCAATTGTTAATTAAACGTAAATGCTAATATTTGTGTGTAAACACAAAGTTAAAGAGTAATATTAGTATGTTTTGCACAGAGGAAAATGATGTACACAAAAATTTGAGTGCAAATGCGTGACATCTAAAGCAAACTGTATCATTTTCTTAGGTGTATTTTCTGAATTTACTCGGTCATAAAGTGTTCTGAGCAAGGTCGAGCTAATGTCTTGCTTAGAGTGTTTGATTTCTCCTTGATTCTTTGTTGAAAGCATGAGTGTTGATATTCTTTCTCTCAATCATATTAGTTTAGTAATCGTTGGTAACTAAAGTTAGAATTTAATCGATGCTTATGATATTTTATAAATTCAACCGTTCTGACTATTCTGTTTATCATACCAATCGTAAGCATACGATTCGACTCCTCGTTTTAACTATGCGTTTTTCATTATTTCGTTCTCTTATGTTTTTGGTAGATTATGTGAATGTTTAGCACTTTACAGAAGTCTTTAATTTACTAGCACGCGTGGATTAAGTCGTGACAATTATTGCGATTGTATTGTTAAGACTCTGCGGGTATTTGGCAGATTTTACGAAAATCTATCGAACTTACAAAGACTAAGATTCCAGTATGCTACTTTGCCATGTAAAAAAAGACTGTGGTTAATTAAGTAATCATGCATCTAAGACTGTTGCTTGAGTTCGTCTTAGACGTGTCTTTTTATAGGTAGATTGCTTGCTTTAGGATTAAGTAATCATGCATTTTTATCTTAAGTTTGCTTGGTACATTAAGGCATGCATTTTTTTTCAGAATTTTTCATCTTCTCAAAGGCAAAGCTTTGGTTCCTTCTCGTTTGACTTTCGATTTTTAGTATTTGTTGGTTGAACTTGTTGCTTGAGTTCGTCTAAGGTTCGTCTTAGACGTGTCTTTTTATAGGTAGATTGCTTGCTTTAAAATTAAATAACAATCTCAAACCCTAATACATACGCAATTCTAGCAAATGTAAATGCAACATTAACACAAATACAATTGTCTAAAATACAGTATTAACCACAAGTATTAATGCAATTGTTAATTAAACATAAATGCTAATATTTGTGTGTAAACACAAAGTTAAAAGAGTAATATTTGTATGTTTTGCACAGAAGAAAATGATGTACACAAAAATTTGAGTGCAAATGCGTGACATCTAAAGCAAACTATAACATTTTCTTAGGTGTATTTTCTGAATTTACTCGGTCATAAAGTGTTTTGAGCAAGGTCGAGCTAATGTCATGCTTAGAGTGTTTGATTTCTCCTTGATTCTTTGTTGAAAGCATGAGTGTTGATATTCTTTCTCTCAATCATATTAGTTTAGTAATCGTTGGTAACTAAAGTTAGAATTTAATCGTTGCTTATGATATTTTATTAATTCAACCATTTTGACTATTCTTGTACTGTATATCATACCAATCGTAAGCATACGATTCGACTCCTCGTTTTAACCATGCATTTTTCATTATTTCGTTCTCTTATGTTTTTGGTAGATTGTGTGAATGTTTAGCACTTTACAGAAGTCTTTAATTTACTAGCACGGATGGATTAAGTCGTGACAATTATTGCGATTGTTAAGACTCTGCTGGTATTTGGCAGATTTTACGAAAATCTGTCGAACTTACAAAGACTAAGATTCCAGTATGCTACTTTGCCATTTAAAAAAAAGACTGTGTAGTTAATTAAGTAATCATGCATCTAAGACTGTTGCTTGAGTTCGTCTTAGACGAGTCTTTTTATAGGTAGATTGCTTGCTTTTGGATTAAGTAATCATGCATTTTTATCTTAAGTGTGCTTGGTACATTAAGGCATGCATTTTTTTCCAGAGTTTTTCATCTTCTCAAAGGCAAAGCTTTGGTTTCCTTCACAGGCAAAGCTTTGGTTCCTTCTCGTTTGACTTTCGATTTTTAGTATTTGTTGCTTGAATTCGTCTAAGGTTCGTCTTAGACGTGTCTTTTTATAGGTAGATTGCTTGCTTTAGGAGTAAATAATAATCTCAAACACTAATACATACGCAATTCTAGCAAATGTAAATGCAACATTAACACAAATACAATTGCCTAAAATACAGTATTAACCACAAGTACTAATGTAATTGTTAATTAAACGTAAATGCTAATATTTGTGTGTAAACACAAAGTTAAAGAGTAATATTTGTATGTTTTGCACAGAAGAAAATGATGTACACAAACATTTGAGTGCAAATGCGTGATATCTAAAGGAAACTGTAACATTTTCTTAGGTGTATTTTCTGAATTTACTCGGTCATAAAGTGTTTTGAGCAAGGTCGAGCTAATGTCATGCTTAGAGTGTTTGATTTCTCCTTGATTCTTTGTTGAAAGCATGAGTGTTGATTTTCTTTTTCTCAATCATATTAGTTTAGTACTCGTTGGTAACTAAAGTTAGAATTTAATCGTTGCATATGATATTTTATAAATTTAACCATTTTGACTATTCTTGTACTGTTTATCATACCATTCGTAAGCATACGATTCGACTCCTCGTTTTAACCATGTATTTTTCATTATCTCGTTCTCTTATGTTTTTGGTAGATTATGTGAATATTTAGCACTTTACAATTACGAGAAAACATATTTTATAACACTTTCCAAAACTTAAATTAACTTTTTACTTAGCTAAATGGGATTCTAAGGGGTGTTATTGGGGATTGGATATGTATGGATTTTTAGAATTTTGGAAATCCAAAGATTTGTTAAATTTGTAAAGAGTTTTGTGTATTTAGTTAGTTTAGTTATAAGGATTATAAGAATCCAATGGTTTTATAAGGTATTCTCAAAATCTTGTTTAATGAGTATAATCAATTTATAACTAAACCATGCATTTTTCATTATCTCCTTCTCAATATGGTGACTATTTTGCATTGCTATAGAATATGTTTTCTCGTAATTGTACTACGATCTACGAAGTTTAGAAAATACATTCTAGCTCTTCTTATGTCGTCTACCAATGGAAAAACATAATTTCTTCCTTTTTGTCTACAGCCTACTACTACTGTAGAATATGTTTTCTGGAAATCAGTTGTAATAAATAATTTAAATTCGTTTTTTCCATAAATAATTTTTAAAATTAATGAAAAATCCCCTAGCATCTAATATTCTCCATATCTTATAGTTTCCTTAATTTTTTTTTAATTACGCTTAATTGATATATTTCTTCTTCTCCATCATCATCGTTTCTTCTATTCTCGTCTTCCTTCTTCATTAACTTGTGTTCTTCGAAAGTTACTGAATTTTGTCGATATGGTGCATATATATGTGACATGTGGTGAATGGAAATCGTGCAAGGAGAAAGGATGGACGTTTGTTGTTGATGAAGGAAAAAGAGGTAAACTACTTGTTTTGGAATCCACAACTACGCTTGAGGAACTAAAGAGTATGCTCACAGAGGATTACAGAGTTGAGAAAAGGTGTGTGAAGATTGAGTGTAGTTATCTACCTGCCGATTTGATCAACAATGTAGAAACTCCTCCTGTGATCATAAGCAACGATCGACAAACCAAAAATTTCATTGGCTACTTTAAGAAGAAATCATCGGTACAATTGTGTGTGACATTTAAACCTTTGGATGAAGAACCTAAGAAATCAGTAGACGTAGGTCTTGGTAAATCAGAAGACTAAGGTCGTGGTGAGGAGAAAAAGTCGTCGGAGGTAGGGACGTTGAGGTTCATGTTCATAGCAAACCTATCTTTGATGACTTAAAGTACAAGGATGAGGATTACTCGAGCCATAATAAGATTCAATATTCTCTGGAGAATATTGTATAGAAGTCTCAACATTTTGAAAGCAAACAACTTTTGAAGGTGAAGCTGAAAATTTATGCAATGAAGCACAACTTTGACTATTGGGTTACCAAATCCACAAGTAAATGGTGGAGTATACGCTGCACAAATACTTTATGCAATTGGATGGTTCGTGCTAAACGTCTAGATGGGTCTGACTATGTTGTTATCACCAAGTATGTGGCTACACATACATGTGCCCCATCAAGCAAACCGAAAAGTGGGAAGACGGCATTAACAAAAACAATTGGCAGGCTGATTATGCATAAGTACGCATGTGTCAAATAAGGACCTAAACCACATGAAGTGATCGAGATTATGCGTACCGATCATGGAGTAGAGTTGAAGTACTCTCTAGCATGGGAGGCATGTGACTATGCAATCAACACAATTAGAGGTATACCAGAGAAGAGTTATGCTAAAATACCAAAATTCTTATACATGCTTACATCAGCTAACCCGGGTACGCATTATACTTACGAAACCGATGTGGATGATCGATTTAAGTACCTATTCATTGCTTTTGGTCAATCCATAAGAGGGTTTCACAAAGCCATTCAGAGAGTCATTGTTGTTGATGGTACGTTTTTGAAGAATAAATATAAAGGTGTACTACTTGTTGCTACAGCTCTAGATGGTAACTCTAATTTGTATCTAATTGCATTCGGGGTTGTCGATTCAGAGAATGATCTTTCTTGGGAGTGGTTTTTTAGACAGTTGCGTGTTGTTATTGCGAACGATCATGGTTTGGCTTTTATCTCAGATAGGCATTCTTCAATCGTGAAAGGACTTGAAAAAGTTTACCCACAATCTAGACATGGGATTTGCATTCACCACTTGCTGAGTAATGTGGTGAAAAAATATCACGGTAAGGATATGGCTAGTTTCGTTTCTGAAGCTTCGAAAGTTTATCGGCCAAAGGAGTTTAAAGAGAAGTTCACTGCGATTTGCAATTTTAGTCCTACCATTGGAAGATATTTAATTGAGGCGGATGTGAGAAAATGGGCGCGTTTTGTCTATTTCCAAGACAACGGTTAGACATTAGGACCACGAATCCTGCGGAATTCTGCGTTGAGAGTACCTGGAGAGTATCCAGTAATTCCTTTGTTGGACAGCATCAGAGAAATGTTAACCCGATGGTTTCATGAACGTAAAACATGGAGCTCAAAGCATAACCAGCCTCTAATAGTTGAATTTGAGAAGAAGGTGGCAAGGAGGATCGAGAAAGGCAAAACATTCAGTGTTTATCCTATTAACGAGCACCGATTTCATGTTAGAGGCGATCAAATCGAGTGCCTTGTTGATTTAGATGAGAGAACGTGTACATTTGGTAAGTATGACTTGCAACAAATTCCTTGCCGACACGCCATAAAAGCAGGATTAAGTATTGGAAGGGACACACAATGGCTAACCGATGAAAATCACACGACCCTTGCATGGAGAGAAGTTTATGACGAATGCATTAATCCAATATCTGTTCCTGAGGATGCATGGCGTCTCCCACCAAACATTGAAGAATCCCCAATTTTTCCATCTGAATCACGACGAGCTGCGGGAAGGCGAAGGAAGCGAAGATACAAAATTAAGGCACAAACTTGTCCTGATGAATTCAATGTGTCAAATCAGATAACAAGAGAAGCAATACTAACCTCTCCCATCTCAGCTTTACCTCCTGGTTTAGCCTGTATTCTCCCAACCATTTGATTCAACATTGTATCGTATCTCGTTCTTCTAAAGCATTATCATCATTGCTTCTTCGAACTTCTTCATCTAACCCAAAATTCAGATTGAAACGAACAATTACTTGGAAATAGATACAATAACAGCCCAAAATTCATCACCAATCAATCATGTTTTAATAACAAAACCAAAGAAATGTGACAACT
Organism: Arabis alpina; assembly: GCA_900128785.1. Taxonomy (NCBI): domain Eukaryota; kingdom Viridiplantae; phylum Streptophyta; class Magnoliopsida; order Brassicales; family Brassicaceae; genus Arabis; species Arabis alpina. The sequence goes on from LT669790.1 coordinate 13,620,511, forward strand.
TTCGAATACCCAAAAGGGAAGAGAAAGGTTCTAGGGTTTTTACCAGAGACAACATCAACGGATATTTCAGGGCGTTGACGTCATCTTTCAGAAGAGATCTCCCAAGCTAATCATGGAACTTAGGGTGGCCTTGATGCATATCTCAGGATGATATAACTCATGAAAGATAGAATAATACCTCCAGGAAAAGAATTTCGGTTGAAGATAACAAGATCTTTCAGCACATTGTTGTAGACCAACAAAAAAAAGAAACACAAAATTGGATAGTAATTTTCCAATAACAATGGAATCACTAAAAAATACACAGAGTGCTTTTGACCTTCATTAGACGATTCCTCGGAGACTAGGCTGCACATATCATGATATGCGTAATACGAAGGACTTGACAAAACTCCATTCCAAATCCTAAAAGATGGACTAATAAAAAAGCAGAGATTTCTCGATCATACCCTGCACTAGCAAGACAAAATGGAAGGCCACTTTATAGGTAGAACGCCTACTGCGATATCTTCATCAAGAAAAGATTATGAATTAACAATAAGCTTGTGTAGCAAATTTACGAATAGAGATGACTTAGAACCAGAAACTTTGGAGACTGGTTCAGCATGTACACAACTTTTTTCTTAAGTAGTAAAAAGTGAACCAATATAAAAGCATTAACACATACCTGTATTTGATCACCTAGTTTACTAATAATTTCTTGCCTGGATTGTTTTTGATCGAGTCAAGCAAATGTGAAGCTATGCTACAACACTGGTCTTATAATGAGCCGATAAATTGTCCAACAAGAATTAATATGTAACTCAAAAGAGGATACAAGTAAAAGTAGTCTCTAAATCTCAAAAATAGAGATTCACCCTTCAGTGCCACCAAATTTTTTTAATTTATAAACGAATATTATGTTTATTAGCAGAACAACCTAGCAGTTTCACACATCATACAGTGTAGCCTTTGGCTCTTATCAACTAAAGATTAAAAGTGGAAGCTACTCTCACCAAAAGAAACACTATGCAAAGCCACTGATCATGGACGTATTATTATATCAGTGTCTAACTTTTAACATACGAGTTAAAAAAAAAATAGTAAAGCCGAACCAAGTAAATACTTTCCATTGTAACTCTAAAACATAGTTTTTACTTGAGAAAAGAACCCAAATGGTCAAATATCATTGCTACTACCTCAAATTCAAAAAAGTCAGAAGAAAGTCACGTTCATGTTAAAGCATTTGGGTACTACCAATAAAAAAACCAATTAGATATATAGGGAATTCTACTTACTTTAAGAAACTTGGAACTGAAGCTCTGAGACCAAGAATGATTGTAAGCTCTT